>CM076576.1:259864291-260257057 GCA_034641835.2 Pinus albicaulis | reverse complement strand
ATGATCGGATTGAGTCCATTGATATAATTTCACAAGCAATGGTTAAGCCTACCAAGCTCTTTTGGAAGGCAGGCAAGCATTTCCTGAGGTATCTCAGGGGCACATCTGAGTATGGCTTATGGTATAGACAGATGGATGAGGTGAAGTTGCATGGCTTCACAAATGCAGATTGGGCAGGCAGCCCAACAGATAGAAAGAGCACATCAGGAGGGGTTTTCATTATCGGATCTATGACAGTTTCTTGGTACAGCAGGAAACAAAGATCCGTGGCACTCAGTTTAGCGAAAGCAAAATACATGGCAGCAAGTCAAGCTGCATGTGAGGCTATCGGGATGAGAAAGATCCTGGTCAGTTTGTTCGGTTCACATTTAGATCCTACAGTGATACATTGTGATAATCAGAGTTGCATTAAACTCTCGATTAATCCTGTGTTTCATGATAGATCTAAACATATTGATATCTGGTATCATCATATTAGAGACTGTGTGCAGCGGAAGATCATGTTGCTTCAATAGTTGCTTCAATACATTCCTATGAAAGATCAAGATGCATATATTCTGACAAAGGCGCTCACCAGGAACAAATTCAAATACCATAGAGGCAGGATCGAGGTGAAGGATAATCCCTATCTTTTTGAGAGGGAGTGTTGAGATTCAACAAGATGATGAAGCTTAGTGAAAATCAGTCACCTTCACTAAGTGGGCCCGCGGGATATTTTTAGGTGTAAGTCTATTTTTAGACTATGTCTATTTTTAGACATGGTGATCATATTTTAGAAGTTGCAGGATGTTATTTTTGGATGGTTGGTCAAGTTGGAAAAATAGATGAAATTCTGTTTTTATAATATTGGGCGAAGTCTATTTATAGATCTTCGATCTAAAAATAGATGCATGTCAGTTATTATTAGCTCTTAATAATAATTCGACAATAAACAACAACTTATTCTCTTGGAGCACTTTATTTCAGTATACAGATTTGGAAAATCAGTGGGCTGAAGGAATTAAACAATTTCTAGGGTTTACTGGTGGTTCATGCATGGAGGACTCAGTTAGAACTGAAGTGGTAAAGTTATGACAGAGTTGGAAGAGTAGTTCATAGAGTTGTTATTTAGTTTAACTCAGTTATTGGAGTTAAACTTAGTTGAGCTTGTTGTATCTAGTGTAACTGAATGATACACTAGTGAGAGTGGAGTGAATTAATTAGTTAATTAATTCACAAATAATAACTCTCTAATCAATTGAACAAATATAGCAATTAACTACAGTGCATGTCAGTTCCAATGGAGACCCAGTGGAGAGATAGGTGAAAGGGTGAGATGGACTATCCGTTGTGACTATAGTGATGCATTGATTGCATCACACACACATTGGAGTTGTCAATTAGGATTGCGCAGTCAAGGCAAGGCCAATTCAAATTCATTCAAAGGTCTTCTTTAGCAAGGATTGCAATTTGGAGGTGGGCTATCAGGTGGCGAGAAATCAGTGCATGGATTTGCAGATTTCTTCATGATAGTGTGTGACGATTGTATTGTACTGAGAGCTTGATGTACTAAGCTTTGTATGATATTGTTATATGATCTCCGTGATACATAATATATGATAGTTGGGGTTTTTAGCTTCATGCTTTCCTGTGAAACAACTGTGTTATGTACGATTTTTTTAATTGCTTCATGTGTTTGCAATTGAGTTTTAATTTTCCGCAAAATATTAACAGTGGAAGGATTATGTATTTAGCAAGAAGATAAATATTGTTAGATTAGGAGAATCTAGATATATACATGCATATGTTATATAATTTCTACAGTGCACCCAGATGGCCCATCACTATAGGTTTGTGGTGTATCGTTACTCATTTCATCTCATCGATTTTCTCAATATGAAACTACGTGATTTGGCATACTACACCTCACTTTTTATATTTCACGATTATTAAGATTCATAATTTTAACACTTATTGAAGTATGTGGATAATCATTCCATACAATTATGCCTTAACATAACCAATATGTAAATGATATGAATGAAATTAATCTTATATAATCAACAATCCAATTGAGCTAATAGTTGTCAAATATTCAAATGTGTTACAACCAAGTGAACTCTAGTCTCATATAGAAATTTAAAAATTATAATTGCACACAATTCATACAAACTTATTCCCAAATTTCCTATTTGATTTACTTTCATCGATTGCAACATTTTCATAGATAAAAATCATCTCACTTGATAGAAATAGTAAGTACTCTCATATGCATGCAATGTACGACGAGTTAATTTAAGTGAAGGAAAGCAAGTTTAAGTATAATATTAGAAGTCAAGTGAGTCAGAGTTAAAAAGCTAATGCCTTACTAAGAAAATATAAGTTAAGGAAAAGAAAAATGTTGATTTATATTAAAGTGAAGTTAGAAAAGTTTAATTAAAGCATCAAGTCATAGTTTGCATGAGGAAAAGAAAGGTAGAGTTTGCATGATTCCATATTTATAAATTTTAGTGCTTATATACTCATGGTTGGGTCATTGTAATGTGAAGTAATAAGAGAGAATAGCATCAAATATGTTGATGTATATGAGAGAATAATTAATGAATAAAACTTATTTATTCAATCAAAATCTTGTGTACTTATTTGTCTTGTGTTTTCATATTTATCTATGCCTCTAAATAACAAGTGGTATCGAAGCAAGGTTTAGCAAGGTTTCAAAGAACCAAAGGAGTTAAGAAGTTCATGAGCTACTTGCACCAAGAGCCTTGGCTATTGTGAGTAGCCCGTGAATCGAAGTTTACATCCATTGGTCCTTAAGTAGAAACCGGAGCTCGTTGAGAGTTTTTAAACCCAACTACTAAAAGATTAGGGTGAGCAGCCTAGAGAGCCACCACAATATCAAGAGGAATGAGCCACCACCAATGACCAAAGAATGAGTCTCCACCGTAAGTTGTAGTCATGAGCTTCCATAAAAATATACATATAAGAGATTAGAAAAGTTGGTAGTAGTTATTGGGAGCCACAATTAAAGTGACGGCTAAAATGTTTAATTTTAAAGATAATCAAGTGTATGCGACGTTCATTTCTATAAGGTTGACACAATAAGCAAATAATACACAAGACAAAAGAAATATGACAGTCATGGGTCGCAAAGTAAGACTGAAGCAAACCGATAAAAGAAATCTAAAGGAAGAGCCAAAGTATTTCGAAGAGCTCATAAAGGTTATCGCCACAGTTGAGGCATCTAAAAGAGATGTAGTAGAACAATTCAAGGATGAATGGATTGGGATAGATACTAGTAAATTTTTTAATTTTTCGGAACTGTAAAAATGAAAATTTTCTTTAATGTAAAGATTTGATTGATTATCGGTCTAATAACCCATATGATGAAGTATGTGATGCCTTAGTATTGGATCTTGTAAAACATGCATTGGATGAGAAGTCCTTGTCCAAGGTAGCAAAAGCTACATCTTCCTAAGAAGCATGGAAGACCCTAGAAGTAGAATTTGTTATAAATGAAAGTGACATAAAGCAACAAATTATGTTACAGTTTGTTGAAGAATCAATAGAAAGTCAACTATAGATCTGAGAGTAAATAAGCAAGACTCTAGGAGGAAAATAAATCTTGGAGAATCCTACTCAAATTTTGATGATGGCCATAAAGACTATAAAACTAAAACCCATCATGCAAAAATGCATATAGACGAAGAAGACACAAAAAATATTGCAGAGTGAGAATTTTAAGCCTCTGCGTGTGAAGTAGAGAAAGAAAAAATAGATGCTCGAGAACCCCATTGTAACATGGATTGTGAAGATGATAGTGAATGTCATTGTGATGATACACATGTGGATGGTGATGGCAAAGTGAGTTGTGAATTGGCGAATCCAACAAATAGACCTTTTTGATGATGGTGAATCTTCCAATAAAGAAGTGAATAACATGTGTGATCTAGTTGGTATGATTGTACTTGATGATGATCTCTTTGCATCAGAGTTTGAGGCATTTAAGTTTGAGAATAACAAAGAAAAAATTTCATATGAAGTAATGGTTTGTAGAGATGAAAGTGCATCTCTCATGAATTCAGCAACAAATGATGAATTTGGTGAAGTTGAAATTATTAATGAGCACATGCATGCTCAGATATCTCACCACAAAGTGCATGAAAATTATGTTGATGAAATTTGTGGTCTCTTTTTTGAAACAAGGACTGATTGTGGAAATATGGAAAGTGTCATGTTTGATGAAGAATTGAAGGTTTAAGCTACAATTGTAGCAACAATTTATGAAGCAATAGTTAGAATTTCTCATGAAGTTATGTGAAATATAACAATAATTGATAATTAAGAAGATGATAAAGTGATTAATTATTTTCTGATGAGAATATCCACTAACATCCTAATAGTGGAAGATAGCCTCACTGCAGTTGAAGAGACAGAGAAGAAAGAAGAAGCAGATAAAGCTCTCACCGTAGAGCATAATGAAGGTGTTTTTAACATTTATTTTGAGTGTGGAAGTAGACAAGACAATGGTCTAGTTACAATTATAACTGAAAGAGAAGATGAAGAAAAATATGTAGGAAAGGGCATGGAATTTTTTGAAGATGAAGAAGAAAGCATTGAAACAACCTTTCAACAATGGAGTCAAGAAGATATGAAATTCCACTATCAAGAAATATGGCAGAAAGAATATCATGAATATGAAGTGGAAGAAGCATGGAAAAGTTCATAGTTTGAAGATGAAGAGTTGTGGTAGTGGTCCATGACTGAACAAATATTTCAAGAGGAAGCTATAAAAGATAGGCTTTGAAAGCCTAAATGGTTTTCTAGAGAAAATATAAAAGAAGTCAAAGAAAAATTGCAGTAGCAGCAAGTGAAGAAATATGGAGCTTACATCAAGAAATCACAAGTGAAAATGAAGTAGTTTCAAGGGTATAAACTATGGATGAAATGAAAAAATAAAATTTTCATTGTAAAATGTTTTTTGAGACATTTTTTTAGCGGCAAGCGTAGCAAGCATAGTTGGGTCACGATTAAGTTAAGGTTGACTCATATTATCGTAATTAAGGGGGAGTTTCAGAAATAGTAATTAATCTTGTATGCATGCAATGCATGAAGAGTAGAGTTAAGTTAAGGAAAGAAATTCGAGTCTAATATTAGAAGTCAAGTAAGTCAGAGTTAGAATGTTAATTCTTTTTCTAAAAAATTTGAGTCAATAAAAAGAAAAATGTTAAGCTAAGTTAAAGGAAAGTTAGAACAATTTAGTTAAAGCATGAAGTCTTAGTTTGCATGACGAAAGGAAAGTTAGAGTTTGCATGATTCCATATTTTAAAATTTTGGTGTTTATATCCTATGGTTGGGCCATTGTAATGTGAAGAAAGAAGAGATAATAGTCATAGTTTGGTGGATGTATATGAGAGAATAATTAATGAATATATATTATTTATTCAAGCACAATCTTATGTTTTTATTTGTCTTGTGTTTGGATGCTTATCTTTGCCTCTCACTAACAAGAACTTATCTCCCTACACTTTTTCATGTAAGAAAATTGTGTCATGAATTGTGCAATGACCCACCCAATCCTGCTAGACATTGGGTGATTACACACTATCCAAACACATATAAACTTATGCCTTTCCCCTCCAACTCCTTCACCAAATCTTCATCTCGCGTTAGCACTTATAACCCAAATGGTACTTGGTCAAATGCTTATTGCCTTAGCAAGCTCTCTTGTCGCATTTACAAGAAATCGTTCCAAATTGAATAAGGCTTCATCCTTCCATTTCGAATGGGTCAATGTTATGTATTACATACTTTTCCCAAAATATAGTTTGGCCCAACCCATATCCATAGTCATATGTGCTCCTTTGTGCTCACCTGATTCATGCACTATCTCACCATGTCCACTTTAGATTATTCAACTAATTCTAATGGGTGTTTCTCTACATGCTTGCATGTTACCCTCATATGTTCATCCCATGCACTACACATTACCCTAGTCTTCAAACTAGATGGTTCAATCATAATATGTGAGCCCCTTGATGCTTCACATGCCACAAAAAGGAAAACAAATGTATAAGGATGTGTTTGTTATCACTCCATCATATCTTGACTACTCTCATTTACCTAATATGATTATTCTAAGTGTTTTTCCTACTAGGTCAGGTTTGTAAATCCGAATAAAATTGTGTTTTGCATTAAGACAGATTATGAGTATATACAAGGAGAGGAAGACAATTTGATTTCATCTCCCAATGTCTATTCGTATTTTAACTTCCTTTATTTTCTACTATTTACAGTATTTACATGAGTTCTCCTAATCCCAAATATTAGGTGTCAAAATTCCCCACCTTAAATTGAAGGGATGTTGGTGATTCCAATATGAAGTCTTTTTATTTTTTTCCTAGTTGCATGAGCACACCCGTAAGCCATAGGGGCTTCACTTTATTAATTATCATGTTCATTCATAAAGGGGGTTTTAAAATTGGGGGTGGGGATTTTGGGTAGAGGGTTATAGGTTTTGGAGGTATTAAAATGAGTATTTGGTAAAACTAGGGGATATCTACTAAAATAGGCATGGAGTAGTATTGACTATTAAGTAATAAAAATAAAAGGGTAATCTAAATCACGAACACATTGATGGTTGTTTATCTCACCACTTGAAAGTACGTTATGAGTTCAACCAACCACGTGAGGGAGAAAATTATATGCTAGCAGTATTTTTTTACAGTGTTTCAAATGAGATGTGAATGGAAAGGACTTTGTGAGTCTTTTTTGTGAGGTTCAAGGGTTTCTAGGATTTAATAACTTATCAGAATGGTGGCATGAGGAGGCATTATCCAACACAATGTGGTAAGAGGAGGTGGATTCAGTTGTAAGTTTGGTCGTGATGAAGATGCCAAAGTTTGCGAGGTTCGGTGTGGCGGCTAACGAGGAAAATGACCATTGTTCTTCACTGAGGATGAGCATATTAAACTCCTATTATTTGGTGAAATATATACACAACAAGGGGGCATTGGAAAATGCATTTATGCCTTTCGAAGTCATCATCGACGATATTTTATCCTCAATGGGTTTTTGTTTTGGTTAGCTAGTTTTGGGGAACATTATGATGGAAACAATCAGGGATGGGGCTCATCAGTGTGAAGGACATCGTGATGCCATGGGCCTTGCGGTCCTTTTTCTCTACTTATCTGCTAGTGTGGGTAGTTGGCTTGCATCAGGGTGGTCATGGTTGGGGCTTCACAATCGTTTTGGTTCATATAAGATATGCTCTGGGTTATTCCATGGAAACTCTATTGGTGGCCTTGTGTTATTTTCTTCATGGTTGTATGTTGGGGTTTTTACTTGTTTTGTAATGGTTTGATTCATATATTTGGGTATTTGAGAGATGCACCTTTTTTTAAGGGTTCTTTTATGTAGGCCTACATGCCTAGTTTCCTTGATTGATAAGTGGTTTCCCGTTGTTTGGGAATTTGACAGATGCACCCTTTTCTAAGGGTTCCTTTATTCTGGTTTTCTCGATTAATGAGTGGCTACCCATTGTTTGGGCTATATCTAGTGTTTCCCCATGGGGTTTCTTTGAGGGACCTACGTGCCCCATAACTTGTTATCAGTCATATGTATATTGGGGGTTATTCAGGCACATATGCTATATGCATGATTATGTAAACATATTTTTGTTTTAATATACTGAAACAAGAATTATTTTATTAGAATGATGTATTGAGAAGGCGCGTTTAATGAAAGTATTTTAGGAGGTGTTTATAAATATATACTGATATTTGGATTATTCTTTAGTATACCACAAACACATATGATATAGGTTGATTAAGTGGAAACTCATTTCCATGAGCCCATCCTCATCTATTACATCATGTGTGTTAGAAATCCTCATCCAAGTGTGTCATACGATGTGTGTGTCCATGAATTGTGTTTCAATATATCACATAATGTGTGTGCTTGTGTCCTCATCTTGATTAGACACATTATATGTGCACCCCAAACTATCTATCCATCCATAAGTGAACCCCTTAGCACGCCACATGCCCAAGGTAAACGAATTTCTATGCACTAACTATCGAAGTCAAAATTTATCATCTTGTGCATGCTCTATATATGCACTTATTTCTTGAGAGTGGTGTGCAAGAGTATTTTCTCAGAGTATTGTGAAAGAGTGTTTCCTGAGAGTATTGTGAAACCCATATTCAATCATCAAGACACTTTTGTAATGAATAGAACACCCACAATACCTTTATAATCATGAGGACATATCCTCCATCTAAGGCCTACATCAATTACATTGATAAACAATAGACATACTGATTCTATTATGTGGGCGCATTGTTGGAATTATTATCAAGTCGGCCAATACCATAAATGAGGATTATTAAAATATCCATCACCTGTTTAATGTATAATCATGATTCAATGCAGTAAATATGTTGATGGGTCTATAAATTAAAATAATTATTATAAGTAATAATTCTATTATTAGTAATGATAATTAATATTATCACTAATAATGTGGTTAAGTAATACTATAATAATCACATTATTTGGATGATTTAGATTATATATATATTATTAAAAAGATGATAAAATAATATAGATGCATCAATTATTTATAAGAAAAACTAGGGATAATAATCCCTTAATCCCTTATTATTATCCCTAGTTTTCTTCTAAATATTTGATGCATATATATTATTTTATCATCTTTTTAATAATATATATGATCTAAATCATCCAAATAATGTGATTATTATAGTATTAATTAACCACATTATTAGTGATAATATTAATTATAATTACTAATAATAGAATTATTACTTATAATAATTATATTATTATCCCTAGCTTTTTTTCTAAATAATCGATGCATTTATTTTATTTTATCATCTTTTTAATAATATATACAATCTAAATCATCCAAATAATGTGATTATTATAGTATTACTTCTCCATGTTGGTATTAGTGATAATACTAATTATCATTACTAATAATAAATTATTACTTATAATAATTATATTAATTTATTGACTCCATCAACCTTTAAATATAAATTAAATTTTATCTTTTTGAAAATAAAATATAAATAATAAATTAACATATTTTTCCTTGTTAGTAAAAATAAATCAAAAATAATTATTTCCTTCCTTAGTATTAATATTAATTTTCTTCTCATAACCTCCATGTCATATTTATATTTCCCTTTAGCCTTACTCTTTTCCATGGATTTGTCTTGACGATGAGTAACGTCCACACAAAACATGACTACTATGATTTATGATCCGAATTTACAAGATACACAAAATTATTAACACATAACTCTTCAATCACTCACGTTGATGGGTATCGAATATCTATGAAAATGAGTGCCAACCCATACAGAAAGTTTGTCTCCATGTAAAAAAAAAATGAATCTTGATTTATCATCCAAATTTACAAGATACACAAAATTATTACCACATAACTCTTCAATCACTCACGTTGATGGGTATCGAATATCTATGAAGATGAGTGCCAACACATGCAGAAAGTTGTTTCCGTGTAAAAAGAGGATTGAATCTTTTGTGGGGAGGTTAATAATTTGATTGAAATGCAGATTTTGTGGCATATGGCCATGTTATTATGTGGCCCATGCCACTATCAACGATATTACCCAAACGATGGAGTTTTCATTGGTTCACATCCCACAGTTCTGTTATATCCCACGGTTCAACTCGTATACAGATCACCCACGTATTCCGATGGAGTTTATTATACGAACGAGTCATGTGATTTTTTCAGTGTTTGGATCTAATCTATAAAGCGTTGTTTTGGCAGATATTATGGGGAAAATCTTAGCATTTATCAAAATCAAGGAGATATTGGAGTAGTAAATTGTTGAATCTTTAGTTAGACTGAGGGGGGGGGGGGTGAATCAGTTTAACACATACATAAGCTTTTTAAATTTTTCATCAATCTTATTTACAGCTTAATATGTGAATAGTCTTAAAATGTTGCAGCAAGTATTAAATTAATGTGACACATACATAAGCTTTTTAAATTTTTCATCAACTTATTTACAGCTTAATTTTATAACCAACTTTAATATGTGAACAGTCTTAATATGTTGCAGCAAGTGTTAAATTAATATGACACGAAAATTATCATGAGAGCAACAAACATTAAGAAGATTGGGTAGAACATATCAACACATAGGAAATACACATAGAGACAACAGATATAAGTGGAAACCCATAAAGCGAGAAAACCACATCTTATTATTGTTGTGATGCAAAGGAAAGCTCCAACTCCCTCTCACCACTGTTTTTTTGCAGGCACAAACCTATAGGAGGCTCCAACCTTAGTTAGCTACAACTGACAACTATCAAGCTCCAAATTGATAGGGAAGCTCCAACTTCCTCAATTTATCAAAAGAAATTTTTGGTGATTTACCTCAGATATCAACTCTATTCTGTAGCATCTATTTCTGCTTCTATTCCTTCTCTTCTTTGCCTCAATTTTCCATACTCTGCATTCTCTATCCTCACTCTCTGTAACCTCTCTATGCATATCAAGATGATATTATTTATAGAGATTTCCTTATGACTGTTTTTATTCCTCAGGGAATTCGAAATGAATAGCCATACCTCTTAGCCCTCTGCCTTCTCATTTCTTTTCCAGCTCACTTAGAAAAATAAAGCTGTAATTTTAATATTATAGTGGGAATTTTGTTTTCTTCTGGAGACTTTCCAGTGCATCACAAACAATATAAACCAACAAAAAACGTATACATTCAGTTACAATGAGGATTACAAATCAACTTATTCAATTTTCGATTACTGTGTTTGTCTTTTCTGTGACTGTGTTTGTCCCTTTTCGGCTCTGTTTGATCTCCTGTTCATTGTCGCAGTGTAACTGCCATACATATGTAACTGCGCTTTTCATATACCACAATTCAACTCTCAGCATGATAATGAAGTGTTTTTAACATATAAACTGCCTCTTTATGTAATGCAAATCAACTCACGGAGAACTTAAATAAACAACTTTTCAATACTCAAAATGCCCCTTTGGGCCCACTCGCCAAGCTTATTTTATTCTCCGATGTAATGAGTCACCTCCTGAATTCTTCCGATTGCGATTAGTCGCAATTGCAACTTCTAGTTGTGTGTTCCGATGCTCTGATGCTTTGATGCTCTGATGCTCCGATGTGATCACTCTGATCCGATGATTCACCATTCACCGCACTTCACTGTGCCGATGCGATTAATTGAAACTCAGTACTTCCGATTGCAATTGATGCATTTGCAAAGGACCCGATGCGATCATCGCAATCACAGCTTTCAATATAGTGCTCCAATGTTCTGCTTGTTTCCGATGCGATGGCCTACTTTGATGCCAGAACTTAAACATGTATGAAACATAGTTCATATATCCATTGGGTCTGGAACTCAATCACAATCGGAATTTTTGGTTAACATGTTCTGCTGCAAACTTTTATCCTATGCGATTCGTGACTCGGGTCCCACCTTATAAGAATTTGTTTGTATTAGGCCCAAACAATAGAGCGCTTCACATATATGTATATATATACTTTGGCCCCTTGTTTATAAAGCGCTACATATATAAGTATACTTTGCCGCTTCAGTCTTTATGTATACTCTAGCTTGGGTTATGATTCTCGGAATTTGATGTAGGGGTCCCACTTGCGTATTAACTTTGGTTTATATGCAAGAATTAAAATAAGGTTTTTGGTCCCTCAGCTTATATATCCGCATACCAACTTATTTCAGCATACATATATGAAATCAACCTTTAATAGCTCAATGAACCAAAGGTTCTCACCTTGGCGGAGTTCGACCCACTATATATATATATATATATATATATGCTCTAGGCTTACCCTTCGTATGATATATTATGAGTCCAAACCACAACTTTGGTTAGCGCATTACTTGTGCATTTGTATATATGCCACCACTACACTATCAACTTATAACTAAACCCAACGCGACATTTTAATACACAACCATTCCATGGAGCCCACATGTGTTTGATAAGATCTGCACTTTTAGTACGTTCCACTTGACAACACCCTTTGAACACACACACACACACACACACATATATATATAAGCCTAAGTCAATCCTCGACCATGGTTTTAACCCTCGGCATAACATAATGTATTAACTTGCATCAAATATATAATCTGCACATAACCCATTCTTATATGTGCACTCAATTTTAATATATATCCAATATTGCAATAGATATCAAGCTCGATACATATTTTAACACATGTACGTTCCCGTGGCCCACCTCCATTAACACACCTCTTGCATCCAACGGCGGACAGTTTATCGCATCGACTCCGATGATCCAACGAATGTCATACCATATCACGTTTTTTATTGGTACGAGGGTTAACACTTCAAATTTGCGCGAAAAAAGTTGTTTTACAAAACCGCCTGAGGACACGTGTCCTTCAATGACACATATCACGTTCATTTTGAGAATTCCACTTACCATTTTTGACATCGCGCGATACTGCCGGTTTGCTTACCTCTAGTTTTACTGTTCACACTTAGGGTTCCGCTTCAATTCATGGTTCCACTTCAATAAAGAATTTCGCGCCTTCGTTATATAAGCTCTGTTCAAACTATAATATATATAAACCCTTCTTGATTTCGTTATATACCTTTCTTCAACACTTTGATATATATGAACCCTATTCCATTGTTATTTTAATATAACGCTATCATAAGGTTTAAAACCTGACTGTATTAGATTTTTATTGTTTAATTCTTGGTATTACCCCTTATACACAGAGCCTCGGTTCCGCCTCTGCTTGATCATTTCATTGCTTGTTAACGGCTCTGCCTCTGTATTCTCTGTCTCCGCCTCTGCTGCTCGACCGTTTCATTTCTGCCTCTTAATTATCTGTCTCTACCTCTGCTGCTCTGCCTCCTCTGGTTCTTCCTCCTTTCTCTGTACGCTTCGTCTTCCTGGCACACTCGACCGTTTCTATCTTGTCTCCTTTGTTATAACTGTTTGTGTTTGTAATTTGTACGTCTTTCAATTTCGCCTTCTCCTTTGTCATCTGACTGACAACATTTCCAATAGTCTCCCCCTTTGGCATTGATGGCAATACGTTTCCTCTGCTAGCCTTTTAGGACCCTTTCTTCTGTTGCTTGCTCTTCCTCCCCCTTTGACATCAATGGAAAGGGGTTGCTCATTTCTCAGTGTGCTTTTAACTCTCGCCCATGTTGCACTAATCTTGAGGACATGTTTCATGCTTTCCTTGCTAACTGATCTCCCCCTGGAATGATATTTTCATTTCTGTTCTCCCCCTGAAACGATGCTTTCTCTTCATATCAGAGAGTAGCATCTACAGATACTACCCCTAGTCTACCTCTCAAATTCTCAAATGGTTCTCTAGCAAGAGGTTTGGTAAATATCTCTACTGTCTATTCTTTGGTTGGCACATACTCCAGCTTCACTACCTTCTGAGCTACTTGTTCTCGGAAAAAATGATACTTGATTTGGATATGTTTAGTTTTTGAATGAAGCACAGGATTTTTTGATATGCTTATAGCCCTTGTATTATCACATTTGATAGAGATAGGTTCATCAATGATTACTTTCATGTCTTGGAGGGTTTGCTTCATCCACATGACTTGTGTGTAGCATGTTGCTGGTGCTATGTATTCTTCTTCTGCTGTAGATAGAGAAATAGATGTTTTTTTCTTGCTTAGCCATGCCACCGGACTTTCTCCTAGATAGAATGCACCTCCACTTGTTCTTTTCCTATCATCCACATAGCTGGCCCAATATGCATCTATGTATGCTGTCAAAGTGAAGCTTTTTCCTTTTGGATACCATAGCCCAAACTGTACTGTTCCTTGTAGATATCTAAATATTTTTTTGAATGCTAGAAGATGATTTTTCTTTGGTGTTGCTTGATATCTAGCCACAAGTCCTAATGCTAGCATGATGTCTGGTCTTGATGCTATCAGGTACAACAGACTTCCTATCATGGATATGTAGAGTCTTTGATCTATATCAACAGATCCATCATCAACACATAGCTTGCATCCCGTGATCATGGGAGTTGACACAGGTTTGTAGTCTTCCATTTTGAACTTTTTCAACATCTCTTTTAAGTATTTTTCCTGTGAGATGAATGTACCTATGTTATTTTGTTGAATTTGAAGTCCTAAGTAAAAACTGAGCTCTCTAATCATAGACATCTCGAACTCTGATTTCATCTCTTCAACAAATCCTTTTGCTAGCTCATCCTTGTTGCTTCCAAACATAATGTCATCAACATATACTACAACAATCAGGAGTTAATTTTCATGGGATTTTATGTATAGATTGCTGTCTACTCCTCCTCTCTTAAAGCCTTGTTTTTGCAAATAATTATCCAGTCTTGAGTACGAAGCACGAGGAGCCTGTTTCAGTCCATATAGAGCCTTCTTTAGTCTGCACACATAGTCTTCTTTGTCTTTTAATGAGAAACCTTCTGGTTGTTCCATGTCGACTTCTTCTTCTAGATCTCCATTCAGAAATGCAGATTTCACATCCATTTTATATACCTTGAAGTCTTGGTAGCATGCAAAAGCAAGAAACATTCGATAGCTTCCATTCTAGCTACAGGGGCAAATGTTTCATCGTAATCAAGTCCTTCGATTTGTGAATATCCTTTGCAGACAAGTCTGGCTTTATTCCTGATTACCTGTCCTTGCTCATTCATTTTATTTTTGAATACCCATTTTGAGCCTAGGAAATTTTTCTCAGTGGGTCTAGGAACTAATTCCCAGGTATTGTTCTTCTCAATTTGGTCCAATTCTTCATTCATAGCATTCACCCAATACTTGTCCTTGCTAGCTTCTTCAAACTTCTTTGGCTCTATTTGTGATAACATGGCTATGTATACCTGTTCTGTCTGTTCAGTTAGCTGCCTTCTAGTCTGGACCCCTACTCTCTTGTCTCCAATGATCTGATATTCTAGATGGTTCTTCTGAGTGTATCTTGAGGGGGCTTTCGAGCTCAGTTCGGCATCTTCTGTTGTATTGCGTGTTTCATCATCATCTTGGTTTTCTTCTTCATGGTTGTCTGAAGGACTGCTGCAGTCTGTACCTCTTGTATTGTTTGGAAGTTCTTCATCAAATCTCACGTCAATGCTTTCTACAATTTTTCGAAGAGTCTTGTTGTAGCACCTGTACCCTTTACTTTTGGATGCATATCCTAGAAATATCCCTTCATTTGCTCTTGCATCAAATTTCCCAAGATTTTCATCATTATTCTTTATGTAACACTTGCTTCCAAGGATTCTAAAGTGCTTGATTGAAGTTGGTTTACCATGCCATAGTTCATAGGGAGTCTTGTCACTACTTGGCCTTAAATGAGCTTTGTTAAGGATATGCACGGCTGTGTGTACTGCTTCTGCCCATAAGGTTTGAGGAATATTACTCTCTTGCATCATGGCTCTGGAAATTTGTTGTACATACCTATTTTGTCTCTCTTCTACTCCATTCTGCTGAGGTGTCCCTCCTCTGTCTGATCTGATGCATTTTAGCTTGCATCCTGTTTGGTTTTCTGCTAAAGCTTTAAATATTTTGAATTTCTCCAGAGCTTCCGATTTATTCTTAAGAAATGCAACCCATGTCATTCTGGAGAAATCATCTATTATCAGCATGAAGTAGGATTCTCCACTAGGTGTTTTAGTTCTTGCAGGTCCACACAGGTCCATGTGCACAAGCTGGAGTGGTCTTCTTGTTGATAACTCATCTTTGGCCTTAAATGATGTGCGGATCTGTTTGCCCAATTGACAAGATTTGCATATGGTATTGGAAGGCCTTTTTATTTTTGGCATGTCTCTGACAGCTTTCTTCTTGCTCAGTATGATGATATGATCGAAGCTGAGATGTCCCAACCTCTTATGCCATAACCATGACTCCTCAAGTTTGCTAAGATGGCATGCTTCATCTTCCTCTTTCACTATGTAAACATTACTCTTTGTTCGAACACCTTTGAGCAGAGTCTTTCCTGTGGTGCTTGATCTGACTTCACAGTCTTGTGCTCTGAAAAGAACTTCGCAGCCTTTATCACACATTTGACTGACACTCAGCAAATTTGCTTTCAGCCCATCTACAAATAGTACATCTTGGGCCTTACCTCTACCATTATCTAAGCTGACTGAGCCCTTTCCCTTGATTTTTCCTGATTTATCATTGCCAAAAGTAACATTACCAGTTTTCTTTTCATCAAAAGTTATAAATTTTCTTCTGTCTCCAGTCATATGTTTTGAGCAGCCACTGTCCAAATACCATTGGCTTTTCAGGTCTTGAGCAGTTAGAGCCAGGTCACATTTATTCACCTTCTTTTTCCACTGGAAACATCCTTTTGTTTGATATCTTTTGTGAGATGATGAACCACATCCTCTGAGAGGACATTTGGAAGGCATATGTCCAATTTTGTTGCATACACAGCATTTGATCATAATTTTTGCAGAATTGTGAGTATGAGTAAAATCTCCTTGATTCATAAACCTCCTTGAGGTGTTGTACATCAATCTTTGTCCATATTTTCTGCACTCAATGATTTTATGGCCAAATTCCTTACAATAAAAACAGTAACCATAGAAACAACTTGCATACCTGATGTGAGGTTGTCTTCTCCAGTTGTTTGCTTGAGACATTCTCTTCATTGTTTGCATCTTTTGCTGGTTTTAATTACTCCTCCTTGTGTGACAGTATGTAGCAACGTGTCCCAGCTTGTGGCAGGCATAACAAGTGGAATTTTTCATAGGATGGAAGAATCTCCTTTGATGGCTTCCAAATTTGTCATACTCAGGGGTATATGATCTTTTTTCTGTTGTTTTAGTATTTATTTCATTTATTGTTATTAGAGGATTCTTCTGGTTTCTATCTCCCTCATTACATGTTTCTTCCTTTGTAGGAATTATTTGAGTTTCTTCATCAGCCTTCTTTGCTTTTACAAAAATAATGTTTTTGTTTTCCTTTTCTTTGCTTTTACTTGATTCTCCTTCATACCCTATTCCAGTTTTTATAAGGGGAGATCTTTGAGCATCCAAAATTTCATTCAAGTTACTAGAGCTTGTTGTTTGAGAAGAATTTATAGATACTTTCCTTTGAGAATTTTCTAATTTCTTCCTCAGACATACTACTTCTTCTTCCAACTTCTCTTGTTCTTGAGTTTTATCCTTGATTTGCTTAAGTAACATGTCTTCTATCTTCTTGGCTTCTTCAAGCTCTACCTTTAGCTGTATGAGGACTTCTAAATTTTGCTCTTCTCTTACATACTTGAGGAGAATGTCCTTTTGTTTTCTGCACTTCAATTTGAGTCTGTCAATCTCCTCCAGGGCACTTTTAGTTCCCCCTCAAGGTCAACTTCACCTTCTTCTTCATCTTCTAGCAGGAGTCCTTCAAGTTCTTCTATAACCATCAGTAAAAATTCAGAGGTTCCTTCTTCACTTGAGGGTTCATCTGAGTCTTCAGATGCACTACTGTCTTGTTGAGCATAGAAGGATTTTCTATTGAATTTCTTTCCCTTTTGCCAGTTCTTTGATGTATTTTTCTCTAATTCTTGAGCCTGATTCCTTACTTTCTTGTGAGGACACTTAGCAGCATAGTGTCCAACTCTTCCATAGTTAAAGCATTTGAGAGGAAGTTTACCTTTGTATTTACCTGAGCCTCTATCCAGTTTCTTGACAAATTTAGCCTCTTCTTCATCAGATCAAGAGCATATGTCTTCCTTTTCTTCTTTCTTCTTTTCTATTTTAAAAGTTGCCTCCCTCGTACTTGGCTTCTTCTGTGGGAGCCTCATCTCATAGGCTGTTAGATTTCCAAGTAGTTGGTTCATGGTCAAGGTTTCCCAATCAGTTGTTTCTTCTATGGCAGAAACCTTGGGGTTAAAACTGGGTGGAAGAGATATTAGAATCTTTTGTACAATTACACATTCTGATATAGTTTCTCCAAGAGCTTTCATATTGTTAACAATTTCTGCAACTCTTAGGAAGAAGCTGCCAACATCTTCATCATCATTCATTTTTAAATTTTCAAACTGAGCTCTATATACTTGAAGTTTGGCGGTCTTTACCTTTTTATTTCCCTCATGGATGTTTTCAAGAGTATCCCACATATCTTTGGCAGTGTTACTGTGCATTATTTTGATAAATTCAGCCTCACAAAGTCCACTTAAGATTGCATTCATGGCCTTTGCATTTGCTACAAATTCTTGTTTAGCTTCTCTCTCTGGGTCAGTTGCCTTTGGGGCATATCCAAATTCTACAGCAGCCCAAACCTCTATTCCTAGAGACATTATGTATGCTCTCATTCTGATTTTCTAGAAGGCATAATTAGCACCGGTGAAAAAAGGGGCTTTATTGGTTGAGCTTCCTTCTTGACTAGCCATCCTGGGGACCTAGGATCTCCTTTCAGTGGTTAAACTGGTACAAAGGAACTGGCTCCGACACCAATTGTTGAATCTTTAGTTAAACTGAGAGGGAGGGGGGGGGTGAATCACTTTAACACATACATAATCTTTTTAAATTTTTCATCAAACATATTTACAGCTTAATATGTGAGCAGTCTTAATATGTTGCAGCAAGTATGAAATTAATGTGACACCAAACTTATTGTGAGAGCAGCAAACATTAAGTAGATTGAATAGATCATATCAACACATAGGCAACACACATAGAGACATCAGATATAAGTGGAAACCCATAAAGGGAGAAAACCACATCTTATTTTTGTTGTGATGCAAAGGCAAGCTCCAACTCCCTCTCACCACTGATTTTCTGCAGGCACCAACCTATAGGAGGCTCCAACCTCATTCAGCTACAACTAACAGCTATCAAGCTTCAACTTGATAGGGAAGCTTCAACTTCCTTACTTAATCACAAGAAAATATTTGCTGATTTACCTCAAATATCAGTGTTGTTCTATAGCATCTCTTTTTGCTCCTCCTTTTTCTTATCTTCTCTGCCTCACTTCTTCATATTTTGCACTCTCTAACCTCATGCTCTAACTTCTCTATGCATATCAAGATGATATTATTTATAGAGATTTCTTTATGACTGTTTGTATTCCTCAGGGAATTCGAAATGAATAGCCATACCTTTTAGCCCTCTGCCTTCTCATTTCTTTTCCAGCTCACTCAGAATAATATAGCTACATGTACTAATTTTAATATTACAGTGGGAATTTTGTTTTCTTCCGAAGACTTGCCAGTGCATCACAAACAATATAAACCAATAAAAAACGTATACATTCAGTTACAATGAGTATTACAAATCAACTTATTCAGTTTTGGATCACTGTGTTTGTCTTTTCTGTGACTGTGTTTGTCCCTTTTCGGCTCTGTTTGATTTCCTGTTCACTATCGCAGTGTAACTGCCATATATATGTAACTGCGCTTTTCATATATCGCAATTCAACTCTCGGCATGATAATGAAATGTTTTTAACACATAAACTGCTCCTTTATGTAATGCAAATCAACTCACGGAGAACTTAAATAAACAACTTTTCAATGCTTAAAATGTCCTTTCGGGCCCACTTGCCAAGCTTGTTTTATTCTCCGATGTAATGAGTCACCTCTTGAATTCTTTCGATTGCGATTAATCAAAATCGCAACTTCTAGTTGTGTGTTTCGATGCTCCGATGTGATCACTCTGATCCGATGATTCATTGTTCACTGCACTTCACTGTGCCGATGCGATTAATCGCAACTGAATACTTTCGATTGCAATTGATGCATTTGCGAAGGACTCGATGTGATCACCGCAATCGCAGCTTTAAATATAGAGCTCCGATGTTCTGCTTATTTCTGATGCGATGGCCTACTTTGATGCCAGAGCTTAAACATGTATGAATCATAGTTCATATACCCATCCGGTCCGGAACTCAATCGCAATTGCAAATTTTTGTTAGCATGTTCCGCTGCCAAGTTTCTCCGATGCGATTGGTGAGGGTCCCACAATGTAAGGCTTTGTTTGTATTATGCCAGAACAATAGAGCGCTTTACATATATGTATATATATAATTTGGCCCCTTGTTTATAAAGCGCTACATATATAAAGTGCTACATATATATGTATACTTTGTCGCTTCAGTCTTTATCTATCCTCCAGCCTGGGTTATGATTCTCGGAATTTTATGTGGGGGTCCCACTTGCGTATTAACTTTGGTTTATATGCAAGCATTAACATAAGGTTTTCGGTCATCCAGCGTATATATCCGCATACCAACTCATTTCAACATACATATATGAAGGCAACCTTTAATAGTTCAATAAACCAAAGGTTCTCACCCTGGCGGAGTTCGACCCACTATATATATATATATATATGCTCCAGGCTTACCCTTCGTATGATATATTATGAGTCCAAACCACAACTTTTGGTTAGCGGATTACTTGTGCATTTGTATATATGCCACCAACTATCAACTTATAACTAAACCCAACGCGACATTTTAATACACAACCATTCCATGGAGCCCACATGTGTTTGATAAAATCTGCACTTTTAGTACGTTCCAACTAACAGCGCCCTTTGAACACACACACACACACACACACACATATATATATATAGGTCAATCTTCGACCATGGCTTTAACCCTCGGCATAACATAATGTATTCACTTGCAACAAATATATAATCCGCACATAACCCATTTCTATATGTGCACTCAAATTTAATATATATCCAATATTGCAATGGATATCAAACCCGATACATATTTTAACACATATACGTTCCCGGGGCCCACCTCCATTAACACACCTCTTGCATCCAACGGCTGACGGTTTATCGCATCGACTCTGATGATCCAACGGATGTCATACCATATCACGTTATTTATTGGTACGAGGGTTAACACTTCAAACTTGTGCGAAAAAAATTGTTTTACAAAACCGCCTGAGGACATGTGTCCTTCAATGACACATATCATGTTCATTTTGGCAATACTGCTTACCACTTCAACCGACGCGTGAACCCACTGGTTTTGTGGCCCTCCGGTTTTACTGTTCATGTTCGGGGTTCTACTTATAGTCATGGTTCCGCTTCAATAAAGAGATTCGCGCCTTCGTTATATACATATACATACAAGCTCTGTTCACACTATAATATATATAAACCCTTCTTGATTTCGTTATCTACCTTTCTTCAGCACTTTGATATATATGAACCCTGTTTCATTGTTATTTTAATATAACGCTGTCATAAGGTTTAACACCTGACTGTATTAGATTTTTTTTGTTTAATTCTTGTTATTACCCCTTATACACAGAGCCTCGGTTCCGCCTCTGCTTGATCATTTCACTGCTTGTTAACGGCTCTGCTTCTGTATTCTCTGCCTCCACCTTTTCTGCTCGACCGTTTCATCGCTACCTCTGTATTCTCTATCTCCGCCTCTGCTGCTCTGCCTCCTCTGGTTCTGCCTCCTTTCTCTGTCTCTACGTCTTCTGCTACTCGACCGTTTCTATGATGTCTCCTTTGCTTCTGCTGCTGTCCTTTGTCTGTCTCTGCCTCTGCTGCCTCCTTTGCCATCAATGACAACATTTCCAACATTCCCTTGCCTTTCAGGGAATGTCGGGGTGGATGAGCTTCAAAGAAGTTGATATTTATCAACATTGGCCGCTTGAACTTCCCTTTTCGGGTCCCTTGCTCGAGCCTTTCCATTTTCTCTTTCAACAATATTTTCCTCTCCTTCTATCGCATTTCCTTCATGACCCAATGTTACAATTCTTGCATTTGGTTCCTCCAGGTCGTTGTCCTCTTGAGAAAGAATATTGAATGGGTTGGTCAAAGAGGAGGCACCATTCAAAATAGGAGGATTAAAATTCTTGAGGCCGCCTTTACCTTGCTTTGCTCCCCATTTTTTAATGTTCCACTAATTTTCTTAGCAAGAGGTCATTCCTTACTCGGTTCCACTCTGAATTTTTTTTGCAGTAAGTGGTGAAATGGCCATATTCATGGAAACTCTTTTCACTTAAATGGAATTTGGTCATTGTCAAGAGATTTCACATGCTTCCAATCTCCTTGAGTCAGGATGAGTTCGAAGGGCATACCTTTCTCCAATTCCATCTCAACGAAAATTTTAGTACATGCAAACTGCTAGCCTGTTGGTTCCACGTGGTCTAGATACCTTCCAACGCCACTTTCAATAACCTTCAAGCAATCATGACTCCAACATGACATAGGTATAAAAGGAAGCTTGATCCAAATAAGCAATATATAGCGGTGGGGATATCCTTGTCCAGATTGAAATCCATGGACCAAGCATTCAAATACATTCCCCTTGAACTAAAGAAATATGGCCCATTCCTAAACACAATGTCTCTGTCTTCCTTGCACTCGAAGAGAAAGAAAAAAAAGCCATTACCCATAACATATACCCCTAGATTTCCTTTCATTATGGCCTTCGAGGCTTTGTTGGACCATTGATCAATAGATTTGGGTGAGGTCCAAAAGCCCATGAAATTTCCAACTAAGGATCTATTAGAAAAACTCAGCGAGGTCCTTCGAAAGCTCGAGGGGAGAGTGACCAATGAGATATTCTCGGATTTTTTAACAAATTTCGTCTAGTGCTCTTTTCGCTTGGGATGGGATTTGAACGTCGAGATTCACGTGCAGAAAATAACCTCCTCATCGTCAGGGGGAGGGGCCTCTCCTGAGACCAAATCCATTTCAAGTCAGAAAGGAAACCATTGAAGGTCGCATAAAGCCAGGATTTGTGACGTTACAACATAGTTGTAGGGAGTGAAAAAATCTCCAAGGAATATTTTATTCTTTTGGAATGGCAATGGAATATTAGCAATAAAATCAAGAGCGGCTCCTAGAGGACTTGCACTCTATGGAACAACTCAAGATGATAGGCCCATTACACTCGTTAGTAGTGGTGAACTACTTCACAATTTGTTTATGGTGCTCTTGTATGTCTTAGATGGTTTTAACTAACTAAATCCTCTTAATTGCGACATTAATTATCATATTTAAGATAAAATATTAAAAAATCAAGTGTAGTTCCTTATGCTATCTTGTTAAGTGAAACAGAGGTTGCTCTTATTGAAACAATTGTTATGGTGCAGGTCATAAGGTATTTAAAAAAAATGAGCAAATGGAAGAGGGAAGATGGCCTAAGGTTGTGTTTAATGACATATTGTGCAAAATAAAGAAGATTTGGATGCAACAAAATAACAAATGGTTTAGCAAATGGGGCATTTTCTTGAGCACGGGTCTCACAAACAATAAAAAGATAAAAACTTTTGTTATGGAAAAGTTCCAAAAACGTACTTGGGAGAAGGAGCTAGGGAGAAAGAAAAAAACATTATATTGAAGAGTTTAATCCCACTCATAATCATCAACAAAAAGTGTACATAGGGGCCAATATTCCTTGGAGAGCCAAAATTCTTATTGCTCAATTAAGGACTAATTCTCATCAACTCCGTTGTGAAACAGGGTGCTGGAAAAGGCCAAAAGAAGCATGGGAGGAAAGAGTATATTTTTTGCTCTTCTGGAAAAGTGGAAACAAAAAATCATTTCATTTTAGAATGTTAAGCTTTCAAAGAAAACAAGGAAAGTTATGCAGATATTTTGGCTGCTAGCTCTTGGGATAATCTATTCAACGAGAGGTTTGTCAAGAAGTTGGGATTGTTTATTGTGAAACTTCACAAGAAAAGAGCCGAATACAAGAGTGAAATAGAGGAGCAATTTGTCCCATAGACTATCTTTAGCCTCGTGGACATTAAAATAAGTTCTTCCTCGTGGACGTTAAAATAACTTCTTTTCTTCTACCATATGAAAAAGCTTTTAGGAATAAATAAGTGAAATTAATAACTAATATGAGAAAAATGTTTTTATTTGGAAATGATATGTAGAAATAATAAATAAGGTTAGGTTTGGAGTATGCTCTAAAATTATTTATATTTGGCTAAAAACTCATTTATTTATTTTTATGTAAGGAAATAAGTTAATGGCATAAGATCCATATTGAGAGGTGTGAAAGTCTACTCTTAAAGACCATCAATGTGTAATTGAAGATGGCATAATTTTCTTTAAATAATGGTGATGAGTCAACTTACCTTAATGAATGACAATCCGTAACTATTGTCCACTATTAATTATAATAAATTTATTATATAAAATAAATAAATATAATTGAAAAACCATTGAGCATTTACCATAAAAAATATAAAATAATAATTACACCACCATTTGAATCATTCCACGGCTCACCATAGTCAATATTTTTATTTTCTAAGTAAACAATTGTCACATTGTCCACAATTGGATCTATATAATAATGCAGAATAAGAGTCAAAGAATGTCCTAATGTTTCTCGCTAAAACAAAAAAAATTACAATTACTCTCTCAGCGATTTTCACAACTGTTCGGCGGATGACAGGGTTTGCCCATGAGAATAGCAACAAGGTCACCTCGTCTCGGTGGAAAACACAGGCAAAGCGGCCAGCCGGAATCGGCGCTAGCAACAACATTCCCTCCCCTCCCCTCCCCTCACACTCAATTCTTCGTCCGTGGGACCCCCGGCTGCCAGTAATTACATGAATCCAGCAGCGTTCTACAACAATTTGGCATCTACTTCTCAATTCCATGGGAATGGATAAGACCACTATGCAGATCGATATCAACGATTTCGCTGGATTTTTGGAATTCATAACTAGCGATTCTTTGGCCAGCATCGAAAAGGTAACTCAGAAGTGTTTAAGGAGGTTTGAATGAAAGCATTCAATTATGTTGTAGGCGTGTATAATTAGTTAAAAAATATCATATTAATTTAATTATTTTTAATGAATTTATTTTAAAATAGTTAATTTAAAAAAATATCATATTATATTTATAAATTATAATATTGTAAAAAATAAAATAATTAAAATTCTTATAATATTTTTTTATAATTAAAAATATTTTTGTATTTTTTTAATGTATATATATTTATACCAAAGGTGTTTACTTTTGAATCATTTCACTGCTCACCATAGTCGACCTTTCTATTTTATGTGGTTGATTCAAGTAAACAACTGTCACATTGTCCACCGTTGGATATGTATAATAATGCATAATAATTCCATTATGCAGCGACTCAAGCATGCTATTGTCACTAGAGAAATACAATATGAGACACTAGAAAATTAGAAATTGGCATTGAAATACCAAGAGAGCTTGCAAAGTTGAGTTGAGTTTCTGGTAGAATGTTGACAATTTTACAAATAGTTGTTTTCCACCATAAACATCCATACCAAGCTCTTCGTTTTCTATCTGCATAACTTTGATAGCCTATTACAATTACAATATAGCTTTCGTACCCTATTACAACTACAATATAACATTAATAAATTATTTGAATCTTCTAAATAGGAAATTTAACATTATGGAAAAAAATAAATCATGCACTGATGCTAAGGTAAAAACTATTTCAGATAGAATAAAGGCAAGGAAGCATGGATAACATTTATGAAATGAAATAATTAAATATCCTTGCTCATTTGTAATAAAATTACATTCTATGCATGGATTGGGCAAGGGAATCACCAATCCAAGCAATCAGTTGGAACAGATTGATTACTTTTGTTCTTTGATATAAAATCGGAGTCCCTGTATTTTCTCTGGTGTCCCATCTAGCTTAAGTAGACTACAATATGTATCAAACAATTTTGGGATTGGGCCATTGACTACCTTTTCCTTTGTTTCATATTTGAATTCATCCACAACTATCTTGTGCATCTCTTTATCAACATGGTTGAGCTTTACCTCATCCATTTTGTAGGGCATTTTCCTATTGCATGTTCTTCCAAGTCACGGTAAACACAAACGTATTCATGTCCTCAATCACATGTTGTTCTAGTGAATTTTCAATATTTACATGATTAGCACATGGTTTTTAGCCTTTTGATATTGCATTAGTCATATTATGTGTAGGTCCCACATGATTGTGGTTAAAATTTACATTAGTAGATTTTTGGGGCGTTGCACTCCCAATCCTTAAATTTGGGACGCGCCCAATTGACATATTTTGGTGATAATTCATTCAGGATATTGTATGCATAACCACAAGACAAAATTGCTACTTCAAGCAAAACAATAAAAAACAAATTTTCCCAAATCTTAACAAAATAAACTACATTCAGTGTATCTTTACACTTTTAGGAACAAATGCTAATAAGTACTCTTAACTTACCTTATTCAATCACTATTTTTAGTGGCAAACGCTTCCCACCTCGCCATGTTGATGATCGCCATTTATTTAAATCGAATAATTCTCAGCAGTAGAAAACCGCTCGAACTTCCACCAACCGATTTGACACGTATTTCGAAGTGTTTGTCAACGTGGCTTTTATTAATAAACATTAGCATGAAATATCTCCACGATATCAATTTGCTTGTGACGCCAACTCATCGAGGTTTTTGTGTAAGGTCCACTTCAATTAATGGCATTGCAAAGTGGAATAGCATTCCACTTTTTATTCTTTAATGGGCATTGTGGGCATTGCCACTTGGAATAGCATGTCACTTTACTTTTTATTTCTTAAAAGGTTTAACTTTTAAAGATGTGAGTGGAGTACATTCATAAATTATTTTTAGTATAACGTTAAATTATTATGGATATTAAAATATTATTTATTTATTTTTATTTTTTTATAATGTGAGATTTTCACATTAAAATTGGTTCAAATAATAAGTCGTGATATTTTTATTTTTTAATAAATTGAGTAAATTTTTTTATTTAATTTTTTTTATTAGTAGCACAAAATTTTTATTAAAAAAAGTTTAATTGATTTAAAAAAAGAATATAAAAAATTAAAAATAAATAAATAAAAATAAAAATGATTAGAAAATAAAACGAATTTATAAAAAATATTGAATTTGTTTATTTATTAATTATTATGTAAAATGGTGTGTATTATCAAATTATCTTTATATTTTTTTATATCTTCGAATTATCTTTTTCAATCATTTTATTAATAATAAACCTCGTAAGTGATCTCACAGTCTTTATGCTCATTTTATCATGAAAAGATTGCATCTCACAAAGACTCATAAAATATCTTATACTCTTGACATGCTAACTTTAAACAAAACACAAAGAAATAAAAGTTAGATTTGTTTCTTAATTACTGAATTCCCAGTTTGATTACATCAAATTCACGATGGAAGTAGAGGTGGATGGATGTCTTCTCTTCTTAGATATTCTTCTCTCTAGAAGGGATGATGGTTCTATCTCTCACCAAGTCTTCCGCAAGAAGACTCATATTGAGCAGTATCTTCATGCTGATTCTCATCATTTCCCTGCTCATAAATTTGGTGTTCTCTGCACTCTGGCTAATAGGGCTCTTAGGATTTCTTATGATAACCATCTGGAATCTGAGAAATCCCATCTTCTGGATGTGTTTGAGATTAATGGGTATAATAGATCTCAAGGTCTGAAGGCCTTTCAAAACGCCTTTAAAGGCTCAAGAGACAAATCTTCTCGGTTGGATCCTATCTCCAAGGTGAATCTTTCGTTTATCCAAGGGACCTCAGATAGAATTGCCCATGTCCTTAGGAGAAATAATGTCGCCTCTTCTTTTAGACATATCTGTATTATCAGGAATTCTCTCGGATTGGTTAAGGACCCTATAGACCCCAAGGACATGAAAGGTGTTTATTTTTCTCCTACAGTACTCCCTATATTGGGGAAATTGATCGATCCATTAGACATAGAATCCATGAGCATGTTGCAGACATTAGGCACAGTCGATCCCGCACTTCTGCTCTTGCGGAGCATGCTGGGAAATCATGTCACCATGTTTTCATTGAAGACTCCAAAGTCATTGCTAGGGTGGATCACTTCCATCATAGAAAGCTGAGAGAGGCTATTGAAATTGAGAGACATCCTAGAAATCTCAACAGGGATGATGGGTGGAAATTAAGTAAGAGCCGAATTCCGACCCTCTCAAGGTTATTCACCCTCAGTGTGTTGTTTTCCTGTCTTTGATTTTTTCTCATCCCTTTGTTTTGATTTTTTCCCTCCTCTTTTGTATCCTTGTTTTATTTTTCTCTGGTTTATGTTTTTATGCAACTTCATCTTGTTGGTTACTATCCCTTGTACTGTTGATTCTTAGCTTATATATATTTGTTGATATTTTCCTCCCTCTCCACTAGTTAGAATTTTTAGAATTATTCCTTTTATATTATTATTCTATATTATTTATAAACCCCTTCTTCTTATTAATTTTATAATTCTTTATATATATATATATATATATATATATAGCTTGGTAGTTCCTTTCATTTTTCACCTTTTTCTCTCTCTCTTTTTCTTTTTTTTGACTCTATTTTTATCAACATGTCCAGATACATCACCCCCATCGGGGAAGGGAATTGAACTTGTGATGAGTGATATACCACCCAGCCTCATCAACGTTTAACCAAGACCCCATAGACTTATATTATTCTATATTATTCATTAACTTCCCTTTTTTTATTAATTTCTCTTAATAAATTCAATATTTTAATATTATTCCCTATACTAGTATTTACCTCTTAGCCTTATTAATTTTATAATTCCTTTTTTATTAACCTCCTTATTATTAATTTCAATATTTTAATATTATTCCCTATACTAATATTTACCCCTTCTCTTTCTTAATTTTATAATTTTTTTTTTAATTATTTGTTGACCCTTCTAAATAATATTTTAAAATAAATAAAAAACTTTTAAATTTCTAACTAATTAACTAATTAATGGCTAGTTTTTATAATGGCTAGTTTGAACAGCTATCACCGGGCAATGATGCATCCTTACTATTTAATCAATGAGATCAATTTCCTTCTTCACCTTATCCTAATAATGTGATATCGGAAAGACATTTATCTATAAAATAAAAAATAATAATTAAGAATTAAATGTTCCCCAAGATTTAGAATCTCATAAAAGATATTTTTTATATCCAGATATGTATAGTTTCATATTAGTGAAAACTAGTATAGTATGAGATTTATGTGGGAGTGTCTGGATAATGTTAATATGTATCATATGACATATGTTCTAATATAGTAATAATTGATAATTTCGATAGTTAGAATCTATATATCTAAATAGTTAGAATTTATATGTAATAAATAAGATGGTTAAATATATATATATATATATATATATATTGTTAGAATTTATATGTAATAGAGAAGAATTATCCAATAATATATTATATCATTCTATTATTAATGATTTTACACCATATAGATTATGTAATATAAATGTGATAATATTTGTTAGCATATAATATATAATTTATCACTAAATTTTACACAATATTTTATTATATTTAATAATATTTAATCTAATAAATATATTATAAAAATTATATATATTTTATTAATAATTTTTATTTTACTTTATAATATTGATAAATTTAATTAAAAATTAATAAATAATTTAGGTTGATAAATTTAATTATTAATTAATAAATTATTTGTTAATCAAATTAGTTATAATTCTTTATAAGTCTTTATTAGCTACCAATTACTCAACTTTGGTGGATTATGTATACATATTTCTCTATTTCATTTTAATTTATACATGTATGATTAATGTAATGGAATATTTCCTTGTATATTATTGTTTTTAAATACTAGTAAATGATTGGTTTAGATTGTGTGGATAAAAAAGAAAAAGGAAAAAAAGAATTAAAAAAAATATTGGGTGATGTTAAGTTAATAATAGTTAATAAGCAAATCGAATTCTATACATTTGCTATGGTACGAACTAATAATTTGTGTGTTGAAGTGGATAAATTAATTTTTTGTTTAGGCTTATTTATTTTATAAAAAAATATGCATGGATATTGCAATCATATCCATATCTACATGAAATTATATTATGCAAAAGCTGAAATAAAATTTTCAAGTTATGGTCGGATCAAATTTGTAAAGTAATTTTTTAATAATATTGAAAAATATTTATTTATTTTTCAAAATTAAATATTATAAATTATATTGATTAATGTTAAACTAATATTGATCGTCAAATATTGATTACTTCAGCAGCTTCAGCAAGCAGACATGCGTGGGTCTACTGTAAAAGACCCAGCCCCAGTCTCCTCTTCAGATGGATAGCAGCTTTGCTTTTACTGATTTTTGATGCACTTTTTAGCTTTATATAAACTGTCTTTATGTCATAAGTATGGTCAATCTGCAGTAGTAGGACAACTAGCTAATGAAACTTACAGACGGATGAAACAATATCAATTTTGGTATGCTCTTCATGCGTATAGGTGGCCAACAGACCTAGTTTCCTGCGGGCAGGTTGAGGTCATAGCCTGGATTTTATATGTTGTAGCCTGTCCTTCAAATATAAATAGAAAATAGTATGGCCCCACATAATTTACAAAAAAAAAAAAAACAAATTAATTACCAAGTGATGATGGACTCATCATCAGAACTTCGAAGGAGAAGAATGCAGCACCTTCCACGAGTGAGGTAACGTTGTCATCCGTGTCCAGTTGTGATCCGGACAGCCCTTCCCACGCTGCCTAGGAAGTTTCAGATTCGATGAGTCGGGGGAATCGAACCCCGCCTGCAAAGGCGTCGTGGACATCCTGTATTAATCAGAGATCCATCCCGACGATGAATAATTTCATCGGCAAGAAGCGGTGGCGAAGGAGAAACAAATCACCGATCACGATTAACTTTCAGTGAATATGTTCTAGAATTTTTATAAATAATATTACCTCATATGTTTTAATTTAGTTATTATTACCTTTTAATGAATTTATTTTAAAATAATTAGTTAAAAAAATATCATATTAATTTTATTATTTTCTAATGAATTTATTTTAAAATAGTTAATTTAAAAAAATATTATATTACATTTATAAATTATAATATTGTAAAAAACAAAACAATTAAAATTTTTATAATATTTTTTTACAATGAAAAATATTTTTGCATTTTTTAATGTATATATATTTATACCGAAAGTGTTTACTTTTGAATCATTTCATGGCTGGCTCACCATAATCGACCTTTTTCTTTTCTGTCATTGATTTAAGTAAACAACTGTCACATTGTCCACCGTTGAATCTGTGTAATAATGTAGAATAATTCCATTATGCAGCAACTCAAGCATGCTATTGTCACTAAATAAATACAATATGAGACACTAGAAAATTAGAAATTGACATTGAAATACCAAGAGAGCCTGCAAAATTGAGTTGAGTTTCTGATAGAATGTTGACAATTTTACAAATAGTTGTTTTCCACCATAAACGTCCATACCAAGCTCTTCGTTTTTTATCTGCATAACTTTGATAGTCTATTACAATTACAACATAGCTTTCATAGCCTATTACAACTACAATATAGCATTAATAAATTATTTGAACCTTCTAAATAGGAAGTTTAACATCATGGAAAAAAAAAATCATGCACTAATGCTAAGGTAAAAACTATTTCCGATAGAATAAAGGCAAAGAAGCATGGATAACATTTATGAAATAAAATAATTAAATATCCTTGCTCATTTGCAATAAAATTTCATTCTATGCATGGATTGGGCAAGGCAATCACCAATCTAGGCAGTTAGTTGGAACAGATTGATTACTTTTGCTCTTTGATATAAAATCGGAGTCCCTGTATTTTCTGGGGTCCCATCTAACTAAGTAGACTGCAATATGTATCAAACAATTTTGCGATTGGGTCATTGACAACCTTTCCCTTTGTCCCATATTTGAATTCATCCACAACTATCTTGTGCATCTCTTTATCAACATGGTTGAGCTTTACCTCATCATTTTTGTAGGGCATTCTCCTATTGCATGTTCCTCCAAGTCACGGTAAACACACAGACATATTCATGCCCTCACAATCACATGTTGTTCTAGTGAATTTCCAATATTTATATGATTAGCACATGGTTTTTAGCCTTTTGATATTGCATTAGTCAGATTATGTGTAGGTCCCACATGGTTGTGTTTAAAATTTACATTAGCAGATTTTTGGGGCGCTGCACTCCCAATCCTTAAATTTAGGATGCGCCTAATTGACATATTTTGGTGATAATTCATTCAGGATATTGTATGCATAACCACAAGACAACATTGCTAATTCTTTTTTTTTCACCAAGAGAAAAATCGTTGTTTTGTATAAATATCAAAGGAAAACAGTCCATCAACCAATACATACTCATCTGAAGAGGATGATACCATTTCCCGACAGGAGAAAAGGGTGCCCCATTCAAACAAAGGAAAGAAACACAGGTAAGCATCTCCACAGACCAGACAATGATCCCACAAAGGATCCATACATAATACAAATCCCAAATGATGAATCCAAAAGCGTCCTGGCAACAATAGCCCAGGATGGATAAATACAAGGAGAAAAAGGATCAAAAAAAGACACACCGGGAGAAAACAAAGCTTCCAAACTCCGGTACAATAACCAAAAGAGAAATGATGAATAGCCATATGGCTGCAGTCTGCCAAATACCGATGCAACAAGGGCGCAGCAGGCCAACAAGAGTAGCACATCCTCACATGATAGGTAGACCCCAAGGCAGCATCCAAAATAGATAACGAGAGAGTCCTAGATCAAGGGACAATACCCTCTCCACATCTCCAGGAGTGTTCACCCAGCAAATGCACCGGCCAGATAAGGAAACATGACCATAAATACCGGGTGATCAATCCCCAGTAACCTGCAAGTAAAAGACAACAGAGAACAGAGAAGAATACTTACAGCGATCCAAAGGAGAAGTGCCTATAAAGTGATAGTGAAGGAGGCCCCTTCCCTGTTATCTTTGAAGTTAATGACAGTAATGATGCCAAAATCTTGCTCCAGTCCTAATTTAGAGAACCTATCCGCCCTACTATTCAACTCTCTGTAAATATGGTGAAAGGATATCCTCTGAAACTGAGAAAGGATGTGGGTGATACAATCAATCCATCCACAGAGATGTGTGCAACGGAGAGAAGCCCTGCTCGAGATACCATCGATTACAATTTGGGAATCTCCATAAATATCAATGCAAGGAATCTTCAAGTGGAGGGCCACCAGGAGTCCGCTCCATAGGGCCAAAGTCTCAGATTTATTGTTAGTACCAGGTCTGTCGTTCCAAAAGATATGGTATCGATCCCCACACCCCAGTTTAAGCCAGCCCCGCAGCCACAGATTCCCTCTTGTTGTGCTCCATCGAAAAAGAGAGTCGGGATAAGGATCTCATGAGGTCTAAATATGATAGACAGGTCCTTTATGTCTTCCTCCAGAACAGAATGATTATGTATCCACTCCATAATCCTCTTGTACGTCCTATAGGATTCCCACCGTCCCCCATTGAACAGCATGTAGTTCCTAGAACACCAAATCTCCCAGCACACATAGAAAGGTAGAGCTTTGATCCCATCATCCTTTGATGCCCAGTAATCATATGCATGTTCCTGTGATAGAGGCCTCCAAGATGGGGAACCAGCACAGTGAGAAACCATTTCCCAAAGGTCCAATACTGTCTTGCATTCAAAAAATATGTGTGAGACAAATTCTAGCTCTTCCTTGCACATAGTACAGCGACCTGGTCCTTGCATTCCTCTTTTTTGAAGATTGTCCCACGTGAGGACCCTCCCTTTCCTGAGAAGCCAATTGAAAAGAGTGATCATGTGGGGCATTTTCCATTTCCACGCCTTTGAGAAACCAGAGATAACATGGGAGGAGGTGATTCCAGCGATAATATTCGAGTACAGATCCTTAACACATATGTTGGAGCCCTTGTATGACCCACCCCACATGATCCTATCACCATTAGGTTGATAGAAGAAACCAGCCCCCTGGAAAGCATTAATGATGTTCTGCCAAGATTCCCTGTCAACATCCTGTAATCCAAGTGCCTCAAAAGCCTTCCAAACTGGAGCACCATTATCCCAATGTGAGATTAAATCAGAGATGAATATGAGCCCTCTATGAGACAGCCGGTGGAAGAAGTCCGGGTCTAAAACAGGTCCACTAGAAACGCCCAATATGTAGCTGCATGGGATAGGGATCCGCCTTCCATCACCAAGTTTCCATCGTACATTCTTCCTGATGATCTCAATGCACATAGATATACTCCTCCATATCTTTGATGCTCCCTTGTGTGGCAACATTGGGCTCAGGATGTATAGATCCATAGATCTAGTGCCCACATATTTATCCAACATGACTTTCGACCAGATGCCAACACCAGACAAGGCCCTCCATAGCGATTTGGCTAATAAGGCGGGTGAGACTGTTCTCAGTTCCAGCAGACCCCACCCACCCATTCCCTTAGGGCGAGAGATCTCCGACAATTTACAAAGGTGGAATTTTTTGTGAGAGCCCACCCCAGACCAAAGAAAATGTGACATGATAGCATAGATCTTATTGTAGATTTGCATAGGAATATGGTACAGGTGGCCCCAATATACGGTGAGCTGCGAAAGAACAGCTTGTGTGAGGATGTATACGGTGAGCTGCGAAAGAACAACGAATTCAAGCACAACAATAAAAGACAAATCTTCCCAAATTTTAACGAAATGACCTACCTTCAGAGTATCTTTACACTTTTAGAGACAACTGCGAATAAATACGCTTAACTTACACTATTCAATCGCAATTTTTAGTGGCAAACGCTTCCCCACCTCGCCATGTTGATGATCTCCATTTATCTAAATCGAATAAATCTCAACAGTAGAAAACCGCTCCAACTTCCACCAACCGATTTGACACGTATTTCGAAGTAAATTATTTTTAGTATAACGTTAAAATATTATGGATATTAAAATATTATTTATTTATTTTTATTTTTTTATAATGTGATATTTTCACATTAAAATTGGTTAAAATAATAAGTCGTGATATTTTTATTTTTTAATAAATTGAGCAAATATTTTTATTGAAAATTATATTTTTATTTAATAGCACAAAAATGTTATTAAAAAAAATTAATTGATTTAAAAAAGATTATAAAAAATTAAAAAATAAAAATAAATAAAAATAAAAATTATTAGAAAATAAAATAAATATATAAAAAATATTGAATTTGTTTATTTATTAATTATTATATAAAATTTTGTGTATTATCAAATTATTTTTATATTTTTTTTATATCGTCCAATTATCTTTTTCAATCATTTTAATTAATAATAAACTTCGTAAGGTCTTTATGCTCATTTTACCATGAAAAGGTTGCATCTCACAAAGACTCATAAAATATCCTATACTCTTGATATGCTAACTTTAAACAAAACACAAAGAAATAAAAGTTAGATTTGTTTCTTAACCACTGAATTCTCAGTTTGATTACATCAAATTCACGATGGAAGTAGAGGTGGATGGATGTCTTCTCTTCTTAGATATTTTTCTCTCTAGAAGGGATGATGGTTCTATCTCTCACCAAGTCTTCCGCAAGAAGACTCACATTGAGCAGTATAAACAAAACAAAAAGAAATAAAAGTTAGATTTGTTTCTTAATAACTGAATTCTCAGTTTGATTACATCAAATTCACGATGGAAGTAGAGGTGGATGGATGTCTTCTCTTCTTAGATATTCTTCTCTCTAGAAGGGATGATGGTTCTATCTCTCACCAAGTCTTTCGCAAGAAGACTCACATTGAGCAGTATCTTCATGCTGATTCTCATAATTTCCCTGCTCATAAATTTGGTGTTCTCTGCACTCTGGCTACTAGGGCTCTTAGGATTTCTGATGATAACCATCTGGAAACTGAGAAATCCCATCTTCTGGATGTGTTTGAGATTAACGGGTATAATAGATCTCAAGGTCTGAAGGCCTTTCAAAAAGCCTTTAAAAGCTCAAGAGATTAATCTTCTCGGTTGGATCCTATCTCCAAGGTGAATCTTTCGTTTATCCAAGGGACCTCATATAGAATTGCCCATGTCCTTAGGAGAAATAATGTCGCCTGTTCTTTTAGACCTATCTTTACTATCAGGAATTCTCTCAGATTGGTTAAGGACCCTATAGACCCCAAGGACATGAAAGGTGTTTATTTAGTACCTTGCTCCTACAGTACTCCCTATATTGGGGAAACTGATCGATTCATTAGACATAGAATCCATGAGCATGTTGCAGACATTAGCACAGTCAATCCCGCACTTCTGCTCTTGCGGAGCATGCTGGGAAATCATGTCACCATGTTTGCATTGAAGACTCCAAAGTCATTGCTAGGGTGGATCACTTCCATCATAGAAAGCTGAGAGAGGCTATTGAAATTGAGAGACATCCTAGAAATCTCAACAGGGATGATGGGTGGAAATTAAGTAAGAGCTGGATTCCAGCCCTCTCAAGGTGATTCACCCCCAGTGTGTTGTTTTCCTGTCTTTGATTTTTTCTCATCCCTTTGTTTTGATTTTTTCCCTCCTCCTTTTGTATCCTTGTTTTATTTTTCTTTGGTTTATGTTTTTATGCAACTTCATCTTGCTGGTTATTATCCCTTGTACTGTTGATTCTTAGCTTATATATATATATATATATATATATATATATATATATATATATATATATATATATATATATATATATTTGTTGATATTTTTCTCCCTCTCCACTAGTTAGAATTTTTAGAATTATTCCTTTTATATTATTATTCCATATTATTTATTAACCTCTTGATTATTAATTTCAATATTTTAATATTATTCCCTATACTAGTATTTACTATTTACCCCTTCTCCTTATTACTTTTATAATTTATTTTTTTTGCTAAATTATTATATTATTTGTCGACTCTTCTAAATAATATTTTTAAAATAAATAAAAAAAATTTCAAATTTCCAACTAATTAACTAATTAATGGTTAGTTTTGATAATGGCTAGTTTGAATAGCTATCACTGGGCAATGACGCATCCTTACTATTTAATCAATGAGATCGATTTCCTTCTTCACCTTATCCTAAGGATGAACCACATTAGATGGTTCAAACCTCGAGCAAATCCTAATGATGTGATTAATCAGAAAGACATTTATCTATTAAAAAAAAAAAAATATTCCATGAGATTTAGAATCTCATAAAAGATATTTTTTATATTCAGATATGTATAGTTTCATATTAATGAAAACTAGTATAGTATAAGATTTATGAGGGAGTGTATGGATAATGTTAATATGTATCATATGACATATGTTCTAATATAGTAATAATTGATATTTGCGATGGTTAGAATCTATATATTTAGATAGTTAGAATTTATATGTCATAGATAAAATGGTTAAAAAATATATATTTAGATAGTTAAAGTTTGTATGTAATAGAGAAGAATTATCTAATAATATATTATATCATTCTATTATTAATGATTTTACACCATATAGATTATGTAATATAAATGTGATAATATTTATTAGCATATAATATATAATTGATTACTAAAATTTACACAATATTTTATTATATTTAATAATATTTAATCTAATAAATATATTATAAAAATTATATATATTTTATTAATAATTTTTATTTTATTTTATAATATTGATACATTTAATTACAAATTAATAAATAATTTAGATTGATAAATTTAATTATCAATTAATAAATTATTTGTTAATCAAATTAGTTATAATTCTTTATAAGTCTTTATTAGCTACCAATTACTCAACTTTGGTGGATTATGTATACATATTTCTTTATTTCAATTTAATTTATACATGTATGATTAATGTAATGGAATATTCTCTTGTATATTAGTGTTTTTAAATATTAGTAAATGATTAGTTTAGATTGTGTGAATAAAAAAGAAAAAGGAAAAAAAGGATTAAAAAAAATATTGGTTGATGTTAAATTAATAATAGTTAATAAGCAAATTGAATCCTATACACTTGCTATAGTATAAACTAATAAATTGTGTGTTGAAGTGGATAAATTAATTTTTTGTTTAGAGTTATTTATTTTATCTAAAAAAATATGCATGGATATTGCAGTCATATCCATATCTACATAAAATTATATTCTGCAAAAACTGAAATAAAATTTTCAAATTATGGTCCGATCAAATTTGTAAAATAATTTTTTAATAATATTGAAAAATATTTATTTATTTTTCAAAATTAAATATTATAAATTATATTAATTAATGCTAAACTAATATTGATCGTCAAATAACAAATTAATTACAAAGTCCGATTTTAACAAGAACTTAAAAAGAACAATAAGAACAAACACATAGAATGAAGAAAATTTCAAGTAGTAAAAAGTTTGACTTTGCACATTTGTTTTTGTATATTATGGAATTTTGAAATTTCATAATTATTTTTAATTATTAAATAAAATTTTTATAAAAATATTGACCATCATTTTTATTTGAAAAAATTATAGTATTATTTTATGTTATGTTTTTTATATATAAATTAATAAATTATCAATGTTAGATTTAAGACTTTTGTAATCCATAATGTAGATAAATGTGTTTTTGGATTAATCATATCATTAGGATTAGGTAGATGTTTCGAACCAGCTAATGTGGTTCATTCTCAGGACAAGGTGGAGAGACTCACAAAGTGGAGAGACTAAGATGCATCATTGCCCGGAAATAGCCGTTAAGCCATTAGAAAGTTAGTTAGTTAGTTAAAAATAAATAAATTAACTAAATAAAATTTATTAAAAACGAGTTTATAAATTATTATGTAATTAAAATAAATATAATAGGTAATAATGATTGAAAACATTAGCTGATTCGAAAAGTCGATCTAATCATAATGATGTGATTAATCAGAAAGTACATTTATCTAAATTACCAATGTTATGTTTCTATATTTATGGAATGTGAATTATAAATTGATAAAAGATATATACATTTTTATAGATAAAAATTGATAAAAATTTTGTAATATCTAAAACAATAAAATTAAATAATTAATTCTATTTTTTAATATGAGGTTAAATTGTAATAAAAATAATATATTTTTATAATAAATTAAGATTAATTATTATTAAAAAATACATAACATTATTAGAGATAATGTTATTAGTCACCACAAGTATTGGTTTTTGTTAGTTTAATATGTTCTAAATTGAAATCATCTTTTAATTTTGTAATAAGATCCAAAAGTGTTATAAGTGGATAAGAGTTCATCTTTCCAATGTAAGGAAATAGAATAACTACTTAACATCTAGAGGTATTTATTAGGAGTGGAAGTTGATTCCATTACTAATCATCATTGTGTTAATCTAAATTCCTAAATGGTAGCTAGTGTCACTATCCTTATTGTTTATTGACAATTCAGCTATCATATGTTTTGCCAAATTAAGTGAATGATTTTCCTCCTAAGCATGAGGTTTAGGTGCAACCAGGTGTACTATTTGGTGTATGGGAGCAAAGTAAGATCTTCTTAAAAGGATAAATTGTCCTTTAGTTTTGGAATAAGATCTAACATTATGTTTGATTGGCTAAAAACTTGTCTTTCTTGGATAAAAATAAAGAAATTAATTATCCAACAACTAAAAGCACATGAAAATCTACCTCTTATAAACCATCAAATAAATTATTTTATGACATGATTACACTATAGACATCCATTTTGGAATATGGCTTCTAGGATTTTAATTTTATTGTCAATAATTATTAAGCAGATGGTAGGGATTTATCCTCCATGAAATATTTTAGAATATTCTTAGTAGTATTCACACATAAAATGTTAAGATTTATCTTAAGAGTAGTTATGTCTTTTTTACCTTTTTTAATTAAATTGATTAATTAAAAAAAATACCATATGAACATGACTTATGGTTTTTGGAATATATGGTATTACTATGGTATTACTATGTTGTGGTATTGATTTATAGTATTGTAACAAAGCCTATTTACCAGTTAAGAATATACATAATAAAGTGGGAGTGAATCTTTGTGGTTAAGAATCTTGTTACATGTTGTTTTAAATGTATATATGTTTAACTCATACAATAATTAAATATTTAAAAAAAATTATAATTTGGTTAATTTTTATGATTTTTTAATTTTTAATTTTTAGTTTTGACAATGTAAGATATGTTACGAGGTAAGTGATTTGATCCCTATTGATTTTTTTTTTAACTGATTCGGTTGTTTTTTTATATTCGAAAAAAGAGGGGAAGGATTTCCTAGTTACATTAAGATGATGGAGTGGATAGCCATGGAGGGGTGAAGTGGGAAAATACCGAGCCTCCTTTGTGGCGACTATTACTACTATATTGCATAATAGATTCTTGATATATTCTAACAAACTGCGATAGCATAAGTGCAAAATTAAATGACATGATCAAAAGAGAAGGTTGGAGGAGTAAGTATTAGTCTCTGTTGATTTTCCGCCCATTAGAAGCATCAGTGGTGTCTTGATTATTGCCCAGATTGGCAGTGGTGACATTGTTGGAACTGGAGCTTGGTGTTGAACGCTTCTGTAGCATATAGCGCAAGATCTGCGAGGATTCTTCCACATGAGTACAATGGTTAGAGGCTCCCCTAAGCTGCTCCTGGAAGGATTGGGCTTGATGCTGAAGGAAGGCAGTGTCGACTTGATGTTTCTCTTCCATGATATTTAGTTGACCTCTTATCAACTCCATCTCGACTTGAAGGTTGGCGCAATGAAAACAAATTTCATTCCTCATGATATCAAAGGGAGGAGAAAAGTGGCTTGCTGATAATAGAGTAAGAATTCAAATGGCAAGAAAAGGCACAGAATGCCTATGGAGGGGAGTAAACAATGCACTGGTGGAGACGGGGTTATTGCTAGATACTCTGCTCTATTGGTAGATAGACAAAGGAAATGAAGCAGATTTGATATAGTGGTAGATAGAATGTGAGAGGGAGGAAATAAGACAAGAGGAGTCGCTGCAAGGATTAAGAAATAGGGAAGCAGGGCCTGAGAGGCCGAAGTCGAAGGATCGATGAGCACATAAAGGAGAGGGGATTGAACAATGCACAACGATCACATTTACAGAACTGGTGTTTTATGGTTAAAACAAGATATGAATAAATAGGAAAGGCATGGGTAGCAAAGAGATTAGGAGGAGAGGTAGGACGGGAATCACGAAGGGATAAGGTCACAAGTATGGCGTTGAGTGGGATTTGGGTGTGACAGGTCTGTCTTGACAAGATCGACGAGGCCCAATAAATCTGGAAGGAAGAGATTGTGAATGGCATTTGAATCATGGCAAGGCAGAAAGGATTATGGCAAGGGAGAAAAGATAATGTCTTCTTGGAGAATGAGTTGACTGGTTGGTCTGCTGCAAGCCTTTTTAACTAGGGAGTCTACTTTCCTATTATTTGTCCTGAGAATATGAAAAAAGGAAATATTTTCAATATCCTTTCTCAGGATGCGACATATGTCAATAAGCCTGCTAAGAGCTATGTTGGGGGTTTGTGTTGAATTATTCATCATGCTAATGATGATTTTTGAATCACCAAATACCATGACATTTTGCAATCTAAGATTCTTGATGATTTGAAGACCTTTTAGCAGAGCGTAAGCCTCAGCTCTATTAGTATAAAAACAACCAAGCCCCCATTCGAAGGAAGCCAAAGTGCATCCATTCTCATCCATTATGAAGCTTCCTGCCCCAACAATCCCAGGGTTTTCCTTCGAGGCACCATCAAAGAAGAACGCAGGCTTTTTGAGCCCGTCAAGCCACTCATTGAACTTTTTCTCTTTATTCTGATCTTCCACTGATCCTTGTAGGAAAATTGATTGACTGGAGTTTTGCTGTACATCAAGGGGTTGTCTAGAGCACTACCAAGGAAGATTCTTTCTTTTGCCTGCAAATCATTGAGGTTGTGGTAGTTTTTGTTTTTGGAGAGGATGGTATCAATAGTAAGACTCCAAGTCTTACTCTACACTTTCCTTGTGCAAGGATTTTGATCTTGGAAGGTAGCCTTGTTTCTTGCAATCCAAATGTTCCACAATAAGACATAGGGGAGGGTATCCCAGACTCTTCTGGCTACATTCTTATTTTTTTCCCCATGGGTAATTCTACTTCCAATTGATAATATGGTCTAATACCATGTTGTTTGCGCCAAGAGAAATCTGAAAGGGAGCCATAAGGGAATGCCATCATTGATTTGAAAAAAGGCACTAAAAAAAGAGGTGATATATCGTCTCTTCGACCTTGAGGCATAAGGGACATCTGGAAGCACCATGGATGCCTCTCTTTTTTAAGTTTTCAACGGTTAAGATCTTCCCTTTGAGCAAGTTCCATATAAATATTTTGACCTTTGGAAGCGCTTCTGATTTCCAAATGGCCCAAGGAGGTGAGGGGAACTATTCTTATGAAGAGACTCATACCCAGCTTTGACAATGTAGGAAGATCAAGAGGGATCCCATCTGAAGCTGTCAGCTTTGCCTTTTGACAGGGGAGTTGTGTCATGGAGCATGCCTTTCAATACTATTTGATTAATTTTGAGGAGGGGAGGCATATTTGGAAAGGTCTAGCCATTCCAAATGCTGGAGCACTCTTCCCAACTAGATATTTGCTCCATTTATCCCTTGATCTCAGAGATAATTTTGAATGCGCAGGGTGCTTGGGTTGTTTAGGAGAAAAGGTTTCCCCACAATTTTATCTTCCCAAATGTTTATGTTGCCTCCTCCATGTGGAACTTTGGAGACATTGTTGTTGATGAAGGGGATGGATTTTTTGCATAAAGCCCAAATTCGAGAACAATGCCTGTTTGGGATAGTTTGATTTAAGAGATTTTGTCTTGTAGTGGGGAGGTATTTTGACTCCAGCACTTTCTTCCACCAAGTTTGCTGTCCCGATATTAAGTGCCATACAATTCCCCCCCTCCCCCCCCAAAATAAATATTTAATAGCTTAGGAATACGGATTGCAAGACCACCGTGTTCAAAATTTTGAGTGACCTGTCTCCATTTGACCAAATTGAATTTATTCTTCTCTTTTTTGCCCCCTTGCCATAAGAATTGTCTCAGAGTAGCTTCTATTTTGAGTTGGATGCTGATGGGGGCTTGTAGCAGGGAAAATTGATACATGGGCATTAAAAAGAGGAAAACTTTTAGGAGGACAATTCGCCCAGCCAGATTGAGCCACGATGACCCCCATTGCTAAAATTTCTTTTCCATATTTTCGATGGTGATAGTCCAAACCTCTTCTTTCAATGGACCTGCAATGATAGGCATCCCAAGATAATTGAATTGAGTCCAATTCTACTTGTAGGAAACCCCAAATATTTGGGCTATACTGTGGATGGTGTTGATTGTTGCATTCCACCCATAGATACAACTTTTATGGTAGTTTATCTACCCTCGAGAGTAGTGCATAAACTTGTCGAGAAGATATTTAAATCTCTGAGCTATAATGTTGGTGGCTCTGCCCATCAAGAGGGTATCATTAACAAAATGAGAGTGGTTCATGTTTTTGACTCCACTGCCAAATTTGATACCTGTGATTAGCCCAACTCTGCGCTTGTGGTCCAAGGCTCTTCTGAAAGACTCTACCATAAGAATGAAGAGGAAGGGAGAAAAAGGGAATCCTTGTCTAAGGCCTCAGGAGGATTGAGAGTATTTTCTAGGTCTACCATTGACTAAGGGAGAGATCCAAGGTTTGGATATGTAGGAGTGGATGAGGGGTATGAAGTCTGTTGCAAATCCCATTTTCTAGAGGACCAAGAGGAGGAAGGAGTGTCTCACTCTATCAAACGCATTGGCTAGATCAAGCTTTAGGATAAATCCTTTCTCTGATCTCATCATGCTGGAATGAATGGGTTCTTGAACCAATAGGATAGAATCAATGATTTGTTTATTGGCAATAAACCCTCCTTGATTTTCGGAGATGAGATTCGGGAGGTGAGCTTTGAGACGGTTGGCGAGGATTTTGGTAATAATTTTGTACGATGAGTTACAAAGGGAGATAGGCCTAAATCTGGAGAAGGAAGTGGGTCGGTTCTCTTTGGGGATGAGAGCAAGGAATTTTGAGTTTGTGAATCTCCCGATATTATTTTTTCTTTGAACCCAATGGATCATTTTGGTGAGGTATTTTTTGACGACATACCAGAATGTCCTAAAAAAATTGATGGTGAAACCATCCGACCCTAGAGATTTGTCGGGGTGGAGCATCCAAAATTTGTTAATGATTTCAGCCTCCTCAATTTCTTTTGTGAGATAAGAGTTGATCTCATCTGTGATCATATTAGGCATGTGGGCCAAGAAGTCATTGTAGTCCTCCAACTCTACAGTTTCGGTTAGGAGATTTTTGTAATGGCAGTAAGAAGCAGTTTTGATAGTATCCTAGTTTGTGTCCATATTTCCAGCTTCATTTGTTATGGATGTGATATTATTTCTTGATATTCTGAGAGTGGCTTGTTTGTGAAAAAAAGAGGTGTTTTTATCACCGTCCTGCAACCATAGATGTCTAGATTTGAGCCTCCATTTTTCCTCTTCTTTACTATTTTCTTGATACAGATTCCAATATAGCTCTTTTTCCTGTTCTTTCTTATCTTTACTCGTTCCATGAGGTTCGATGTCAGTTTTTATAGATTATAGCATGTTCTTGATGTCAATTTTGACTTTGTTCGGTTCTCTGTAATGAAGTTTGGCCCAACCTTTGAGGGAAATGTGCACCAGCTTCATCTTGGTTTCCCAAATGTGCATTAGGGAATCCTCTACATGCTACTCCCAAGTGCAATTCAATATTTTTCTAGCTGTTGTTACATCACTCCATAAAGGATTAAATCAGAAAGGGAGAGGCCCAAGGGAGGGCTGAACACCAAGGACAAGGGAGACGAGATAATGATCAGAGGCAGAACAAGGCAGAATGGTGGAGGCAGTAATAGAGAAATGGGCAATGAGAGGAACGACAACACGAAATCTGTCAAGCCTTTTCATTATATTTCCTGCCCCATTAGTGGAAAGAAGTCACCTTCACTAAGTGGGCCAACAGGCTATTTTTGGCGCAAAGTCTATTTTTAGACATGTCGATCATATTCTATGAGTTGCAGGATGCTATTTGTGGATGGTTGGTCAAGTTGGAAAAATATATGGACTTCTATTTTTAGACATATTGGGAGGAATCTATTTTTAGATTGCCAGTCTAAAAATAGATATGTCGAATATTATTAGCTCTTAATAATATTTGGACTATAAACATTATCTTATTCTCTTGGAGCACTTCAGTTAAGTGCACAGATGTGGCACAGGAGTTGACAGAAGGAATTATGCTATTCCTAAGGGTTAAGTGGAGCTATTACATGGATACTTCAGTTAGAACTCATGTGACAGAGTTTGGTGGAGTTGATTGAGGAGTTAATGGAGTTGTGTTCAGTTTAACTAATCTAAACATAGTTGAACTAGTTGTATTTAGTCTAACTGATTAATACACTAGTGAGGAGTGGTGTGAATTAATTATTAATTAATTCACTAATTATAAACTCATTAATCAACTAAAGAATACATCAGTTAACTTCAGTGCATGGACAGTTTCAGTGGAGACCAGTGAAGAGGTAGGTGAAAGAGCAGTGTGACTATCAGTTGTGACTATATTGTTGCATGATTTGCAACAACCAGTGATTGGAGATGCCAATGAAGATTGCACAGTACAAGCCAGGTGGTTCGAATTTATTTATGAGCCATTCTTTAGCATTGATTGTGCAGTAGAGGCAGGCTATCAGGTGGCAGAGATTGGAGCATGTGATTTGCTAGATATAGCTTGATTAGTGTGTAGTAATTGGAGATTGTACCGAGTGCTTGTGAGGAGCTTTTTATGATGATTGTTACATGATCTCTATGACATATAATATACAGATAGTTGGGGGTTTTCAGCTTTAAGCTTTCCCATAAAATACTGTGTTCATATGTGTGATTGTTTATGGCTTTAATGTGCGCATGCGATTGTTTTTATTTCTGCAATTAATGATCAATGGTAGAAGAGATTCTGTATTGTGCATGAAGTTAAAATAGTGTGTGATCAGGAGAATCTCTGTGGATAACATATCAGTTATTCATATTTCTACATGGTATCAGAGCGATATTGATCATTGGAGCAATTGAAAAACATTGAAGCAGTTGAGTTTTGAGCTGGTGGAATTCGAATTTGCAGTAGTGTTTTCTTGGTGTCGAAGTTGAGATGTCTTTCAACGGATTGCGATTGGAGTATGCCCTTGAGGGCAGCTCGAATTATATTGCATGGGATAGGATGGAGGTTAGTCTTTGGATGACAATGGGTTGAAGGAGTTCATAGATGCAGAAATTCCAAAACCTACTTCTAGCGATGTTGTCGTACTTGACGCATGGCAAAAGAAGACAACAAAGTGTCGAAGGATTCTGTTGGAAGGTGTGAAGGATCACATAGTGTCCAGCCTTCATGGTAAAGCTTCTCCATTCTTGATGTGGAAAGCTTTGACAAATTTATTTCAAAGAAAGAGCGACCAGAGGAAGTTGGCGCTCAAGGATAAACTCAGGCACATAAAAATGGAGAAAGGCGACAGTATGCCCAAGTACCTCAAGAAGTTCATCCAATGCAGGGATGAGTTGGGAAGTGTGGGGGTTATTGTTGATGACGAGGACTTGGTGAGCTTGGCTCTCCTTGGGCTTCCGAAGAGTTGGAATTCCTATCAGGACTCTATCAATGGTCAGGAGAAATTGCCAGGATGGGAGCGACTTTGGTTGGATCTTGTGTAAGAGGAGATAAGGCGAAGTACCAGGGATGGATCTTCATCAAAGAACTCAAATGAAGAAAATTGTGCTTTGGCTGCCAAAGCAAGGAAGGGGAAGAGCAAGAAGAATGCTTCTCAATCCGGTGCGAAAGGCAAGAAGCAAGACATGTCCAAGGTGAAGTGCACTCCATTTCACCAGCTGCAGGACCATTTTCATATTCCACCACTAATTGTCCACAGAAGAAGAAAAATAAGTAGGCTGTTGGATCTGTAGCTGGAGAGGCCTTAGCCTCGCAGTTTGAGCTGGATTTTTCGCTGATCGCATGCTTGGTCTCAAGTGTGATGGGTTTAGTGTGGTTTCTTGACAGTGGTGCGTCTTTTCATATGACCAGAGACAAAGATTTGTTTACTGATCTGGATGAGAAAGATCTTGGAGTGCACATCGAGATGGGCGATGATGGTAGATACAGTGTGACCGGTATTGGTACCATTTCCTTTGAGAGGGAGTCTGGTAAACCCTTCGTATTGAAGGAAGTGATGCATGTTCCAGGATTGAAGAAGAATCTTATCTATGTGGCGATGTTAGAAGACAAGGGATATGATGTTGTCTTTAGCGAGGGAAAGGCTTTCCTGCGTAGTAAGGTAACTGGTGAAACCCAGAGGATAGAGGTTTGAGTTAAGAACCTTTATCAATTACAGGTAGATGGCTGCATAGCAATGGCAGGCAAGGCAGAAGGAGTGGTGAGCCGAGATGAGGGCGAGCTATGGAACAGGAGATTGGGCCATCTTCACCATGGAGCTTTGAAAATTTTGCAGCGGATTTCTACTGGGCTTCCCAAAGGTACACTTGCGCAGTCAGATCAGTGCAAGGGATGTACTTTGGGAAAATTTGTGAAAGCCATATTTCACGAGAAGGATAGTCGCACCACAACGATCCTTGAGAGAATTCACACAGACGTGTGTGGACCTTTCTCAGTAGCTTCGACAGCAAAGCATAGGTACTATGTGATATTTGTTGATGATTTTTCTCGGAAGTGCTGGATCTTCTTCATGCAGAAGAAGAGCGAGACATACTCAAAGTTCTGTGAGTTCAAGGCGCTGGTTGAGAAAGAATCGGGGAAGCAGGTGAAGGCTCTTAGGAGCGACAATGGTGGTGAATTCATCTCTGGCGAATTCAAGGACTTTTGCAGCGCAGAAGGAATTCGAAGAGAGCTCATAGCACCTCATAACCCACAGCAGAATGGGGTTGCTGAGCGGAAGAACAAAACGATCGTGGGTGTTGCACGGGCGATGTTGCATGATTAGGGCCTTCCCATACACTTGTGGGCTGAGGCATGCAATACTGCAGTATATGTGCAGAATCGTTGTCCTCACAGGATACTTGGCATGATTACACCCGAGGAGGCGTTTTCTGGTAAGAAGCCTGATATTTCCCATTTGAGGATTTTTGGTTCACCTGTTTACATTCATGTGACGAAGGATGCCAGGAAGAAGCTGGAGCCGACTGCGGAGGTTGGGATATTTGTGGGGTACAACGATACACCCAACTATCGTGTGTATTTTCCAGGAACGGTCGCAAGGCATTTGTGTGTGGGATAATTTCATGAGGAAAGCCGTGTGAGTGTTCGCTTGATGAGAGGAGCCACACTTGCATGCGGGATGAGGAGCTATTAGTTCCTCAGGATGAGCCTCGGGATGTGGATCAGATACAAGAGGAGGTTCATGGAGTGGAAGAGACCACTCATGCAGCGCCAACCATCAGAGGGCGGTAGCGTACTACAGAAGCTGAGCGACTGGCTCAAGATGCAGAGAAGGTTGTTGGAGCACCTACATCACAGCGCAGACAGAGATAGTCGCCTGACTGGTATACTGGATACATGGCTCTTATGAGAAAGTGTATTGTGATAGAGCCATCCTCTTTCGAGGAAGCTATGGAGGACCCCGCATGGGTAGATGCCATGGTGGAAGAGTATGATTCGATTGTCAGAAACGGTGCATGGGAGATAGTCCAAAGTGGAAGAGAAATTGAGTGGTAGGTTCGAGATGGATCTACAAAGTGAAGCAAGCAGCTGACGGGAGTGTGGAGAAGTACAAGGCAAGATTTGTTGCCCGAGGCTTCTCACAGATTGAGGGGATCGATTATGAGGAAACCTTTGCACCTGTCGCAAGGTATTCTTCCATACGGACGATTCTTGCTCTCTCAGCGCAGATGGGGTGGCACATTCATCAGATGGATGTGAAGACTGTGTTCCTCAACAGGGTGATTGAGGAGGAGGTGTACATAGAGCAGCCCGAAGGTTTCGAGATCTTCAGCAGCGAGTCGCATGTGTGCAGGCTCAAGAGAGCGTTGTATGGGTTGAAACAAGCACCTCGTGCTTGGTACACATGGATAGACAGTTATTTCACCGGACTTGGATTCTCCAAGAGTGAGGCGGATCCTAACCTATACCAGATTGTGGTGGAGGTTAAGTTGCTGATCATTGTACTTTATGTAGATGATTTGATTCTGACAGGTGATGAGCTGTTGATACTTTCATGCAAGGAGGATCTTGCTAGAGAGTTTGAGATGAAGGACTTGAGCCTCCTTCATTATTTCCTGGGATTGGAAATTTGGCAGTGCAGTGATGGATTGTTTGTTTCTCAGGGTAAGTATGCCCGGGAGATACTGGAGAAGTTCAACATGCATGGCTGTAAGCCTGTTGATACTCCTCTTCCTGGTGGATGGAGGAAGGAGGATGCTAGTCGAGGTAGTGGATGCCACTATTTATCGACAGTTGGTGGGGTCGCTTATGTATCTGGTCAATACACGACCCGATATATGCTATGCTGTTAACCAGCTTTCGCAAGCTATGGTTAAGCCTACCAAGATCTTCTGGAAGGCAGGCAAGCATGTATTGCGTTATCTTAGAGGCACATCGGGATATGGCTTGTGGTACAGACAGGAGGATGGGGTGAAGCTATGTGGCTTCACGGATGCAGATTGGGCAGGGAGCCCAACGGACAGAAAGAGCACATCTGGAGGGATCTTTAGTATCGGGTCCACAGCGGTTTCTTGGTACAACAGGAAGCAGAGATCCGTGGCACTAAGATCAGCAGAGGCGCCAAAGTGTTAGCATGTTATAGCACGCTGCTGAGGTATATGGGCAGGAGAACTGGCTTGGTATTGACTACACAGATCCCTATTGTAAATATATTTGATGTGACATAGCTCAGGTTGTAATCCATTGTTACAATGTCTAATACGTGTTATCCAGGTATCATCATATCAGAGATTGTGTGCAGCAGAAGGTCATGTTGCTTTCATACATTCCTACGGAGGATCAGGATGCTGATATCTTGACGAAGGCGCTCACCGGGAGAAAATTCGAATACCACAGGGGCAAGATAGGGGTTGTAGATAATCCATATCTTGTTGAGATGGAGTGTTGAGATTGCAACAAGATGATGAGCTTAGTGGAAAGTAGTCACCTTCACTAAGTGGGCCTGCAGGCTATTTTTGGCGCAAAGTCTATTTTTAGACATGTCGATCATATTCTATGAGTTGCAGGATGCTATTTGTGGATGGTTGGTCAAGTTGGAAAAATAGATGGACTTCTATTTTTAGACATATTAGGTGGAATCTATTTTTAGATTGCCAGTCTAAAAATAGATATGTCGAATATTATTAGCTCTTAATAATATTTGGACTATAAACATTATCTTATTCTCTTGGAGCACTTCAGTTAAGTGCACAGATGTGGCACAAGAGCTGACAGAAGGAATTACGCTATTCCTGAGGGTTAAGTGGAGCTATTGCATGAATACTTCAGTTAGAACTCATGTGACAGAGTTTGGTGGAGTTATTGAGGTAGTTGATGGAGTTGTGTTCAGTTTAACTGAGTTAAACATAGTTGAGCTAGTTGTATCTAGTCTAACTGATTGATACACTAGTGAGAGTGGTGTGAATTAATTATTCATTAATTCACTAATTATTAACTCATTAATCAACTGAAGAATACATCAATTAACGATGTATAAGACGATTCACGGTGGGAACCAGTGAAGAGGTAGGTGAAAGAGCAGTGTGACTATCAGTTGTGACTATACTGTTGCATGATTTGCAACAACCAGTGATTGGAGATGCCAATGAAGATTGCGCAGTACAAGCCAGGTGGTTCGAAGTTATTTATGAGCCATTCTTCAGCATTGATTGCGCAGTAGAGGCAGACTATCAGGTGGCAGAGATTGGAGCATGTGATTTGCTAGATCTAGCTTGATTAGTGTGTAGCAATTGGAAATTGTACCGAGAGCTTGTGAGGAGCTTTGTATGATGATTGTTACATGATCTCTATGACATATAATATACAGATAGTTGGGGGTTTTCAGTTTTAATCTTTCCCATAAAATACTGTGTTCATATGTGTGATTGTTTATGGTTTTAATGTGCACATGCGATTGTTTTTATTTCCGCAATTAATGATCAATGGTAGAAGAGATTCTGTATTGTGCATGAAGTTAAAATAGTGTGATCAGGAGAATCTCGGTAGATAACATATCAGTTATTCAAATTTCTACAGTACTGATATGTTTATAAATAGAATTAGAATTATTTAGAAAAAAAAAATCAGCCTAGATCCATCATAACTTTAGATCTATGAAGCCCATCTCTGAAAGTGCAAATCTCTTTTATGAGTGCAAAACTTGAAGAAAGACTTGCACATAGAGATATTTGATCCCTCTTACGGCTAGATAGATACAAAGTTAAGATGGTTTTAGTTTAACATATATAAGACTCCTACAATAATAAGATTGATTTCTTCTGTTGTTTTGTCGACTTTAGAAAAGCTTTTGACACAGTTCCTAGGGATAAACTATGGAGGAGGCTAAAAGAAATAATGGTTCCTCGAGAGAGCTGAGGGCTACTATGACTAGACTATACTAGAATGTTATTTTCCTATGGAAGAGGCTACAAAATAATGATTCCTTCCGAGGTGAGGGCGACTATGGCTAGGCTATACGAGAGAGAATGTTATTGCCGATCTCAAGGTTGGTCAGAAGAAATACATGCAACATAGGTGTTAAGCAAGGGTGTCCCTTATCTCTTATATATTTTTTCTTCATACTTTTAAATATGCTATACTACATAAGAGTATCATTAACAAAATCATGAGTTATCAACACTTAAAACCCAAAAATAAACTATATTATATAAGAATATAGGATCAAAACTTAAAACCCGAAAACCACCAACAATAAATTTTATTTATTTGTTTTAATATTTAATAATTATAATTATTAATTTGATTTTAGGTAAATAACCCAATATTACAACAATAAGCTATAAAGCGCCTCTCCTACCCAAAAAAAACTTCCTTGAAAATGCGAATGAGAAAATTAGGTACATTTAGAAAGCCACCAACCGGAGGATGATAAGAACTTTCCATCCACTTTGATTTTCAGAACTTAATATCAAATCCAACCGACTATACACGACTAACGACTAAAATGGCGAGTCTGACTAGCGTTTTCAATTAATAATAGAGCAGTACTGCTGTTGAGTGGACCCTGACCTCTAATGGTGGAGGACGCTGCTCACATGTACCAACTTTAATCGCGGTGTATATATCGCAACATATCACCTCAATAACTCTGGATATATTGCTGTGTATATATCGCACCTTATCACCTCAATAACTCTGGATATATTGCTGTGTATATATCGCACCTTATCACCTCAATTGCTCTGGATATATTGAGGCCTGCTCGAATCATCATGGAGCAGCAGATAGTTCCCAACAGAGAGCTAATACTAGTTGAATATGCTAACGAAGGGCCTGTTACAGATGCACATTTGAAAATCAGAGAGACCCAATTGGATATTAGAAGCGTGGGCAAAGATGGATCACCTGGAGATGTCGCTGTGCAGAATTTGTGGATATCTGTAGATCCATATCTCCGGCAGCTTATGAAGGAATCTGTTGATGGTCTCTATTTCCCAAATTTTCAGTTGAATCAGGTTTGTTTCGCTATGATTTTCCATCTCATTTTTAATTTTAATCCGGTTCTGTGTAGTGTTTTAGTAATGTTTTAATATTTGTAACAAGGTTTTAGTTTAAGTAGTTTGGTGAAAATTTTGTTTCTATAGGTTTAAGTAGATTTAGGTTTAAGTTTAAGTAGATTTAGATTTAAGGTAGGTTTAGTTTAAGTTAGGGAAGAAATATTGAGGTGGGCTCAAGTATCAGAAAAAATATTGTAATGGGCTAGTTTGTAACATTTATAATATAGGTGTAATAATGGCATTTTAGCATTTATGAAATAGATGTAACAGTAACAGTTCTCCACAATTTTTTGTTGCAAGTTTTGTGTTGCTGCTGTGTGCAGGCAATCCAATCTGGTTTGGTAGGGAAGGTAGTGGCATCTGCTAATCCGGCCTTCAAAATAGGCGATATCGTTTCTGGTTTCTATCAAGTTTCTGAGTACACTATTGTTCCAGGAGGCAATCTCAGAAAAATTGACACCAGTATTGCTAAACCGTCTGATTATTTGGGAGTTCTGGGTACGTTTTTGGATTTGAATGTCGGAATTTGAGGGTGTCACAGATTGTTACAGATAGCCATAGTTTTATTTTATTTGAAATTGGACTTGAAATTAGTAAGGCCCTTGGAGACACAAATACATTTCTGGACAAGTTACAGGCATTGCTTTATCTTGTTGTTGTAATGAAAATTTATGTTAAGGGTTATGTTCTAAACGGTACGGCTCCTCTAATGGGGAGTGGCTTATTGGGCAAATCAGGCTCTGATGGCTATTTTTTGAGCCATCATTGCTGTATTTAATAATGTGTATTTGAAATCTGATGATGTGGACGATTCAATTGGGATAGGGATGCCCGCCTTGACTGCATGGGCTGGTTTCATAATCGTCGGAGAACCTAAACCTGGTGATGAAGTTTTTGTCTCGGCAGCAGCAGGCTCAGTGGGAATGCTGGTTGGGCAGCTCGCCAAAATTAAAGGCTGCCGGGTTGTTGGCAGCGCAGGTAGCGACCAGAAGGTGCTTGCTCCTCACTGTTTTCCTGCCTTATTTTGACTTTTGGGCCCTTCTCCCAATGAACCTGATCTAATCCATTAAAGTTTTTATTACATCCTGTTTCTCTTACAGATTCTGACCAACATGCAAATGTGAGCCTACAGGTGAAGCTGCTGAAAGAATTTGGTTTCGATGATGCTTTCAATTACAAATCTGAAACAGATTGGGATGCAGCATTGAGCAGGTAAGTTTTGAATGTATATGTTTGTTTTTTGGGGCTAATTTTAAGGTAAATTATATGTATAGATCCCCACATATATCGTTGGATTTGAATGTTGTATATTTTGAATAATATATCCCATATTCAGTTCAAAACCTCTACGGTTTGAGTGAGGTTGCTGGCTCACTTGAGTTCACAATAATATTTATAAAAGCATTATAACAGGTTACCAGTAGGGATTTGAATTGGGATAAAAAGTAGGGATTTGAATTGGGATAAAAAAGATAATATCAGGTCCACTCAAATATTCAAAATAACCCCAATTTATTATCCAAGGCTGTATATCACAAATTATATCATTTAATATTTTACTAATAATTGAATCAAATTACAGAATAAGAATAAGAATAAACATTGTGCATTGTATTACATTTAATCATATGCACTTTATTTATGCTAGAAAATCTTTGCTAGAAAGAAATAAATTATTTTAATATTTATGAGGCTAAAAATAGCTTATGGGACAGATTGCTTCTTCATCTGGATCTTGTATTAGGCCCTTTTCCTGTGTAGTCTTACAATAAACGCTCCTAGCTTCTGGACAAACCCAAGAACTAGTTGCCATAATATCTGCATAATTTTCCTCGCTGTCTTTGAAGGCCTAACATTCTAAAATGAAATGCTTTTTTGTTTCCACTTTTCCAGAAGCGCAAAAAATACATACTCTTTCCTCCCACATTTCTTTTGCCCTTTTCCAGCTCACTGTTTCACAGTGGAGTTGATGAGAAATAGTCCTTAATTGAGCAATAAGTATCTTTGATCTGCAAGAAATATTGGCCTGTATGCTTTTTGTTGATGATTATGAGTGAGATTAAACTCTTCAATATTGTACTTCTTTCTCTCTAGCTCATTCTCTCTTCAATATAGTACTTTTTTCTCCCCAGCTCATTCTCCCAAGTACTTATGTGGAACTTTCCATAACAAAAGTTTGTATCTCTTTACTATTTGTGGGACACATGCTCAAACAAATAACCCATTTACTAAACCATTTGTTATTTTGCTTCATCCAAATCTTCTTTCTTGTGCACAATATGTCATTAAACACATTATAATATGATATTTGACACAATATGATATTTAACTGAAATATTATAGTTCAGCTTTTTAATGTTTGGTTTTAGAGTGAAACTACTCATTTCATCGGACTAAAGCAAATTATAAATACTTAAAATTGATAAATCTTTTAGTGTTTGGATTGCTTAAATGTCCAGTTATAATTCATGGATTGAGATTTTAGTGTTTGGATTGTTTCAACGATCAAAGTAAACTCTTAAATGTCCATTTATAATTGATCAGATTGAGATTTGATTCTTAAGACTGTGACTGCCAAGATTTTGAACAACATTGTCCCAAAAATAGATTCTTTGAGCCCATTACCCTACAGTCTTATGGCTAGTCAATGAGTAATGGATAAATATGAAGAGAGGTCATGTATTTACTGTTTGTTGTACAGGTACTTCCCCAGAGGTATAGATATCTACTTTGACAATGTGGGTGGACGCATGTTGGAAGCTGTTCTGAACCACATCAATATGAAAGCTCGAATTCCGGTCTGTGGAATGATCTCTCAGTATAATCAGGTGATTATAATGGATGTATTGTTTTATCAGTGGATTGGATCTGCAATAGCTTAGGTTGTTACAGTTTATTAATGTATATTATGTATCTATGAGCAGGAGTGGAAGCAACGTTTTGGAGTGAGAAATTTGCTGAACTTGGTGGGGAAATGTGCAAAGATGGAAGGCTTCCTCTGTGGGAACTACCTTCATCGCATGGGGGAGTTCTTTGAGGAGATGACAGGGTACATCAAGCAAGGAAAAATCAAATACAAGGAAGATGTTAAAGTGGGATTGGACAGCTTCTTGGAAGCTTTCAACTCCATGTTTAGTGGAGAGAATATGGGTAAACCTGTCATTTACCTCGGGCCACCGCAGTGAATTGTGGATGAATATGAGAGGGCATGTTTCTTTAGAGAGATGGGAAGAGAATAATATCTGCAGGAACAGTAGTCACATGCAGCCATTTGTGTCAATTCACCGCAATAAATTTTGAATGAATATGAAAGGAATTGTTAGAGTATGTATGTATTAGTATATCTAGCAATCAAATTGCTGCAAGAAAGTGGGTCTTTTATCTCACAAACAAGAAGTCTCATACACCAATTTGGTGTCTAGCTTGATCTTGACTTTAAAATTGGATTATTATTATTATTGTAGAAATGATAATAGATTCTTGTATACAATAAACATGCAGTCACATTATTCTAAAGGAGATTAGATTCCTTTCACTTTTTCTAAATGAATATAAGAAATTATTTCTTGAAATGATAAGAATGAATGATAGGAATGGTAATAGATTCTTATGTACAAAAACATGAAGTCACATTGTTCTGGATGAAATTAAGCTCCTTTCACTTTTTCAAAGTTACTACTCGTGGTTTTGAATTTTTGATTTTAAATTTTATTTTATGTAAAATTTAGTTTTATTTGTGATTATATTTATTTAAAATTAATGTATATAATATTTTTTATAATTATTAGTTAATTTGTATAAATATTAATAAATAATTTATTTATCCACAAATTTGATAATATCAATCTATAGATAACAGAATATGGTATGTATGATTTATTTTAAATTAAAAAGATTCAAATGGGATTAGGTTTTTTTGAAAGATCATATAACTATAATTCAAGCAAATTTATTATATAAAATTCAAGTGGGTCTTGGCAAAAAGATCATATAAATATAATTTAAGAAAATTTAGTTTTTTTATTCTTCTTCTGCAAATCTCAAACTTATGATATTGTGAGGTTGTAGTTTTTATGGTCAGAAATTAAACTAGAGTGGTTTAATGGGTTCGATTTGTAAGGTTACAGTATTTATAATTAGAAACTGGATTATGATTTTAAATATAATGTTATATATGAAATTGGTCAATTTAATTTAATTGTGGTTATCGTTTAATTTTTATTTCAAATATACTTAAATTTATTTTAATTGTTATATTATTGATTATATTTAATTAATATAATCATAAATTAAATAACTCGTCATATAATATATTTTATCTTATAAAAATAAAATAAATTATAATTATAATTTAAATAATAATAATTATTATTGATGTTATAAAGATAAAATATATTATAATTATAATTTAAATAATAATAATTATTATTGATGTTATAAAAATAATTAATATATGAGTTAAACATATATAAAATATGTAATAAATTTTTTAATTATAAAAATTTACTTTATTTTATAATGGAGATTCATTACATGTAAATAGGCTTTGTGATTATATCATGGTTTATCAATATCAGATGTTTTCCAAAACATAACTCATTTTGTAAATATCAATCCATAATAAACATAAAAATACTTATCTCCACTTTACCATGGAGATTCCAAATCTATAATTTGGTTTTGTTACAATAATATGGACCAATACCATGGTTTATCAATACCAAATTCCCATAACATAATAACTCACTTCATATGGCACTTGTTCATATGACATTTTTAAATTAATCAATTTAATCAAAAGGAAAAAAAAGACAACTATTTTGGAGATAAATATCAACATATGATGTTTGAACACTGCTATGAATAGTCTAGAATATTATTACCATCCACTTAATAATTAAATTAAAATGAAAATTTTAAAAGCCTTGTATATTCCACAGGGGCGTCACTGACAAAGCAATATTATATCACGTGCGTTCATATTGGGGTAAATTTTTTTAGAAAAACCCAAAAAATTATATTGGACATATAACTATGGGTTAGAGGGTTTTTTTTTATACATATGCAATATAAATATTTTAGGGTATTTTTTATTTATTTATTTGGCCAAATCGGGTTGTTTTGCTGGTATGGAAAAATAAAAAGAGTGCGTTCGAGTTTTTCCATTGGAGAACCATTGCCATTCGATTCAGAGAGGCGGACCGCCATTGCCATTCAATTCAGTAGAGGCGGATGGGAATTGGAGACATCAGAGGCAGATGGACAACATTTCAGGCAGCAGAGGTGGTCAGACTACAAGTAGTTGTGCTTCCTGACAGTGTAGGGTTTTGCGGATGAGTGTTCTATGCATTCCATGACCGTGGAGGTGTTAATTACCCCTTCAGCAACTGAAGCCCTGACAATTTTTGCGGAATTGGACTTGTAGTTGGACGAAGAGGACGAGCCTCAACCTGAGCATGGCGGACAAAGGCAGTAAGGGAAGTGTGGACGATGACCATATAGACAAAGACCTCATTCTCGCCATCGAAAAGCTATAGGAAATTTAGGACGAGCTTGAGAAAGTAAGATCGATGTGAAGGACATCTGGGGTTTTTGTTCTCAAATTTTCGATATGATATGATAATCTCTTTATTTAGCAGGGGTTATTCAATAGACTCATGGTTATTGTTAAATCAGGTTAACGAGGAAGCAAGTGACAGAGTGTTGGAGGTGGAGCAGAAGTACAATGAGATACGATATCTGATTTATGAAAAAAGAAATTCTACCATTCAAGCAATTCCTGATTTTTGGCTCACTGCGGTATGTAATTTATGCATTTATCTACCATGGGCGATCTCTCTGCCCTGTCAATTAAGGGTCCTGGTTTCAAATCCATATATAACTGACACCCTAATCTCAATTTTCTTGGGGACTTTGGAAATGGCTATATGTAAAACTTGGGCGAATAAATTTGGTCTTGGCATGATATGGGTGTTGATAAGTCTGACATTGGTGTCTTGATTTATTACAGCTTTTAAGTCATCCTGCATTGTTTGACTTCCTAACTGAAGAATATCAGAAGGTGCATATTTCTTTTTGTTCTGCACTTTCGTTCTTTGTCGCTCTCTCACACACATCACACACAAACAAACACATTTTTTGAACCATGGGCATACTGTCATATTTTTCATGAAAAGTGCTTCTGAGTGTTTCCATGGTCTGTAGTCAGACACTCATGAATCAGATGGCCTTTCAGAGAAAAACAGACTTAAAAATTCAAAGAAGCAGGGCAAGTAGTTGTTTTCTTGTAGAGGGCTTCGTGTGTTGTAAGGCCCAATAACTCCAATTATTTTTGTTATTAGTAGTTTTCTCACAAAAGTAAATTCTGAAAGAAGAAATATTCTTAGTAATCCAAAAGAAGCTAGCTTTCTTAGTTTGTTGTACTGATCGAAGAAATCCCTCGAGAACTAGGTTCCTTACTCCTTTGGAAAATTACCTGTATCTCGACAAGATTTTCATATTGCTTATTTTGTGTCCTAGCATCTTAGTGCTGATTTCTTTCATTCTTCTGGACTGTACTGCGAACTGGACTGCTACATGCACTATTGCCTTGTCCTTAGGGAATAATTGGGTTGCTTCTATCAAGTTCATTTCACTTGATGTCGATAGAAAAAAGATAAATCAGATAAAAAGGATAAGGTATCTACTTTTCATCTTGATTTGCATGTTTGTTAAACTTGATCAGTGTTTAAACATATGTCCTTTATCAATGAGTCTGAACAACAGCTTAGTGAGAATTTGCAGGTGTTACCTATCAAAGTTGTGAATATAGAGAGGAACTAACAATAGCCCAAGATAAACCATATGTACCTCTACTTAAAGGGTTTAATCTACAAGATAAGGCCAAGAAAGTCAGGGTAAATCCATCTCCTCCCACCTCTAATTTTGTTGATGATTCCCTTTCAACTTGGTGTAGACCATGCAACCTTGCACATTGGGAGGGCTCTTGTAAAATTGCTTTGGTATCTCAAAATTATGCTCAACACAAATTGGGAGTTTCTACCTGAATTTACTAAGAATGCCTTTTGTGGAAGGGATGAGGAGGAACTTGATACTAATCATCAAGTACAAATTTAAGCCAATCATAGCAATATGTAGTGAATTTTTATATGAAGAGTGCATGATAAAACTAAAAATTTATGATTAAAACCAGAAATTCGTTTTTTTTTACCATTCTTGATCAAGACATTTTTCCAATTAACGAATTAGTTGCTTCCCAGCCTAAGACTCATGTACCTAGGAAAGGATAGTAAGTCGAAAACTTTAAAAACAGAGTACAGAATAAGAATTTAGCTCTTGATACCATTCCATAGGTTGTTGCACCCACTTTACCTCTTGGTCCACTAGTAAGTTTTGATGTTGCACAATAATTATTGAATGTGAGGATCCTTGTTCCTCTAGTTGACTTGTTTAAGATTTTTGGGTAGAGATGCACTGTTATGCAATCACTAGCTGTGCTATCAGATGGAGCTATTGTTATGAACATTACTAATACTTTACAAGCAGTAGAGGCTAGTGACACAGTTGATATGATAGAGGATTACCCACAAATTTATGTTGGAGATAACTATAAAGATATGCCTTTCTACGTGTCATTGCTTACTGGTGATTTGGTGTTTGCTTATTGTATGTTGGACTGATGTACCTCCAACCACATCATGGCATCTGGTGTGCTGAGACAATTGGGATTAAGAATCAAAAGGCCATATGAAAATGTTTATGCAATGGATAATAAGAAGGCCGAGGTGTGGGGATTGATTAGGGATTTGGGAGTTTGACTAGTTGCATTTCTTGATAGAATCATATGCATGGATGTGGTGGTAGTTGAGGTGCTTGAGACATGGGGCATGCTTTCTTCTAGGAGCCACTTTGGGCAGTACATGACAAATGGATCTATCATACGTCACTGTTTTAGTGGGTCCTAACTAGTTGGGCCGATTAAACTGCTAATCCAAAATAATGTTCAATATGGATCTACCTAATGTTCAATATAGACAATTGATTAGATACTTGATGTAACATCAAACTTGATGTATTTTTCATAGTGAACACCTTGATATAGTTCATAGTTGAGTTGAGGCATATTCATAGGATAGTTGCAAAACATGTTCTTTGATATTTTAAGGGTACAATACAATATGGTTTGAAATTTGCCTTTGTTGGAAGCACATTCAGGACCAATATTTACTTCTCCTTCAGGGGTGGATTCATTGGCATGCTACCTTATTTGGTGATTGGAGCTGTTCAATTTGATCCTCATTAGGATTTGGCAGTGCTTGAGATTCTCTGCTCTATTTAGTATTTACCCTTTGGAAGATTAGGTGCAAGTTTGATTAGTTTCAGTTGGTCTCTGCAACAATATAATTTATGGCAGATATATCATTTGTTGCATCAATGGCATCCATCAGCCCTTATTCTCAATGCAATATGGGTTTCAGTCCATCCAAAAGATAGGTGAGTGTGTAGATTAGAAAATATATGGTCCATACGGCTTTCATATAAGCTGTGGGTCTTTGCATGGCTTGCACTTATTAGAGGATTCCCTCCAAGGACAAATTGGTCAAGAGCAGACTTAATGATGGTCTTTTCCTTATTTTCCACCATCCAAAAACAATGTCTGAATATAACACATACCCAGTAGGAATGAGTATTTAAATATGAAACTCATTTGTTTGATGTATTGTTTCTTGGGTCCAAAGATGTGGCCAAGTACACGTGAGGTTTTTCTTTGGCATGGAAAGTACATGATTGAGACCTTGAAAAGATTCCAAATGATTGTTTGTAAATCCATGGTCACCCCAATGATGCCGATTCTAGGTTGCATGCTGACTTGGACTCAGATAGGTTGAAAGGGCATTGTGAGAATATCTGCGACTTGCTCATTAGTTCCTATATGATCGAGCCTTACGGCGCCTCGCTATACCATATCCCAGATAAAGTGGTACCAGCAATCAACATGCTTGGATCAATCTTGGAACCCATGATTCTATGACAAATGAATCCCTCTCTGGTTATCACAAAGGATAACGGTGGCATCTAGCACATGCTCGAATAGCTCACTGAAGAGCTTTCGCAACCAAGTGACTTCACAACGGATCATACATGCTGTAATGTATTCAACCTCAGCAGTGCTCAAGGCTACTGACTTTCGTTTCCTGCCTGAAGCAGATCTACTTGTGAAGTAGCATCCAGATGTGCTCTTACGATCCACCACACTTCCAGTCCAATCGGGATCAGTATATCCATGGAGTGTCATACTCCCGACAGTGTATCTCAGCCCATGGTCTATCGCGCCTCAGATATATCTCAAGAGTTTCTTGGCACCAACCCAGTGAATGTTATGATCAACCATGTGTTGACTCAAAGTGTTCACTGCACAACATATGTCTGGACGGGTGTTCACTAAGAACATCAGGGCCCCTACAAGTTGACGATACTCAGTAGGATTTGCTAACATGGGCCCAGCAACGCTGCCGCTCAACTTCTTGAAGTTGAGCTCCATCAGTGTCGGTACGGACTTGCAGTCCATCATGCTAAATCTTTCCAGAGGCTTCACACTGTATTTTCCTTAAGAAAGGAAAATATCGCCATGTCTCTGCCAGACCTCCAGGCCTCGGAAGTAGTGTATCAGTCCTAGGTCCTTCATCTCGCTTGTAGCAGCGAGCTCCCTCTTGCACTGATGAATGAGAGGGTCAACACCTGTCAAGAAGAGGTCATCCTCATATAGCACCAGAGTGAGAGGCTTCTCTCTATTAACCTTGCAGTGAAGGTTCGGATTAGCATTACTACGAGTGAAGCCCAACTTCATTAGGTAGTTATCTATCCTCTCGTGCTAAGCTCTGGGTGCTTGCTTCAGCCCATAGCGGGCTTTCTTCAACCTACATACATGGGTGTCCCTAACCTGGACTTCGAACCCCAAAGGTTGCTCAACATACACCTTCTTCCTTTATCGCATCATGCAGAAATGCGGTCTTTACGTCCATTTGATGAAGACTCCATCCTTGCGCAGCAGCAAGGGTTATGATTGATCGAATGGTGGTATATCGGGCCATGGGTGCAAGTGTGTCATCATAGTCTATGCCTTCCTCACAGGCAACGAATCTTGCCTTAAAATTTTTAGCACTTCTATCAGATCCATGCTTGATTTTGTATCGAGGTGACAACAGCTTTGATCTGTGGTATAGGAACCATCACCCTCGCATCCTTGCAGATTTAGATACTTTACAGCTTCTTCACATGATATAGGCTCATATTGTACTCATGGCTGCTAGATACCCCTGGTATTTATATGGCTTCTTGGTTTTCCTCCAGAATTTCCGCCTCTAAAGCCATATGTCTCTGAGCCATGAGGATCTTCTTTCGTTCAGCAATGGTATCCGCTCAGGAGCATATACAGATATATTCACCCTCTTAATGCCAGCTTCTCTTTCGAGAGAAGACTTCTAATTTAAATGAGGGCATCCAAGACACCAGCTTGGAAAGGAGTTTTATTCTCCCATAGTCAAAGCCTTTAAAGACTCATAGCCATATACAGTCATATTGCTTTCATGCACCTTGACACGTATCACATACTTGTCAAATAATGGAAATCATTTGTTCATAACTTTACAGGCTTTGCTAAGCATGGTTCAAGACTCCAATGACGTGATTGAAGGCTACAAAGACTTCTCAGTTCACACTTTATCATTACGCTGTAATGTAAGACTGATACAGATTACTGCGATATCGTTGATTATGATGTGTCATAATTTTATCTTACCCATCACTATCTTCTTCATCATGGTCATAATACCATATAGTATTTGAAGATTTCAACTTTCATGGTCATACATATTCTGCCATATGTCGCTGTCAAACAAGGATAATGTATCTACAAGCCTTAGCTTGTGTCTTATAGCAATTACCTGTTATTCTGAGGAGATCTGCTGGAGCTTCCTCAAACAGCCTTCTAAGACTGCAACTTATTGAATTGGGGATCCGATCTACCATGGTTTATTCTACACTTGAGGCATTGCATCCTAATTTGCTTCCAGATCTGCCCATTTGTCATTTTTCTGGTTATTTCAGAGGATTTCTCCTAAGGCTGTTAAGATTTGCCTAGCTCAATGACAATTCAATTTCCCTTGTCACTCTTCCTAAGACTTATATCTTTGCCCATCTCGTCAATAATATGACCGCTACATAGAATTGCCCCAAGGGCTTCTGTTGTCAACCCTTAAAAAAAAAAATTCCAACTAAAAAAATCATTCTTTAGAGCTTAGTTCTGCAATTTTTCCTCCTAAATTTGCACAAATATAGGAACCAATTTGACAAATGTTTCAAACACAAAATTTTCAATCCATATCTTACGTGATACCTTTCTATTATGCAGATGTAGCATAGTCATAAGATACTTCTTCTCATCAGAGTTTCATAAGAGTACAGGCCAATCTTGCTCATCTATTTTTAAGCCCCAATCATCTAGCAGGATGAGTCTCAAGTCATCAATAAATGTTACATGAGTCATGTTAATGTACAGATTCGAGCCAAAAAGGGATAACTACTCCAGTTTCCCCTTAAATAGGGCATCAAGGATCTATGTCTAACTTCAGTTTGGACCAGTGGCTACCCCAGGAGTGAGATCAATACAAAGTGAGCACACAGTAAAGAAACTGTGATAACTGCCTGCAATTTGTTGTGATGATCCCTGAGGAGACTCATCCTTTTCTCATCATTTTCACAGGCTAGAAAGGGCATTCTTCCTTCATGCTAAGGGTAAAAAGGCTAAAACAAATTGGCCCATACAAGGCTTGCTATTGTGGTATGGCTTGTGGTCTACCACAACACTCAACATGCTGCCTTCAAACAATATTCGGCAATACTGTAATCCAATGTGATGTCAAGACAGAGAACTAATGGAATGATGAGATTCCCATAACAATGATACCCATATGTCTTCAATCTGTCATCCCATGCTGTTGCTATAGCAGCCTTTTTTGTTGCGGACAGTTTTCATACAAAATTAGCATAGAAGACATACCTTATTTGCTCAAGTCTGACCCATAATTATTTCCCTGAGCTACGGCTGCTCTTCAATTGGAGGTTGTCCCTTCACACTGCTCCTTGAGGGAAGTTACAAGGCTTTATACATAGGGTTGCCCTCCTAGAAGATAGTGGCACCCTATAGGTATACATGCAGACCTATAACAGCCTTTTAACAGGGCAATCCATCCATCAAACAACCCCTAAAATAGTTATGAATAAGATCTAGTGCCTCGCCTTCTATCCCTATACTAGACCTTCTAACAGTCCTAAAAAAATGCCCTAAAAAGCTCTGCTGTTATAGCCTTCCTTGCTGCCCGTCTGCTGACATTCCTTCATGACATCATCGTACACAACATGTAAGTTTATGTATAGCTTCAAGCCTACTGCCCTCATCAAAATTAGGGCCTGCGGCATTCTCCATAAGGGACAGATCACCCTAAAACAATCTTTACTGTTAGATGTGACTGTCATATGATGCCACAAACACACATATAGCAGACCTTGAAATTTAGGCTTCCACACAAGAAGTAACTCCAACAAGTAGTGGCTTTTCTTAGGTTAGTTAGGGCCAATCTTTCAATACAGAATTTATTTATTTATTTTTTCTTCTTTCAACACTAACATATGGAGAATAGTTTAATACTAAAATGGATTTCTTCTTTTGTGGTTTGTCTGTTGTTATTTTTTCTTATTGTTGTTACAAAGGTTGAAAATTTTAATATTATATTCCTGAATAATTCAAACTTTGCAGCTTATGTAACTTACATATGTTGATTGCTACAGTTCAACCCTTGGTATTCATGTTGCAAATATAGAAAAAGTCTTACTTTTTTTCCGATATGTCTTCATAATTTCCTCATATATCATTCCATCGCCATATTTCCTTGAACTTTTCAATTTCTTCAGATAATTCATTTAGATTTTCTATGAGTTTCTTGAAACATCCTTCGAGATATTCACCATTATTGCAACAAGAAGATAACTCTTGAAGATCACGATCTTTCAATGTTCCAACAACCATATCCAATAGTCTCTTCATACAATATTCTGTAATTAAACTCCCATCAACAATGCTTGATTCCACAGGGGACTCACTCATAGGTTGATCAACAAGATCATCACATAAACTCTCTTTCTTGGATGCATCTTGAACTGCTTACTCATTTAGAGTTTCAAATTTATAATTAAGATCCTAAATTATTTTCACATATTCCAGTTTTTCATTGTTTACTTTCAAGATATTTTCCTCTAGGCCTTATGTTCTCCTCTTTGAGTCTTTCTTTCAAATGCATATAAATTAGCAATTCTTTGAGCATTCTTAATTTCATGCTTAAAACGAGTTGCATCATGTTGGGCCTAATTTATTTCTATATTGAGCCATTCAATCTGAAATTTTGGATCAACTAATCACATAGATGTTGGCATATCAACATTCTGAAGGATTTCTTCCCATTTTTGAATAAGATTGTTCCTTTCCAACAAATACTTCTCTAGAATATCTAACTGCTCAACTTTATTTTATAGTTCCTTGTACTCTTCTTTTATATCTTCAAGGTGACTCTTCCCAATTTTTTCACCATGCACACTTGTTTCAGATAACTTGCTAATAGTAACATTAGCATCATTCCATTAAGTGATTTTCAAATCTCCCTTGCTTGAGAGCGTAGTTTTATTTACTCCAAGAGATGATTTTGCAAGCCACTCAACTTTAGCAATTATTTCTTTGGAGTGGATTTCCTATGGAAAATTCATCTCCCCAAATACATTTTCAATTTTATGAAGAAGTGAGTCCTTATTTGAAACTGATTCTCAAAAATCAATTGCATGATTTTGAATATCTTCTAGATCTAGTTCCAGTGCTTTAACATGCTTAGAAGCTTCCATTTTAGTTTCATGCAATGTATCATTTTTCCTCTGCAATTCTTGTAAACAGTCTTTTAACTCATTGGACTTGTCCATTAATGCTTATATTACAGTATTGCATCCCTAAACCAATCCTTTCCCTTTCACGATGGTCATACTAAGATTTTATCTAACTGATGACAATTTACTTTATGTCTGCTCAATATCAGTTCTTATTTTCCTATTATCCATGCTCATTTCTTTAAGCTTCACTTCAAATTTACATAAAATGTTCTTCAATTCCCTAATTTCTTCTTCATTTTGAGTTTTTATTGAATTCATCGCATTTACTTTTTCATTTATATGCTTTACTTCCTTTTCATTGTAATTGAAGATTTCTCTCGGGAACATATCCAAAGAAAGTGTAGCTTATTTTTCTATTGAGTTTCCATAATCAGAATCAAGCTTAAAAAAACATCTATGAACCAAGTTCACTTATGAGAAAGCTACATTGTATTTTTCAATAAGAAAAATGAGGCTTGTATCAAAATAAGACATTCTCTCCATGCAAGGAACAATTTCCAAAGTATAATCTTGAATGAATTCCTCAATGGAAGCTATTAACTTCTCCATGGTAGTATCAAACTAGTGTTTCAAGTCAAAATGAGTTTATGAAGAGGATTTCATTGAAATTTCCTTTTCTGAAAGAAATTTTCTAAAGGAATTTACCTCCAAATGTAAGGAATCTCTATCATTTTAATTTTGAGCTGCTTGAAAATCCATTTCATGTGGCCCAAACATTTCCTACCACCTAGAATCGACAATGTGTCACCTACCACTCAACATCTAGAACCCAATATTTCCTCTATCCACTTAGCACCAACATCTAAACTATCATGCACTCCTCCTAACATGGCATATGATGTGATAGTTGAATTGAAATTTGATGTGGAATTTGAATATTTGGGATCTAAAATATGAATACTGTTTTATTTTCAATATCATAATGATATCCAAGATCTGGATCTTTCTTTAAAATCCAGATATTTGAATATCTATATTTTAAAGAGAGATACATATTCGAATATATAGGTTATGAGTTTTCCTTGCTATAATGTTTGATCTTCATTATTGGGATATCTGAATTATTTTACTCAGTCTTAACTCACCCACTTCTCCACTCGCATCTGGAATCACATGTGGCCTATGACATTTCAATCATATCACCTAGGTTATTGTAAGTTTTTGCATGTTAGGTTATGTGGAATCACAAATCTGATATTAGATTGTGTTAAATGTATCATCATTAGTCCTGTATGTTTTGGCCAGTTTCTTTGCTTGCATCATGGAGATTGCTGCAGCGCTGGCTCTTACATGAATGGGTGAGGCTGGATGCAGAGTTGACACTACAGCCAGGCTTGCCCAATGGAGAATAGAAAATTTGGCTTCTTATACTTCCTACAAGAAGTCCGATCCTTTCAAGACATGGGTGTGGAATTGGTAAGCATCTTTATTCTGGATTTTTTAAACAGTCGTATTGATGCTCAACATACAGATGGGGAATGGTCAGTAGAAAAGGTTCTTCAAGTCATACTTGCTAATAGCTGGTCATGGCGGGGTGAAGGGATGAAGGTACAGAATTGGCTATGACATGGTAGAAAATGACGATATTAATATGAAAAAAACTTTGTTTTGAAAGAGTCATGTTTCAGAATTTGAATTTTCTTTTATTATTCTCTATATTTGTTGTTAGTGGTTTGATTTGTCCTAATTATAGATGGTTTGTGTGTTTTTTAGATGTTCACCCAGTTAAAATTCACCTATGAGCAGGAACTTCACCCAGAAGAGTTTTTTATTCCATATGTGTGGAAGTTAGTTGTATCGCAGAGGTATGGTAGCAGATACATTCTTAGGATTTATAATCTTTTGATCTCCCCTACTGCTGAAGTTTTTCTGTTCAATGAAATAGTGATTTACAGCGATTGTTTTCTTCATTAAAAATGAAAATGGTCTCAAAACTAACATGTTTTTTAGTCAGTTCATTATATGTTAGTGGTCACTAATGTAAGGTAAAAGTGGGTAAACCCCTCAACAATTTGTAATTTTCTACAGTCCAAGATTGCACGCAGAAAGATTTCATAGATGAAATGTTAAATTGTTTAATACCATGCCTCAGTTTTATAATTCGTGACTTGTTGAAAGCATCAATTTTCTACATTTATTTACATGGTGATCTGTGTATTGTATTCAGTGGCGTGGATTTCAATCTCAACACCATTCACTTATTTCAAGCAAGGTCACCTGCAGAGGTGAGTATTCATTACAACCTTTGCTTCAAGATAGGGGTGTGAAATTTGGCCACTATACTCCTATTTGACCATTATTCTTCAGCCCTACTCTTCTGCTTGATTGCCACTTGATTTGAGATCTACAAAATGAGCGATTCTTGTTTCAGTGTCATGGCTATTGTTTGAAAAAATGTGACATATACATTTTACCGAGGTCTCCTATTTGAAAATCTAGGGGCTAGTAACATACTTGGGTCATTGTCTCCCAAATAAGGATACATGTTACCAATGGCTTTGCAACATTCATGGGATGATGAAAAAAGTGCTAGAACCACATCTTGACTCAACTCTGTGCTACAACCAGAAAAAATAGTCCAGGTTAAAACCTCGGTGAGTGTAGATTCTGTGTAATCTAAAACCTGGGTTATGAATTTCCCTATAGTCATCAAGTGTATGTATCAACGATTATATCAATATGGTGGTCCCTCTTATACATCTTAATCGTAGAATTGTCCTTCTTGACCTCATTATCCTTAGGCTCTAACTACTCAATCTGTTGTGAGTGATGACTCTATTTGCTTGTGGCAATCTGATTTTGGTATACTCGGTTGTGATAGTGATGGAGTTCGTTTATTTGTACAAAAATTGGTTTCTGGCATCCATATATTGGATATGACTAAAATATCAACCAACTCCCCTCATTGGAAGAGAATATGCCACAGAATTTACATCTAATACATTAACAATTTGACTTCTGATGAAAATGTTATACACCAACAATGCAAGCAGCCTTAACTAGCTATCTTTTCCATTCATGGGATCACATTTCTTATGGAAATGTTAAACACCAGCAATGAAAACATCATTAACCATCCATCTTTCCCATTCAAAGGATCACATTTCTTATGAAATATATGCATAATGTCACATATAGATCATATTTCTTACGAAATATATACATAATGTCATTGAAACTTGATTTGAACTTGAGATATTTAACCTTGCAGATTTTATGGTTAGAGAATGATGTTCTCCAGTTGCTACAGAATGAGTTAAAATTATAGATAGGACGACTTGAAAGGAAACTAGAATTAAAGCAATTTCATGCCATGTGGTGAGTTAACGTGCACAACACATCATTAATCACTATACATGAGAGCACTCCATTGAACATGAAACCTATATACTTTGTCAACTGCCATATATTGAACTTTTCTTCACTAGGATATATATATATATATATATATATATATATAGAAAAGAAGATTCAATAGTCGTGCAAATGAACTTAACAAGAATAGGTCAAGAGAACTTAACAAAAATGTATCCTTTATTTGTTGTCAAATGAACCATGCTTGAAAAATTTGTCATTACTGTTTAGATGACCTGATTTTTTTTATCTTCTTTGTAGTTTATTAACAGAGAAGGTAAAGAAACCTACTGCAAGTTTCATTGGAAGCCTACTTGTGGACTCAAGTTTTTGCTTGATGAGAAGGCTGTAATTGTTGGAGGTACCAATCACAGTCATGCTACCAAAGATTTATATGATGCCATAGCTTCTGGTAACTATCTTGAATGGAAGCTATGCATTCAAACTATGGATCCTGCAAATGAAGATAGGTTCGACTTTGATCCTCTTGACGATACTAAAATATGGCCAAAGAATCTATTTCCTTTGCAGGTAAAGTACATATAAAATACTTAAGACTGAAACTATTAGTCATATAATCTGTAATATAAATTCTTCTTGCTTCACAATTTTCAAGTTCTGGTAGTAATTCAACTTTATATGCTCTTCAATTTCAAGCTTTTTGCATTGAACCATGGTTGAAAATTGGATCCTTTTCTTGTGCAGCCTGTTGGGAGGATGGTTTTGAATAGAAACATTGATAACTTTTTCAATGAGAATGAACAGTTGGCATTTTTCCCTGGAGTTATTGTGCCCGGTATCTACTACACCAATGATAAAATGTTCCGGACTCGAGTTTTCTCATACTCTGACATGCAGAGGCATAGGCTTGGTCCGAATTACTTGCTGCTTCCTGTGAATGCACCAAAGTGTTCCAATCATAACAATCATCACGCTGGTTTTATGAATTTCATGCACAGAGATGAGGAGGTATGTTACATGCCATTACTTCCCTGCTAGTATCAACAATCTTCTCTCTTTTGTATTTCTCACATGTGGTTTGGTTTGGCATAACACTTTAGTGCAACTTAAATATCGATTAACTTTTTGTACCCTAATCTAAAGATAAAATTTTCCATCTAGATTCTAAAATCCCCCATATAGAGGATGATTTAAGGCAACCACTAGTACTAAATCCTTATATAAGCAACTACTAGTACACATTTTCTGGAGTGCTAAGATTCAATGGAAATCTCATTTTGTCTATTGCTTTTCTTTTTTTTCCTTTTCAAATGGGCAACTGAGCACAGTTTTATACATAATGGTTGTTGAGAGATTGCATTTTTCTCCTGTGGAATATGCTCCTTAAAACTTTGTGAGCTCTCCGTATTTGCCAACACTGTGTGCTTATGATTGGCTGGCTGACACAATTTAAGTTGCTTTCTACAGCGAGTGCTGAGTTCTACATTCTACAGCTGAATATGCCAACCATATCATAAGTCAAACAGGCTTAAAGAAGCCTTCAGATGATGTATTGAATTTGGTGAGAAGAGACTTATTCAGTTAATTCCATAAAACAGTTCCACATATGCCTTCTCCATTTTTTATGAAAGCTCATAGATGGTGAGACTTTGGGTTACATGATTGCAACCTCCATCCTCGTCTATTTGATAACTAGTTTAAATGTCAACCTATAAATTTCTGTTTATCCTAGTCATCGTGAACAGACATTTAATGATGCTTCATAGATGTAGGGTAATAAGGATATATTTGACTCAATATTTCAGCCACAAGCTTATCAACTTCAAAGAAATTAATCTAGTTAATCTGATTTCATATTTTGATTGCAAGGGTAGTGCATTACCAACAACATTCAGTGCAAAAGATGACAAATGTCTGTGGTTAGATAACAAGCGATTTGCTGTTTGTGGTGATTTTTGTGTTGCTCCAAATGTTGAAGGTGCCATATTGAGTGGCCTTGCTGCAAGTTCAAAACTTTCACAAGTACACAATTCTCTATAGCTCCTTAATCACGTCAAAGATTTGCTGAACTTAGGACACGTCCAAACAATAGTTTTCCTTTTTGTTGTTATAAGAAAGTAAATTCTTTTGAAGAGCGTCATATGAAATTTCAAACAAGATGTAGGTATTCTAATGCTGGAATCTGTCGGGTGTTGTCACGTCCAAACTATTTATGTGAATTAGCATTTGATCTCTTGTCATGAGCATTTTTTTGTTTGTAGCAATGGGTTATTGTAGCAACAACTCCATATTAAAGTCATTATACACCGTCCAGCATCGTCAATATGGTTATCTTTTTTTCCATCTATACATTTTAAGTAATATAAGTGTGTCAAAGCCTTTGTTCACTTACCATGAAGAGCTCAAAAAGAATGACAATGTATCATTGATCGAGGAAAGAAATAAGTTGTAGCCCCCCTTGCAACTTCTTACATGAAAATGATTCTCTATATGTTATTATTTTAGTTTTTTCATATTATTTCTCTTCCAAAGATTATTAGAAAGAACATGTTGCCCCAATAAAATGACATTGGCTAGTGTTATATTTTAAGCACAAGTATAGGATCTAGTTATGATAAAATGCTACACTAATTATTGCAAGTAGAAAGGGAGACAATAGAATAAATTAACATTAAAAAATACTAAGTGACTAGAAAGCCAATTTGAATTCACTTGATTTTTGCTTGACTTGAGTATAATTAAATAACCTTTTCATAGAGAAGTCATGTGCTCTAAGTGTGGTTCCAAGTGCATGCACAACCAACAGAAAACTACCTCTCCCTTAATTGTAGTTATCTGGGCCAAAAATTGAGTTGTAGGGTCTCTAATAGAGTCAGGGTCACTAATAGAGTCAAAATATCTACTGAAAAACTCTAAAATATGCTTGCTACATGTCATATGGCATGATTTTTCACCTGTGATATTCATTTCAATGGATATTTTTGGACTATTGCAACAAGGTACATTTTTAAATTTGATGGATTAACATATTGGTGCACACAAGGAGAGAGGAATATCACTAAGATGGATGGTATGCATTCTCAAGTGCATGCATATTGAACTGAAGGGTACACCTCCCTAGTTCTATTCTTGGCGGCATGCACAGGAATTTTGGGACTTAATGTGCAGGTTTCAAGGAGGAATAGCTTTTTAAAATATGAAAAAATCATTGCAATGAGGATGAATTCTAGGAGTTTTGATCTCTGTCATTGCAGATTCAGAATCTAAAAGACTTGTAAATGCCTGAAAATCTGGAATGAGTAAAGCTTGGGCACTTGGTCATCTTCCTCATGTATTTTCCATTGTTGGTGAATGCTTACATCTCTATTTTTCAGCCTAGTCAAGTTAATTTTGTGACATAGTGTGGGCCTTTGTCCCCTGGTTTCACTAAGATTATTATGAATTTTCCTAGTGGTCCTTGACCACAAATATTGGTAAGGTAAGAAATTTCCTTTGATTAGGTTTAAACAATAAGAGTAGGGTTGTGTCTAGGAATATGTTGTAGGGTTCAAAATAGTATTACGTAGTGAGATTCATCTAATATATATGCCTCACTGGAATTCTCTATCTCTTATTTGACTTCAAGACCCAATGGAAAACACCTATTGTTGGATCCTTCCCAAATATTGTTATATTTTCCTTGTTTATTTTACTTGTTGGCATAGTTCATTCTCAGTGATTTATTTGTAGATCATAGGTAGGTGATACAGATACCCCTTTTTTTTTGGGAACAAAAAACCAAAAGTGAGAGGATTTCAAGAGGTGATATTTATTTTTCTATGAAACATGCACCCAAGCCTCATTTTAGGTGTCAAAACATTCCATGAAAATATTTGTGCAGTCAACATCTCCAATGATCTAAGTGTACCACATAAGCATCAAGACAAGGTCTAGAAATTCCCATAAGAAAGCTATCTTGAGTTTGAATATCCATCATGGCACAACCAAGGGTTATTAACATATCATACACCCCATATCAGATGAAGAGCCCCCAAGCATGATTTATACACTTTTTCCTTGCACCAAGAAAATGATAGGCTAGAGTTTTAGATCTTTAACCCACCTTCTCCTTTTATTTTTATGCATTCTTTCTAAAAGAAAAAAACACTTTTTATGGGAAATCCACACTAAATTGCCTTTTAAGGAGGGCCTTATCATACCTGGATGGTCACAATACACACCAATATGTGGTGTTGTATTCATGTACTTGTAGTATTCTTGTACTAATAAATACAAAGTATTCTTGTCTTAATAAAATATACCATGGGGCTCTCATTAAAACACTTAAATTAAAAACAACAGAGAAAAATGTTTTTTTTCATTAAAGAAAAGGGAGGGTCTCATAACTCATCCTCACCTTGCCTTTTCTTCTCCATATAACTCTTCGAAATTGTAAATTTTGTTGTTCCACCTTAATAATACACTAGTTTGAGTACATGAGGTTGTAGTTGGATTTTTGAACAAGAAGCTTTCAAAGGGAAGAGGGTCTAGACTTGTGATTGAACACCTTATTTGGTGCAAACATATTCATAAAGATTGATCAATTGATTTTTCATCATCATAGAGATCAATTTATATGTTATTTTATACACATGCACATAATCATTCTTCCTAAAAAATGGTTGATCTTTGTATGCCTTAGACCATTAAATGCCACAAATCATAGTAAGATGTGCTTGAGTGTGGATTGAGTAATCACATTGTGGGAATACTAATATGCATCTCTTATGTATATCACAAGAAGAAATGTGAATTGTAGAATTCATGTGAGGTCATAAGAGAGGCATCATGTCATTATGTTAAGGATATAAATATAAATGGGTGTAAAAAATGTTAATGAAAAAACAGATACCTACAATATATAGTGAAAGCAGGGGTTTTTTAAAATGGGAAAATGCAATGGGTTAGTATTGGTAGGGGGTTAAATAAAGTGATTTTTAGAGGTATTTTCCAATATGTAGTCAAATTAAGGGTATTGTTTAGTATGCCACGAATGCACGTGCTATGCCATAGGTTAATTGAGTGACACCCCCGTGGTATATTCTCTAGTGTAAATCTTTCATGGTTTCTTTTGTAAAGGTTAAATCCATACCATCTACCTACTAGTTATTGATAACCAATCTAGATTCATCTTAATTCCAGATCTTTCAAGGGTTGAGAAGGATCAAATCTCTTGATATGCAAACCTCTTTTAAAGTGAAAAAAGATTTGATCCCTTTGAGGCTTGGTAAACACTGAGTTAAGATGGATATAAAGTGGTTTAATTTTGCCTTTAAATATACTATATTGTAAATGAATACTACGGGTCTTTTTTCATTATTTTATTTTTATAGGGTTATTTTTATTTTATTTTGACCAAGTTAAAATATTTACGTTACATTATTTTTATTTTTATCAAATTTAAACGTTACACTCTCTAGCCACAATTAAATTAAAATTCTAAAAACTCTATTACAAAATAAATACACTTATCAACCAAATGATGGAGCCAATAAGCTCATTATACAGTCTAGAGTATGAGGGAATGTGTAAGTTTGTGGAGTTGACACATGTCCCTTTGTAAAAATAACAATAAAAAAACATATTTTAAATAGAAAAATAATGTCGTTTAGAAGTAAAACAATGTGAGTAAATATATATTTTATATAACATTCAAAAATACAATTTAAATAATGAAAAATAACATATTATATTTTACACTCTAAAAAAAATTTACACCTTAAAAAAAATTAATCCTTCTATTTAAAATAAATCTATACTGATATTTATTTTAACAACGCACTATTAAAAGCAAATCATTATCAAACATTCATTCAACTAAATATTATAAATCCTTGCAATTAAATAATCATAACTAATTATCTATACATAAATTCTTTCCATTGCAAACTTATTTTTCAATAAAATAAACATTACTCATTTAAACCAAAAGTATAAAAGGAAAATGATGTTAATGTATAAAATATTATGATTCATTTATTGAAAATATTCAAATTTATTGTTCAATAAAATAAATATTAACAATTTAAACTCGAACATATGAAAGGAAAATAATGTTAATGTGTAAAATATTATGATTTAAATTGGGTCTTAGATCAGATTTCTTATCTTGTTTTGATGAGAAACCACACACGTCTACAAAATCCGCTGAAATATAATTTTCACCAAAATATTTTATACACATATTATAATTTATTTATTAAAAATATTTAACTAAAAATTATAAACCTTTCTATACAATCATCATAACTAAATGTCTCTAAATAAGTTCGTTGGTTGCAAACCTTTTTAATAAAATAAATATTAACAATTTAAACCCAAAAAAATAAAAATAACATTAAAATATTATGATTTATTTATTAAAAATATGTAGACAAAAATATTACAATTTATTTAATAATTAAAATTTTTTATTTATTTTTTAATTGGTTTAATTTTTATGAAAAAAAATAAAAAATAAAAAATAAAAAATATTTTTCAGGACAATAAACACTCAACTAAATGTTATAAATCCTTCCATTACAATATTTATAACTAATTGTCTATACATAAGTTCTTTCAGTTGCAAACTTCTTTTCAATAAAATAAGTATCAACGGTTTAAACCATAAAGTAGGAAATGAAAATGACATTAATGGGTAAAATATTATGATTCATCTATTAAAATACTCAACTTAAGGTTCTAAGTCTTTCAAATAAAAAACTCATAACTAAATGTTTATAGACAAGTTCTTTCTGTTGCAAATTTAATTTTCAGTAGAATAAGTATTAACAGTTTAAACTAAAAAGTTCTAACGAAAATGACATTAATGTGTAAAAATATTATGATTAATGTATTAAAAACATATGAACAAGATATTATTTATTCTTTAATTAAAATTGATTAAAAAAATTAAATTAAGAGGTTTATTTTGTTTAAAAAAAAGAAATTTTAAATTTTGAAAATTATTTCTTATTCATGAAAGATAATAAATATCATAAAAATGTAGCTTTAAGGTTTAGTTTAATTGGCTGAGTTCTTGTTGTTAATAGCATTTTGTTAATGAGAGGTTACGTCAATTTTCATCCATATTTAGTTTATATACTTTGTTATTTTTGCCTTAAACACTTGTCATAATGTCATTTCCTCTCTCTCTTAACTTTGTAAAAATCCAAAACTATTAATCATAGGTTATGAATGTAAATGACACCGAGCTTATTAGTAAGATGGATTATGAATGAGTTGTTGAATGTCAATTTGAATAACAAACAATATAGATTGAACAAACCCAAGGAAATTAGGTAACCTCTCTTTTTCATGTTCACATATTCCATCTGACTAATAGTAGTAAACTTGAAGATTCATAGTTATTTTATTACAATCCTATTACTATGTTTACCTATTAAAATTCATGACATGGTTATAGTTTTGATATCTAATATAATATGATTATTGTTTTATCACATTTTCAACTACTTAGTATGTTGTTTATGACATCCCCACCAATAGAAGAGATATTAGGAACAAAGCACATAATAAGAATTGAACGCAATTCTCTCAATAATCCAACAATCTAGTACGTCATAAACGTAAACATAAACCATAGTTTTCTTTATCACAAAACTATTTGATGATTATATTTGAGATTCAAATTTCTATTAAGCTTAGTGAAATTTTGTAACTTGTATGTTTTAATTAAGTTTAGATATGAAGACACAAAAATTAAATTTTGTCAACAACAAAAAATATATAAAATTGGGATTACAAAAAAGAGAATTGTGATTTAGATCATTGAATTTATAACATTATTCTCCTTTTTATTTATTTATTTATTCCATGCATCTTTATCTATCACACTCTTTGACTTTGTTCTTCTTGTTTCTAGCATTAGGATAGATCCACCTTAATCATAGATCTAGTGGGCATCCAGAGGGATCAGATATTTTGAGGCATCTAGAGGTTTGGACTTCTAGATCTTTTATCCCTGGTGATGCTTGATAGAACTGTGGTTGATATGGATCTATACTGGCTCTCTCTCTATCTCTCTCTCACGTACACACACACACACACACACATTTTTTAAGGTATAAATGCATTTAATGCCTTGAAAATATCTTTAGGCACAATTTAAACACAGAATTCCAACAAAACTTTACTGCATTTTAGAAAATATTGACCAAAAAATGATACTTAAAATAGGTTAATATGTAAAATAGTGAGATTATTTGAAATGTTTTAACCATAAGATTTTTTTGTTTGTTTGTTTTCAATTTCTTTTGCTCTGAAGAGAGATCACTACTCTCTGCTCAAGTTCCAAGTGAAATTGAGTATTCCTTTATGTTATGATTCTACAACATAGATATGGAATTATTGAGCAATCCAATAATCGACTGCTTAGGTGATCTTAATAAAACTGCTTAAGATCGATTTGGAAAGGAGTCAGCCAGTTGAACTGCTCAAACAATCTAGGTCACAGCCTGGGAGGCTAATTCACCACCATGATATATATATATATATATATATATATATATATATATATATATATATATTGCTTCGGGTGTTGAGCAACTCAATCATTGACCCCTTTCCAACTAATCTTATATATGACATTATTTCTTTATATATATACATAGAATTGTCGTTGGAATCTTTTATCTAACATGGAACGTGAAATATGTTATATATAAAGCACATTGTACACACTAAAATTTTTTGCATTATAGTAAGAAAATAAAATTTCACTCGAAATTATTTTCTCACACTTACAAACACAAATATGATACACATATATAGTTGGATTGAGATCCAACTGATTCCAAATATGAATATGGGGTTTAGATATTCTCTCAACTAAATCCCAAACTAACTCTAAACTTATCATGTAAACATGATCTCCAAGTCCCTCAATGTTTACATGTCAAAATTAACATCACAAAGATTAATAAAAAAATGACAAATTACAATTTGCATGTCACATCTATCAAACTGGTCTTCCTCAACACTTATCCCCACTCTGAAGTCTCTTGGAAAACACTCTTTCACCACCACAATCTTCGAGCTTCCCATTTGACTCATTTAAGACATAAGCGCCTCTGACCATATTTGACAAACTTGCATGACCAACAATATTACCATACTTTATTATGCCAAATTACATAGTTCGATGTAACTATATAAAAAAAGTATACAAGTAATGAACCATCGTATGGAGAAGCTACCATCTGTTAAAGATGACATAGCTCGTTGTATTTGACAGTTATCTAGGATAGTTGTCAGGGTACTGAATGTGTTCAAAATTTGATCCGACAACTTGACCTATATCACACACACACACACAAACACACTTAACAACATATAAGGATAACCTGTAGTTGATGTTCATGACTTTACACAACCCGTCAGCTTTATAACATACGGTAAATATAACCAAATCAACTAAAGGTTATCGTGATACCGTATACAACAAGAATAACTAATTTGAATTACATTACTCTGTTATATGTAACTGATTCTTCAAATTCAATTTACAAATCATTTAAAATTGAACTTAATTAAAATCTAATGAAAAATATATATAAAATATAATTAGACTTTGCGGGCTTCTCTTATGAATAACCTCATCACACAAATTTCCTTTGTAGTGTGCTCCTGATCAGGAGATCATGTGTTATGCTCAAAACTAAAAGTGCTTGAAACAGGTCCAAACCTGAGCAATTAGAAAGGTCTTTTCGTTGCGATTCCGGCGCCACGAACGGTTCGAAAAACCGATGTCGTATGAAGAAGATATCGCGTTCTGTCCGTTTTCCCAAACAATAAAAATTTTGTGACTGGATGCCCAGTTAGCATGCAGGTACAATCAACAGGTATATTCTGGAGTGTATTCCATTTTTCTCCAACCAACCAGATCGTGGCACATGGCATGATGTGGACCATTTATTTTTGGTGGTACGGAGGTTTGTATTGACCGTTGGATGGTTTTGTGTGGACCATCGGATAAGTGACACGTGGCAAGCTCGGAGGCACGCTCAAGCTCTTACCATCTCACCTATTCGTTAGTTCTTATCATGTATAGGTTTCCGCATCATTTTATGTTTTAATTAAAGTTTGGGTGGATAAAAAAAGGGGTCAGCCCCAACCACCATTCAATCGACGGCTATGACCAAGATCAAACGATATATAAGACCGCTGCAACAAACCGTAACTTCTGGCCCAAACATTTGATCACATGTCAGGTTAATAAACCATAACATAAAACTGGCGGCTACAAAACCTATATCCCGACGGTCAATGCGTAAGATATGTTCACATGTCGTGGTAATGTTAACTTGCAGTTTACGGTTTCGATTGGGCAGCTAATCCGGCGGGAAGTTTTGAACCTGTCACATTGTAGGTTTTAACCCTGAACAGAAATTATCTGCAAACAAATCTTAAAAACATAAAATAAACAATAGCGAGAGCATAAAACATAAAACAGATAAACACAGAGATTTTCCCCTCGATCCCAAATCGGGACGACCAGCTTGATTTTTCATTATATTCCTTTTAGTGTTACAACACATATATATACATGTTGAAGCATACATAAACCTCAATTCGTTAACCTTGGATTAGAACATAATCATAGTTCCCTTGACCGGATCTAAAAAATACAAGGGGCCGAAAACCATCATGCCCCAAAACCATGTGCAAACCCATGCACAAAACCATGGGCGAGTCTGCCCACCGAAAAATAAGGACCAAAAAATTTTCCCGGGGCGTTGCCCTGGACCCCGAACAGAGGGGGCTACTACCCCCTCTGTGACCTCCCTACTATGCCTGGTGCAACGTACAAGGGGGGCTAACACCCCCCCATGTGTGACTAGTCGTGGAAAGAATATAACACAAACCCAACACACATGGCTTTAAATGACGGTTAATGCCACAGTCTGCGAAACTAGTAACTCCAGGTTCCATCCATTTGTGGAGTTAATTAAAACTTTAAAACCACGTGGTTAAAGGCGGAGGGTCGTCTTGTGACCACTCCGCCCTAACCATTTCACTTTAATTCAAATGGTTTTTGACTTGCGGGAGTTAGAGCGCGCCCCTAATTTTAGGGCATTTCATCAATTTAACTCCAGTTAAGTGTCTGTCTCCACTTTTGGTGGAGCTTTTCTAGCTATCATTGGGAGAAATGCATGGAGAGGTCAATTTTCGACCAATTTTGGTGAAACAAGAGTCTACCTAGACTAATTTGAGAATTCAGGAGCCATTGGTGCCGAGAAAACAACCATTAGAGCCCTGTAAACACATGTAACTTACAATTTTGAGCATAATGAAAAAGAGGGACATGCCATTGGGAGCTAGACCAAGAGATGTAGCCCAAGAGGGGTGAACTGCTTCATCATGCCTACTGTATAAAAATTATGTGTGATTGTATTTCTCTGTTATACACTGATGTTCAATGTTTTAAGGCTTATTTTCATGCTTAAAGTTCACTAATTCATCCATATTTCATGGTTAAAACACTCATTTCTTAAGCAATCAAATGGGGACAAATTGTACATGTTTTATTACTGAAAGGACACTTAGCATAGCATAACTAATACACTCCTTTTAGATCAGCTCCCCAACATAGTAATTATTTTTTACTTTTGATACAGGAGGATCTGTATAGTTCAAGAACCTTTAAAAAAGTCTTTCCATTTTAATTCTTGGTTTGAATTTCATTCTCAACATCTAAAACAAGTGTCGACTACGCAACATTCAAATCAAATAAACAATTTGAGCAGCAGTTGCACGGTGAGAAGGTGAACATTTAACTATGTGTAATATTCCTATTTAGAAATTTTGCTTATCGCAATATTAATTTTTGGCCAATTTGATATTATCACAGTTTTGACTTAGGAGATGTGGGTTTAGGGGCCCAAGATTAGACTTAGGAATATTGAGGTAAAATATTATAGCCATAGTGGAGAATGGGGCCCAATGAGAAGGAATTGTGGCCCACACAGAGGCAAAAAAATCATTGGTGTGTATTGGAGGCTAGAGGCACGAGGTGGTGCCCAAGGGAACGTTGGGTAGACATGAACAAAAATGAAGCATGAGACTTATTTTGGTCATGCATTCATCTATTTCAATTTTTTCTATTGACAAATCATGCTTGAGCAGTGAGCCAAGTCTGCATGTTTTGTTCAGCACATGGGTGTCTTCGAGCATAGATCCCAACTTTTGCTTCGGTGGAATTTGAGTGCTTCACAGAGCCTCTTCTACAACACAGCCCCTTCATAAAAAATGTATAGGCATCAATAGCAACGCAGAGGTTGTGCAATCCTAGTGAGGGAATCACTCCAAGTTTCAAGGAGTGAGTGGATTTGGTGTGAAGGCTTGGAGCCTTCTAATAGGAATTTTCTAGGCATTTCAGTGGAATCCAAAAAAAGAAATATCAGGAGGTACGAATTTCTCAACAGTTTAGGGAGCCAAGCCCGGGAGGGCCAATTTTCGGCGTCAAACTTTGGGAAAATCTTTCACGGGCTATTATGGGTTTATTGAGAAGATTTTGGGGTTAAATTCCTAGAATATTCTAAGTAGTACAACAAGCCCTAGCAGTAGATTATTTCGAGCAACAACAACATTTCTGGGTAGTTTCCAGTGTAGAGCTACAACTACGCAGAGCACAAATTTTGAGGGTGTTCAACAATACTTTAGAGGAATTCTCTAGCCTGCCTTGAGAAAGCCCAAGTACACTCATTCCAATACCTCAATTTTTACACATTCCTCATCATTAATAAAATGGCTCAACATAGTTTTTGTGGCTCCATGGTGTTCTAAATTCTGTGTTTATTTTTGTTGTGTGCCTTTGTCTATGTATGCTTGTTTATTGTTGTAAATGAACTTTGGGGATATTACATTGGTATCAGAGCTCATAGAATTGGTTCAGCCTATGGGAGCAGCACAGTCTATGACACGAGAAGACAAGCAAAATGTGACATGCCGAATGCAGAGCTACAGGAGAAAAGAAATAGAGTTAGAAATCACTCCAAACCTTGTGACCAATGAACTGGAGGTTGTGGAGAAAAGAATGGGGGATGCAGAAGAGGAGAAGAGGAGCAAGGAGGAGGAATTTTTTCACCTTCTGTTGAAGGCAGTGCAGGACCTCACGAAGAACATTGAGAAGATGGCTCTTCGTAACAACAATGGTAGTAAAGGTAAGGGAGTCCAAGGGTATTTCCAGGTAGGAGAAGGATCTGACACCTCACAACACTAAGCATTACTTAACCCAAATATGCATGTCGTACCATATACACCCCCAGGGTCCACCATTGCTATGTTCCTAGCTTCAGGAGTGGGAGGACAACAGGAGTAGGAGGAAGCTCACTATGGAGAGTACTTCCTAGAGTACCAATCCTATGGCCCAAATTTGGGAGGGCCATTACTTTTAAATATTTCTGCCAACTGAAGGGCAACAAAAAACCCAGAGGACAGAGTGGGGGAGTCTACACGCAGGGAAATGATTTACATCGTACCATGGGGAAGTTGTTTCTCTTGACTTTTGATGACTCCTCTAAGAGCTCGACCAAGGCATGGTTCGAGAAGTTGGATGTTTACTTCCAGCTGAACCAAATGACCGAGAAAGAGGCGATCAAGATTTCCATGCTACATCTAGATGGGGAGTCTCATGACTAGTGGTTCCATGAGCTGACCATGCTGGGACAGAAGAGGTCACAACATATGATGATTTCACCAGGAGGGTGCTAGAGCGATTTGAGAGGAAGGACTCGAATGAGTATTTTGGGGAGTTGACCAAGCTCAAGTAGTTTGGGAATGTGAAGGTGTACATCTCATAGTTTTTGAGACTATCAGTGATGGTACCAAACCTTTTAGAGTCTAGGAGGATTTACATGTTCATAGAGGTACTGACAGATCCATTGCGGGGGCTAGTGAGGTCCAACAGACCTACTATGTTGCAGAACGCAATGGGGAGAGTTAGGGACTTATAGGATTCCATACCTAGAGCTAGGGAACCTCTGTAAAAAAAAATTGGTTTCCAGCATAGGGGAAGAGACATGAGAGTCCCACCACATAGAGCCAACCAGGGACAGGGACAACTGGATGATGAAACTCGGAGAGATCTTCGGAGGAAGAAGGTATGCTTCACTTGCTAGGAGCCATGAGCACCAGGACATAAGTGTGTAGTAGGAAAGGTCCACTACATAGAGCTATTCTTGAGAGTTATTGTTATGAATATAATTCATAACGAATATAATAAATATAATTATTAATATTCAAATAAGGATTATTTAAGTAGTCATTAAGTCCATTCATGAAAGGCCACTTGCTTAGGTATATAAGCAGGGCCTCATTGTAACATTTTATCATCTCTTATACATTTTATATATAATATATTATTATTACGAATACCTCTTGTGTATTTCACAATTAAGACAACAAGCCTACAACTTTGTTGCTCCATTTGGTATCAGAGGGGCGATCTTCTCACCTGGAAGGAAACACCTACGCCACTGCTACTAGCTGCCTTCAGCTGTTACATGCGATGCCTCGAAATTGCTGTCGCCCGATGTCTTCATCAATGGCAATGGCTGATTTCAACAAAAAATTGATCGACCTTGAGAGTAAGATCAATAATAATTCCGATAAATTCACTAAAATATTAATCAATCTTGAGGATAAGGTTATAGGAAATTCTGACGACATCAAAAAACTTCAAGACACAACAGATCAGATAGAAAGACAAATTTGGCAAAACCATAGCGAGTCCACAGAAAATCATAACAAAGTAATGCAAAAAATAAATGCCATTTGGGAGAAGATAAATCTGATGCAAGAACCAATATTTCTGAATATTGGAAATAATCAACAGAACAATTCAACCGATTCAGAGAATTCATAAGATAGTCATGAAGAATCACTACATTTTGCAGGAGATCAAGTTATGAAAATTTCAGATTCAGATGAAGATGATGTGAAGGAAGAAATCCATAATCAAAATGATGAGAATAATGCACAAAGGCCATTGAAATGGGTTCAACACTTGGCAGGCATTGAATTTTTGCTCGAAGCTCCTCCACTACTTACTGATAACATATCTGGAAATGATGAAGCCGCAATAGGTGTATCCTTGTGGGATAAACATGGTCAAGGTCAAGCTCGTGGGATAATATTTTCTTCTTTTGTTTCCCCACTGGATAGGAGATATCTCCCCTCTTCAAAATATCCCTACTCAACGGAAGAATAATTACAAAAAAAACTTAATGAGGTGAAACCCCATGGGAACAAAAGAGTAGATCTGGTTGGTCCTCTTCTTGGAGGACTGTTTAGAATGTCTTCCAGAAATTTGACCAGAGATGTGAAGTTTTACTTACAAAAGAATGTTGATTCTGGAAAAGATGTAAATCTTCAAGTTACAATAAAAGAAAAAACAATTACTAGTGGTTTGAAATACTCCTTGGCTACTGGAAATTGGGGCCAAGCAAATGCAGCTGGCACAAGGGCTGGAGCAGAGCAGGTTTTAAATCATCTGACATTTGCAACAAACTTATCACATTTTAGAAGTTTGAAATATCCAATTAGTCGTGAAGGAAAGTTGGCAAAACTCATTTCTTTGCATAATTCATGCTGGGGTATGATGTGACCTGTAGAAACCCTTAAGTTATTTTCTGAGGCACTGAAATCTCCAAACAATGTTCTGTTCGAACCACATCATGCAATTAAGTTTTGTTGCTTAATCATACAAATTGTATGCCCCCAAGAAATAGAAATTGGCACATCTAACGTCTTCAGTAATAAGAACCAACCATGCTTGAGTGTAGCTGATGATGAGCAACGACATCTCACTGGTAGATTAGGAGAATGTGTTGTTTACAAATATTTAACTGACAAGTATGGTCTCACATCTGTGAACTAGGTAAATGAAAATGGGGAAATTGGTTTTGTTGGCTCCACCGCACGTATACCTTCCGAAGATCATATAATTCCCACAAAATGGCGAACTCTCAGAGATCAGTCATCTTAGGCCAGGTTTATTTCAATTCATACAGGTGTCATGCAAAAGGAAGATTGGTTCCAAATGGACCTTCCTGAAGTCGAAGCTTTGGGTTTATTCCCTACATCGAGTGAATATTGTTTTCTGACCTCTTCCGAAAACAACCACATACTATCAGGTTGCACTCACTCCATTGCCTCACAGTCCAATAATATTATTTCACCCTCCCCTTTTCCTCAACTTATCGATTCAACATATTCACTGTCCAATAATACTATTTCAGCCTCCCCTCCACATCACCATATCGATTCAGTAGATTCTGGTAACGGTAGCATAACCCTCATCGAGGAAACAGTTTCTGAAGATGAAAGCGTAACCCTCACTAAGGAAATAGTTTCTGAAGACGATAGCTTCAACCTCAGCGAAGAAATAGATTCTAAAAGCGATAATGGATACCTCTCTAACGATCAGTTAACGAGTTTTCATAACTTTAACTATAACCTCTGGGAATGGAACCCGGAGACTGGTTGAAATCATTTGTGTCAACGAGGACTAGTTGACAGAGACAATGCCCAGCAGCTACGGAGCTTAACGATTTCGGAGGAACATTTGAATAACAATAACAATATTTCTTCCACTTGTTCAATTTGCTTGATGATTTTGCATTGCGTGATGAGGCATATCAACTCCAGTGCGGCCACATCTATCATTCCACTTGCATCTTGGAATGGCTAAATGTTGCCTATACCTGTCCAAATTGTCGGTCCCAACTTCTAAGATAGCTGCTGCGAGTGACTCATGCTGCTGCAACTCAACTAAAAAAAACAAACGACAGTCAACAATTCGGTGTATCAGTTTCACGAAATGGTGTATGGTTTTACGAAACTGTGTAAGGTGTGACCAACTTCGATTTAATTAAAATCATAATTAAAAAAGTTATAATATATATAAATTATAATTATATATATATATATATATATATATATATATATATATATATATATATATATATATATATATTATTTAGTTTACAAATAATATTAATAATAATAATAATTCAAATTAATATTATTATTATTATTTTTTTGTTAGTCAGAGGGATCGGCAACATCAGGCAGCTTTCACACGCGTGGCGCGGTGTCCAACCCCCCGGCTACCACTATAACCTCTCAAGGAACCGCCCAGCATGCAAGAGCGGAACCCAGATAAGACGAGACTTGAACTCGTGACCTGCTTAACAGCACGAACGCCTTAACAAAGCGTCCGCTGGCCACTAGACCATGCCCCTGTGGGCCAAAATAATAATATTATTATTAAAAATAAAAAAAATAAAAAGAAAAGAGAGGGGGTGAATAGCTATAACTTCGAGTTACACATGCCAAGATAACAAATACAATGAAGAAATTATCATCCATAAAACTTTGAGGACAAAGTTCTGAAGGAAGGGCCAATTCATAAAAAATTAACAAATAAAAGTTGATATATTATAGGTTGGGAGTATCATATTAAAGGTTGGGTGAAGACATTAAAATAAAATTGTGACCCGTTACACTTATAAAAAATGACAAAAGAATATGAAGAAAATGGTGCGTGATTGAACTGAAGAAAAGTGTCAACTATAAGATTTGAGGACAAAGCTTTTGAAGGAAGGGGAAATGATTTTTTTTATTTACATAATCGGATGCTCTTTGTATTCAAAAAAGATTGGGGAGACTGAGCTCCATTGTTACATGGTAGTATACATGAGAAGCAAGACAGGGGGGAACATCAGCAGGACCAAATTCCCTTGTGCTCTGATTGTGCTTAACTATTGAGAAAGCTAATCTAGTGTAAATTCCGAAAAACTGAGATAGTAAAAGACTACATTTACAAAGCATGCTTAAACAAAGTTTTTATGACTGATTAGGTGGGCAGTGGATTGCCTTCAGGACCTGCAATTCTTGCATTTGTTGTGCTGGTGTTGGGTGCATTATTTCCAAGAATATATTCCAGGATTTCGTCAGACTCTTGGGCATGATTGCATCGGATACCTCTGCAGGCAATCTAATGAGAGGATTTCTTCTATTCATGGAAGGAAGTAGAGGGATTTGATGGAGTTACATCTGAGACTGCCTATATATTTGGAGCAGGCTCTGCTTGCGCGTGTATCGGCCTCCTTGTTGTGGGAGTGAAGGACGTGAATGAATCGGATTTATTGCATTTGCTGGGTGAGCGCTTGACACCGACTTATTGTTTGCTAAAGTGTCAAATTGTATGTTGTCCGATTGTAGACCATTAAGCTAATGATGATGGCCGAGTCTCCAATGACTGTTGCTGTGCGAATGCCGAGAGTTTGGAGCTGAATGAGTCCTTGGTAGAGAGCGAGGGCTTCAGCTCTATTATTGGAGAGGGGGCCTAATCCCCATTCATAAGCAGAGATGATGTCTCCATTGGCGCTGCAGATAATTCCGCCAGCCCTAGCCATACCAGGATTAGACTTGGAGGCTCCATCAAAGAAGAGATAATGTGTGTTACAGTTTCTTAGCCAGAGTGCAAATTCCTTATCCTTCATTATGATTTTCCAACTGTGACTAGAGTTGTGGTGACTGCTGTTGTCACTTCTGTTTTGGCCATTGTTGCTTTGATCTAACATACACCCTATGTAATTCCATTATTCTACATAGAGACCAGCAGTGTCCATGTTCCTTTGACATTTGACAACTATTGTTTCTAGAGTAAGGCCTCTTGCCTTGTTGTATAGCTTCCTAATGTTGATTTTTTTATCTTTGAAGATTGCATGATTTCGTGCTAGCCATATGCTCCACAACATAGAGTAAGGAAGAACATTCCAAACTCTTCTAGCAACATTGTTCTTCTTGCATTGCCAGGGATAATTCCTCTTCCATAATTGCAAGAGTTCGGAAATGGAGTTGTGGGAACCCCAGGGGAGTTGGTCCTTCAGAAAAGCTTCTTTCCAACATGCAGTGGCGAAGGGGAAATTTATGAATAGATGCCAGATAGTTTCCTTAGCTGCTTGAAAGTTTGGGCAATGTGATGGGCCAAGAATACCACATTTTTTCAAATTATCAGAAGTGAGGACTTTCCCTTTTAGAAGAACCCATATGAAGAATTTAATTTTTGGAAGAGTCTCTGATTTCCAAGAAATTTTCCATTGAGTCCATATGGGCATGGGGCGATCACTGTTACAGATATGATGGTAGGCAACTTTGACTGTATAGTTGGAGCCTGAGGGGTCCCAATGAAAAAAATCATTACTGTTTTTTTTGGTGGGGGCGATGCCATGGAGATGAGTTTGTAGATTATCCAGGCTTGCTTGTAGCTCAACAGGTATTTCTGGGAAACGACATCCTGTCCAAAGTTGTGAGTGAATGTCCCATTTGGAAATCTAGCCTAGATTATGGATCCCCTTGTTGTCAAGGAAGGATAGAATCTGTTGGGTTCCAGGCCTACTGTTGATAGGTTGCTGGCCCATTATTTTATCAGCCCCTATTCTAATGTTGTTGCCTCCCTTGGGCACCTTAGAAATGTTTGGGGCAAGGATGGGAATTGATTTTCTACACAGCCCCCAGATTTTGGTGCAAGCTCTGAAAGGTATATCATGATCTAAGAGAAGCTGCCTTGGAGAATTCAAATATTTGGCTTCCAACACATTTTTCCACCAATTAGATTCACCGTTGATGAGTCTCCAGACTATCTTGCCACCAAAGGCCAGGTTTAAGAACTTTGGTGATCTGATCCCCAACCCTCCATGTTCCTGAGGTTGAATAACCTGTTTCCAATTTATGAGGTTGTATTTCTTTCTTTCAGTTGTCCTCCCTTGCTAGAGAAAGTGACGGAGGATGGCTTCCACTTTGTGATGAAAGCTTGATGTAGCTTGCAAAAGCGTGAATTGATACAAGGGCAATGAGGAGAGACCTGATTTCAGAAGGATTAGGCGCCCTACTGGATTAAGCCAAAAGGAGCCACATTGCTACAATTTCCATTTCATTTTGTCGATGATGGTGTCCCAAACTTTAGCTTTCAAAGATCCAACACTCACTGGCATGCCCAGATAAGAGAAGTGCCCCCAGTCTAACTTGCAAGAAACCCCAAAGATGCTGGCAATGCTTTGAAGAGTTTGAGCGGTTGCGTTCCAACCATAAATGTAGCTCTTAAGGTAATTAATCATGCCTCCGAAGTAACTCATATATCTGTCTAAGAGGGTTTTGAAATGACGAGCTATAATGTTGGAGGCTCCTCCCATTAACAAAGTGTCATCAACAAATTGAGAATGGTTTATGTTTTTTACTCCATTCCCAAATTTGATACCAGTGATAAGACCAGTGTGACGTTTGTAGTCTAAGGCCTTACTGAAGGATTAAGCCATCAAGATGAAAAGGTAGGGGGAAAGGGGACATCCTTGTCTTAGTCCTCGAGAAGATTGGAAGGATGGCCCTGGTCTGCCATTGATGAGAGGGGAGATCCAAGGGCCAGAGGTGCATGCTTGTATAAGGTCGATAAAAGGCGAGGCAAATCCCATTTTCTTTAGAACAACAAAGAGGAAAGAGTGTCTAACTCGGTCGAAGGCGTTGGCTAAATCCAGTTTTAAAATGAAACCTTTTTCTTTTCTAGTTTGGCTGGAGTGAATAACCTCTTGCACAAGCAGAATGGAATCAGAAATTTGTCTATTGGCCAAGAAGCCTCCTTGATTCTAAGAGATGAGTGAGAGGAGGATATGTTTGAGGCGGGTGGCTATGATTTTGGTCAAGATTTTGTATGAGGAGTTGTAGAGTGAAATGGGCCGAAATCAGGAGAATGATGAGGGTCGGTTCTCTTTAGGGAGAAGGGCAAGGTGGGTGGCATTGGTGAAGCCTCAGATTTTGCTCTTGCGTTGGGCCCATTTTATCATTTTGATAAGGTATTTTTTGATAGTCCCCCAGTAAGATCTATAGAAGCAGATGGTGAAGCCATTTGGGCCAGGGGCCTTGTCTGGTTGGAGTGCCCAAATGGCTCTTTGTATTTCTTCTTCTTCAATTTCCTTGGTGAGATTTGCATTAATTTCCTCACTGATTTCCGTGGGAAGATATTGAAGCATATTTGAATAATCTTCAACTTCTTTTGTCTCAGTTAAGAGAGTGTTGTAATGTTTTGAGGCAGCCTTTTTAATAGCATCTTGGGAAGTTTGAATATGGCCTTCGTCATCAGTGATGAAGGTGACATTGTTCCTAATTTTCCTGACTGTGGTTTGCTTATGGAAGAAGGCAAAGTTTTTGTCTCCTCCTTGCAGCACAATTTGGCGTGATTTTATTCTCCATTTCTGCTCCTCCATTCTATTGGCACGATATAGTTGGAAGTAAAGGTCACATTCTTGAGCTTTGGATTCTTGGGAGAGCCCTTGTTCCTCTATCGTGTTGTGGATCTGCTCTAGTTTGCTTTTAATTTATGCTTTAACTTTCTTCGGTTCCTTATAGTGATTTCTTGCCCAATATTTCAAGGCGCTTTTGGTCCTTTTCAGTTTGTTTTCCCATATGAAGCCCGACGATCCTTCAATGTGTTGGCACCATGTGGATTTAACAATCTGATCAACAATGGGAATGTTGCTCCATAGCGGGCTATACTTAAACGGAATGGGGCCTAGAGAGCAGTGAGCTTCGAGAACAAGCGTTGTGGGGTAATGATCAGATGCTGGGAAAGAGAGAACAACAACATATGCTGTGGAGTAGGAAGAGAGAAGGGAGACGTTCACCAAAATCATGTCTAGCCGCTCCATTATATTGTCTTTTCCCAACCTGCGATTATTCCAGGTGAACCTGCAGTTTTTTGGGGCAACATCTATGAGATCTTGTTCCTGCATGATAGCTTCCAACTGTGTTCTGCAGGGGTCATGTGTAAAACAGCCCCCCCTCTTCTCGTTGGAGTGGAGTATGAGATTGAGATCTCCTCCGAGAATGATATTGCTGCTTTCTTCTTCATCGATGTCGGTTTTGAGAGAGTTCCAACACTGCGCTTTATCCCTGTAGTGATTTGGAGCATAAATATTGTAAATGAAATTTTTTTGGCTATTTGTTAGGCTCTCTAGAATGACTTTAATCCAATACTGGTTGATTGTATCAGTTGTGTGTTTCCAAGAATTGTGGTTCCAAAGGGTGGCAATTCCCCCTGAAGCTCCCCTTGACTCGCAGATGCAACCTTCATATTTCTTGAGTCGATCAATAATCCCTTTCATTTCTTAGTATCCTTGCTTTGTTTCTTGTAACATTAGTATTCCTGGTTTTTCATGAGTTACCAGATCATTTAGAGCAGTGATTTTAGAGGGGTGCCCTAGTCCCCTGCTGTTCCAGGATAGGGCTTTCATCATTGAGTGAGAGGAATTTAGAGAGTTGCTCGCCTCCCTGATCTTTATGTGCTGCTTCCTTGCTATTTTGTCCCAAAATGTAAGTTTATATGGGGTTTTGGGTGCCCATGGCAATATCTTTTTGAGCATTTTCTTCTCTCTGCTGTTTGGTGGATCTCCTGCCTGGTCCCTTTTTTTGTGTGCGTCCAGATTAGCACCGTGCTCTTTAGAAGAGCTTCTGGTTGATATTGAAGAAGGAGGATATTGGGAGAATGAAGGAGAAGGGATTGAAAGGGGAGTGGGAGAAAGAGAGTCATCCTGTGATAGAGGGAGAGGGATAGGGGGATCTTCGTCGAGGGATATGGAGGAAAAGGGATTAGATGACTCTAAGGTTGTCTTGGGAGGGGGGGGCGGAGGAGCCTAAGAGGAGGAAGGATTGGACTTGGGGGGAGCAGAATCGGGGTTTGACTTGGGAGGAGCTTCAGAGTTCGCTTTCGGGGCGGCAACAATATTTTTTTTCTTGACAGTTTCCCATTGTTCCTCAGATTGAGCATTTTCATCATTAACAATTTTAGAGTAGTGATTGGAAAAATGACCATACTCGTGACATACCTTGCATTTAAATGGGATTTGTTCGTAGTCCAGTTGCTGAATGTGTGTCCAATCATCCACCTTTAGCTTGATTGCCTCTAGAAGACCCTTGCCGAGATCAACTTCAACACATATACGCGCACAGGCTTGCATATTGTCCTTGGGCTCGCTCCGATCAATGTACTTCCCAACAACATTGCCAATGGCTTGAACCGAATCATCTCCCTAGCAGTGGAGCGAGAGATGTGGAAGCCAGACCCAGACTGGGACAACACTAGGGACATCCAGCTCGGGATCGAATTCTGGAGTCCATTTGTTCAGATACAGTCCTCTAGAGTCCATAAAATATGGTCCATTTCTGAAGATTAAGTCATTGTATGCTCTTGATTCAAAATGAAATGTATAATATCCTTTCCCACAAAAACGTATGGAAATTTTACCACTTACTTTGTCTGCCCAGTTTCTCTCAATCCATCGTTGAATTGTTTTTGGGGATGGCCATAAGCCAGTGAATTTCTTGATGAGGCCCCGTTCAACAAGTGAGAGTGCAGCCATTCACGGTAGAGTTGGAGGCAGAACGACCTCTTGCAGTCCATCTAATTTCTTGACAAACTTTGAAAGAGCCAGTCGAGGGCGTTGGACCAGTAAAGATTTAACCAGAGCTAAAAAGGCTGATTGAGCATCGGCCCCCTCCGATGTAGCATCTGGAGGGGCCATGACAGGCCTGCGGCCTCAAGCGAAGGAGCACGAGATGCAGCGCGTAGCCTAGGTCAAGTGCACAGAGCGGTCGACATCTAGTATAACATAATTACTTGAAGGAAGGGGCAATGTTATGAATATAATTCATAACGAATATAATAAATATAATTATTAATAGTCAAATAAGGATTATGTAAGTAGTCATTAAGTTAGTAAAAGGGCATGTCTAAAAGACATGCCCATTCATGAAAGGCCACCTGCGTAGGTATATAAGCAGGGCCTCATTGTAACATTTTGTCATCTCTTATACATTTTATATATAATATATTATTATTACGAATACTTCTTGTGTATTCCATAATTAAGTCAAAAATCCTACAACTTTGTTGCTCCATTTATAGAGAGGAGGATACATATTTTAAGATGGGTGAAGATGACATCTCAACACCTAAGGAGGGAGGGTCGGGACCACCACCCCCACCAGCAGTAGGGGGAGTTACATTTGCACCTTCGGGAGGGGTCCTCGCATCACTACGTGGGTACCCAAGTTTTTGACTATGAGGATTAGAGGGATAGTTTAGGGGAAACATGTATAAATATTAGTGGAAAACGGGGCCACTCACAACTTTATTGATGCCCAGATGGTCCAGAAGAGAGGTATTACCACAAAGGGGTTTGAGGGGTTTTCAGTTATTGTGCCAAGTGACAGGACCATGCAGTGCACACGCTATGTCCCCACTTTGACTGTGACCATGGGGAAATAATCCATGACATACCATTTATTTGTGGTTGAAATTCCGGACACCAACTTGGTGTTGGGAGTCTAGTGGCTCTACGCATTTGGTAGAGTCAGAACTTATTGGCAGGAGCTGGAGATGGAGTTATTGGATCCAAATGGAAAACCAGTGTTGTTGAGGGGTATGCACTCCAACCCCCCACAAATAGTCTCGACCCACAGGATGGAGGTTGACTTGAGGCATGGAGATGTTGAGTGGGCTATGGATTTGAGGATTTCTGAGGCTAGGGGTGTGGCCAAGCCACCACATCCGGAGATTCAAGCTATCCTTGACATGTACCCTATAATATTTGGAGATATACCACTGGGCCAGCCACCTGACCAAGGATTTGAGCATACCATAGAGTTGGAGGCCGGAGTACAAGTGGTGATCACTAATACCTATAAGCATCCTAAGGCCTACCAAGATGAGATAGAGAGAGCCATCCATGAGCTCTTAGAAGTGGGGCACATCAGGCCTAACTCTAGCCCATTTGCTTCATCTATAGGACCTCAATAAGAATACCATGAAGAACCGCTACCCCATTCTACGCATTTATGGGATGATGGATGAGTTGAGGGGAGCCAAGTTCTTTTCAAATATTGATCTATAGCCAGGGTACCACCATATTCAGGTGATGGACAAGGATGTCCATAAGGAAACTTTCTGGTGCCACTATGGGAACTTTGAGTTCCTGGTTATGCCCTTTGGGATAACCAATGCACCGACCACCTTCTAGTTGTTTATGAACCATGTATTTCATGGGAAATCGACTAAGTTTGTGCTAGTGTTCTTTTATGACATCCTGATCTATAGTCAGACATGGGAGGAGAACTTACAACATGTTGAGGCAGTGTTGCGTATCCTAGAGGAGCAATAGTTCTATGCCAAGTTGTCTAAGTGCAAGTTTGGGATGACCAAGATGATGTATTTGGGGCACATCATCATTGTTGATGGAGTGCGCGTGCATGAGGAGAAGATCCGAGCCATCGAATATTGGCCAGAGCCCAGGAACGTGACAGAGCTGAGGGGGTTTGTGGGCATTTTCACTTACTATCGAAAGTTTGTGAATGGGTTTTCAAAGTTGGCCACACCCCTTACCGATTTGACAAAGAAAGGGGCCTTTTCATAGACAGCTACAAAGGAGGAGTCTTTTGAGCGCCTCAAACAGGTGATGAGAAGTTGCACTGTGCTAGCACTTCCTGATTTTACTCATCCTTTCATACTAGAGTGCAATGCATCCAGAGAAGGAGTGAGGGTCATATTGATGCATGGAGGTCACCCGATGGCTTTCGAGAGTCATAAGCTACTGCCTCACGAGAGGTTGTACCCCATATATGACAAATAGATGCTATCCATCATGCATGAACTAGATAATTTCAAACAATACTTGGTGGGGAACAAGTTTCGGGCGAGGAATAACCACAACAACCTTCGATTCGTTTTGGAGCAGAAGCAACTACATGAGAGGTAACATAAATGTGTGAGAAAGCTTCAGGAATATGAATTTGACATAGAGTATGTCAAAGGGAAGAACAATGTGGTGGCAGATGCGTTTTCTAGGATGCCAAGTTCCCTTTTGTTGATGAGTATTTCTCTGGATTGGAGGGCTCAGCTATTGGTGGAGTATTCCAAGGACCGGTCTGCATTTGAGGTCCTTGATGGGATGGTGACCGATGACAAGTATCAGATCTACTTAGTGGCCAGTTCCCAGTTGTAGGAGAAGATACTACAACTTTCCCATGAATCACCTTTGGCAGGACATCAGGGGTAGACCAAGACCTACAGGGCCATATGAGAGAGGTTTGCGTGGAAGGGCCTCGAGGATGATGTTTTGCAGCATATCAGGGAGTGTGAGACATGTCAGTGGAACAAGGGTGAGATTTCACACCCAACAGGTTTATTGCAACCTCTTCCTATTCCAGGTAGGAAGTGGGAGAGTATATCTATGGATTTCATTACCGAGTTGCCCACAGTACAAGGCAAGGACTACATTTACATGGTGGTGGACCGATTGACGAAGTTTGCACACTTCTTCGCCATCTCAGCCTGGTACACGACTTCATAGATGGCCGAGTTGTTTTTCAGGGAGATTTTTAGGTTGCATGGTCTTCCCAAGACCATTGTTAGTCATTGAGACAACCACTTTATGGGAGGATTCTGGTAGGAGTTGTTCTGGTTGGTGGGCACAAAGCTCACACCTAGCACGAGCTATCGTCCTTAGACAGATGGAAAAACCGAGATAGTTAACAAGTGGCTATAGGGATACTTGCGTAAATATGTTACAGGAAAGAAACAGACATGGATACGATGGCTACACATGGGTGAGTACTACTACAACACTACCTACCACATGTCTATAGGTATGTCTGCTTTTCATGCATTGTATGGATATGATGCTTTATCTTTTGAAAATTTCATGTTTGGATTGGATCCAGGAGAGTCAGGACATCTTGAGGGCTCTCAAGGACAACATGAGGATGGCCCAAAACCAACAGAAGTTTAATGCAGACCGGGGCCGAGTGGAGAGACAATTTGAGGTTGGGGACTTAGTTTTCCTCTTACTTCAACCTCACATGCAATCTATGCTCAAGTATAAGGGGGACGAGAATATCAAGCCCCCCTTTTATGGGTCGTACAGAGTCACTTAGAAGGTGGGGGAGGTGGATTTTGAGTTGGAGCTACCCCTGAGGAGCCGGGTGCATAAAATTTTACATGTATCATGCTTGAAGAAGGCCTTGGGACAAAATCTGATAACAACCACTGAGTTACCCCCTATGGATGATGAGGGGCACTTGGTGCTACAACTAATGGCCATTTTGGATTCCAGAGAGAGGCACTTGAGGAAAAGGGTGATCAAGGAATTCTTGATCAGATGGAGGAACCTTACTAATGAAGATGTCACTTGGGAAGGAGAGAATATCCTTCAACATCCATCATTGCAGTTTCTTGAGGAAAAGCAACATCTTGGCAGGGAGGAAGTTGTAATATTCCTGTTTAGAAATTTTGCTAACCAGAATATTAATTTTTTTCCAGTTTTGATACTATCATAATGTTTACGTAGGAGATGTGCGTTTAGGGGCCCACAATTAGACTTAGGAAACTATAGGCCTCCAAATATTAGACAGAGGCCAAATATTACAACCATAGTGGAGAACGAGGCCTACTGAGAAGGAACTGCGGCCCACATGGAGGCAACACTATCATTGGTGTGATTTGAGGCTAGAGGCACGGGGTGGGGCCCAAGAGAATGTTGGGAAGACTTGGAAAAAAAGGAAGCATGAGATTCATTTTGGTGATTCATTCGTCTATTTCGAATTTTTCTATTGACAGAGCATGCTTGAGCAGTGAGCCAAGTTTGCATGTGTTGTTCAACACACGAGTGTATTTGAGCAGAGATCCCAACCATTTCTTCGGTGGAATTAGAGTGCCACCCTAAGGAAGGTGCTTCACCATAGTTCATTTATTACAACAACAAATAGCCTCTTCTACAGTGCAATCCCTTCATCAGCAGCGCAGAGGCATCATCAACAACATAGAGGCTGCACAGTCCCTTGAGGGAATCACTCTGAGAGTCGGGGAGTGAGTAGAATTTTTGCAGGATATTTGGTGGGAAGGCTTGGAGCCTTCTAACAAAGATTTTCCAGGAATTTCTTTGGCATCTAACAACAGAATTATTAGGAGGTTTGAATTTCCCAGCAGTTCAAGAAGCCAAGCCTAAGAGGGCCAATTTCTGGGGTCAAGCTTTGGGAAAACCCTTCACGGGTTATTCTGGGTTTATTGAGTAGAGATCGGGGTTAAATTCCTAGAATATTCTGAGCAGTACAAAATTCCTTAGTAATAGATCATTTGGAGAAGCAACACCATTTTTGGGTAGTTTCCAACGAAGAGCTACAGTCACTTAGAGAGCAAAATTTGAGGGTGTTCAACAGTATTTTTGAGGGCTTCTATAGCTTGCCTTGAGCAAGCCCAGGTGCACTCATTCCAACACTTTAATTTTTACACATTCCTTATTATTAATAAAATTTCTCAACGCGGTTTTTGTGGCTCCATGATGTTCTAAATTCTGTGTTTATTTTTTTGTGTGTGTGTTTTTTTCTATGTGTAGAAAATCTCTAACATAACTATAATACCTTATAGAAATTATATCAATGGATTCAATCTGATCATGCAATGTACTAAAACAAGATACTAAATCCTTCTATAATATTTGCGGAATATAAATCACGATCGCTCAATCACATGCAAGTAAGAGAAAGAAGTAAATAAATACACAACACCAGATATTCCTGGGGAAATAAACTGCTCAAAAACCCTCCATATTTATTGTATAATCAACCAAAGAATCATGAAACAATACAATGTATTTGTGCTCACCACAACCTCATACACTCTACCAATTGCTTCACACTGATCTAGGAAAAATTGAACAAACACATAGCCAATTATCAGCCTATCCTTAGCTTACCTGCTTACACAATCCCTATAGAATTAAACACCTATTAAATAAGAAATTTAACCTTCCTTGATTGCGCAATTCATCATGGGCTTCTTATGGTTTTATAACTACATCTGGGCAGTTTGCTAAAAATACAACTAGTAGTTTACTTTCCTTGAACCTTTGTCTCAACTGGGTCTCCACCAGCATTAGCATGCATGCAACTATAAATAGTGAATCATCAATTACTTGGTAGAACACTACTAGTGAATTAAATATATTTTAATTCACTTGATCTTCCACTAGCTCATCAAACAATTAGAACTAGTTAAACTGATTTTAACTCAACTAATGTGAGTTAATTGATCCCACTCACACCACACTGGTGCTACAACTGCAAATGGACCCTGTAAATAATAGATTCAATCTACATGCCTATCCTTTGACCCTCAACTCGAAATTATTGAGCTAACTAATTCTATCACACTTAGTTAACTATTACAAGTTGTTATGAGATAAGATTACAATTTATTTTCCAATTTATTTAAAAATTTGTTGCACACTAATGTGTCACTAGGAGCCATCATTGTGTGACATGTGATCCCACACTAGTGTGTGTGCATTTTCTTGTTGCAAATTTCAACACTATGTATGCCTCTTTATTACTGTAAATTACCTTTGGGGATATTAAACTATGGCACCTCTCATCCTCTCACCATCCATAAACTTATAAAATGTAAATATATGTGACCAGGGTGATGCGTAATCTTCATCTAAAAGTACGTGAACTCACCACTTGGAACCCTCATGTCTCAAATTATTTCCCGCAGGAGGAAATGACTCTCACTCCAAAAGATATCATGAATCTCTGGACAAATTTAGGTGTCAGGAATTGAAGAACAATGCATTCAGCATGGCTTCTTGCCTTGGAAAATGGAACGCTAGGAAGACTTAGACTCTAGCATAGTTTTATCTTTGATTTCTTTTTTCACTGATCGTGGATCATCGATCTGTACATGTGATTTTATGCAAAGGGCACAACAAGAAATGACAATATTCCCCTTCAATTCTTGTGGCAACAACACAAAGAATTTACCTATTATCAATCACCTAACGCAAAGTTATTTGATGACGACTCCTCCACATTAGGGTGGATCCAATCAACCAACAAGTTAGCTGATTCTCTCTTCCTGCAAACTTGTCGTTTCTTTCCTTATCACGGTCAACTTAATGCCAAGACGCCTCAACATAACCACTTTATGATAATTAACACAATACTACAAAATAATAACCAACAATCACTTTGAAAACAAATACCTATACCCTCCATTTCCCTCAGCCCTTGACTGGCCAGGGTTGAGGCCCATAAGGGCTCTGATACCAAGTAAGAAAACGCAATTGCACTCAAAATTATTTGCTCACACTTAGAAACACAAATATGATACACATATATAGTTTGATTGAGATCCAAATGATTTCAAATATGAATATGGGGTTGAGATATTCTCTCAACCAAATCCCAAACTAACTCTAAACTTATCATGTAAACATTATTTCCAGGTATTATTAATATATTCTTAAATATATGTTAATATTACTTAACTATGCATATTAAAATATTTTATTTATGATCTATATTGATTTTATTATTATTATTAACAATTTAAGTGTCACATAAATTTTATATTAAAAATTGAATGAATTACACATCTCCCTTTTAATATTTTTATTAGGAATTAATTTAACTTTTTCACTTTTAATTACTTCTTCCTTTTCAAGATTGGAAAATTTTATTTTCAATATATGTTAATATTACTTAACTATGGATATTAAAATATTTTATTTATGATCTATATTGATTTTTTTATTATTATTAACAATTTAAGTGCCACATAAATTTTATATTAAAAATTGAATGAATATCTCCCTTTTCATATTTTTATTAGAAAGTAATTGAACTTTTTTACTTTTAATTACTTCTTCTTTTCAAGATTGGAAAATTTTATTATATACTATGAATAATATACAAACAAACACACTTTCTCTCTGTATTTATTAAGTGGCATTGATATATATATATATATATATATATATATATATATAATTTTAACATTAAAGAGAATATATAAGACTTCTTTAATTTTAATGACTTTATCTCTCTCCAAAGTTGATATAAATTGTGTTACTTCATATATATAAATATTTTATTTATGAATGAGAGTGAGAGTGAAGGATTTTTACATCTCCTTCATAGTATGTTGTAATATTAACAATCAATAGAGTGAACACAATGATATAACTAAAACTAATCATTTCTAAATTTATTATTATTTTTCATAGCCAAATTTGTATTTTTATGTAGAGAATATTTTATTTTTATTCCAAGAGGGACACCTGTCAACTCGAGGTTGAGCATAGAAGGAATTACACATCTTTTGTCATATTGAGCTATACAATATCCCTCTTGACCACATAAATGTGACTATACTTTGCAAATATTTGAATAATGCCCCATAACTCACTCCCCCCCACTTCATCCCAAGCCAAAGGCCAAGGAGATAAATACTTGGTAGCATTAATGCTTGGAACAAAAAATTTGAAGTTGGAAGGTATTCTTAAGAAAGTTAGAATGAAGTCACATATTTTTTATTATCATTAAAGTTATGTATTAGAGATTATGATGTAACTTATTCTTCTCTCATGTATTTTCAAGTGGTTTGAGAAATAAAGTGAAGAATCTATACCCTCAATAAAAATAATAAACTTGGAGGTTTTGATGAGTAATTTCCTATAATTTCATTTTTCTAGAGATTTTGGAAAGCTCTCAAACATAAAAATTTAACCTTAAATAATAAATAATGGATACAATCATGCTAGATTATCATGTTCCTAAATACCTATAGTGCAAGTAGGGTCTTTTCATTACTTTGGTAGTGTTTTGATATTATTATCGCTCTTCAATAAAGACCTTAACATTTATTATAATTTCTTCTCTATTAATGAGTTTTAGAATGAACATGACTCCCATGGTCAAGTAGGATTGGATATGATGGAAATATGAAAATAAATGTTGTGTTCATGCATTATATTGATACATAAAATATATCCTCAATATATAGGTATTCAAAAAAATGACTTATTTTATAATTTTGTTTAAAATTTTACATTTTGATTTTTAACATAGAAAACATAGTTGCATTGTTGTTGTTGTTGTTGTTGTTAATGTGGATATACATCATCAACATATGGCATTTCAAATTACAAATATTATTACTTTCTATTGAAATTTCTATTATTACTTTCTATTGAAATTTCAATATATTTATTTAGTTGATCAATATATATATATATATATATATATATATATTTTGATATTGATCAACTAAATAAATATATTGAAATTTCAATAGAAAGTAATAATATTTGTAATTTGTAATCTGAAATATATATATATATATATCATAATTTAGTTGTCAAATCGATAGTGGAGACAACTATCACCAAAATCAACTTAACTCATCATTGTTGTTTAAGGAAAATCACCTCACATGTAATTACCCACTAATAAATTTAAAATATATACCTAATTTATTCTTATAAATCTAATTATTTTTAGTTCTTACCTTGAAATTAAGAATAATAATAAAATTTTACATTTTATTAAATCTTTAACACTATTTACAATGTATAATAAGTGATATTTACTATTTATGACAACAAAGAAACGTATAAACATAATTGATTGGTTCAACCTGCATTCTGCATGTCAGGTGCACAAACTACAGAGCATCTTGGATGGAGTATATCAACTCAAATCTACGTCATGTCAACAAATTTATGCCAACATATTTACGCGGAGATGAATGTTGTTTCCGATCCAAGGAGGCAACGCACCTATTGAGGGATCAATGTGTGATACAGGAGCAGAATGATCATAATTTCTACCGAATGATTTTAATCAAAGGGTCGGGTGAACATGAATGCACGTGTAGATGTTAGATCTTCATGGTTTTTGGGCTACTCCATATATAACTTATTATTGTCTATGTTTAATATTACTATTCTCTATATGCACATAACTTGCAACATCATGCACAGACTATCTACTAAACACTTATGCTTTTGTCTATCATTTTTGACCCATGTCAGAGATGTAATCTTTGGCTTTTTACTTGCAACTACCTAACTAATATGAATATGCTAATGCATATATAACATGTAACTTTTCTTATCTATAATGAAAGTTATGATTTTTTGTGTGAAATATATATATATATATATGTGAAAATTTATTAAGAAATGTTATCATAATTTAATTGTCAAATTAATAGTGGAGACAACTATCACTAGAATCAATTTAACTCATCATTATTGTTTAAGAAAAAACATCCCACATATAATTACCCACTAGTAAATTTAAAATATATACCTAATTTATTCTTATAAATCTAATTATTTTTATTTCTGACCTTACTCTTAAAAAATAATAATAAAATTTTAAATTTTATTAAATCTTTAACACTATTTACAATGTATAATAAGTAATATTTATTATTTATCACAAAAAAAAAAACATATAAACATAATAATAATAATTAATGTTAGATGACACCAACTTCATGAACACTTTAAATGAAATTTATCTACCACATGCAAATCGATATAAACAAATATTATAATCCATCAAATAGTGTGTACAATGCATAGTTAGTTGTACCTACAATGTGCAAACATTATGACCATGTACCTGTCATATGCAAAAGTTGTGGTTCCTAAGTCGAGGGATCCCACTTCTTTTTGACAATATCACTTTTCCCGTGCAAGGATATGGACTTCCTTTGTTTTAAAGGTATGTAATAGTGACTTGATAACAAGATATCAGCGAGGGAAAGTACTTTTAAATTATATAATAGCTTTGGTTTTATTATGGAATTTGATAATCAAATTGTTTTATTAAAAGTATTTTTAATAGTAAAATAGGATTATAAATTTCATATATTATTAAATAAATTAATATAATTAATAAATTATTTTTTTATCTTAAAATTTACAAATGTATAAACCATTTAAAGTAATTTTGGTTATTTGAAATGCTTTTTTAATTATTTAATTGATAAATTTGAAAAATCTCTTTAAACATAATTTATATATTTCGAACCATTCAAATTTATTATTTTTTAATTATATTTTTAATAAAATTTATAAAAAAAAGCTTAGAAAAATATTTATATCTCTAATTTTTTTTTTAAAACACAATTAAGGCAAAAACAATAAATAAATAAATTCAAATACCCAAAATTAAATTAACATGCACCTTAAACTAGTTGATGGAAATTCTGAAATTAACCATGGGTGGATGCATTGGATGAGACATCAAAGGGGTTTGTGTTAACAAGCTCCGTTGCAGAGTTTTTTTCAGCAAGAAAAATACAGCTGGTATTATATAGTGTTACCAGGGCACAAACTAGAAAGCATCAAAATAGGCATCTACAATACATCCATGTTCATGTAGAATCTCTGACATTTTAAAAAACAGACAGAGATCTATCATCTGTCCATTTTTCCCTGTCAGCTTTTAAGACAAAATCAAAACGATATACAATACATCATAGCAAATCTTAGTACAAATGTTCCACAAAAGAAGGCAGCTAGTGCCCGAAATGAGAGTATCTCATCACTCAGTTCCTGTGACAATTTCAGCTTACAAAAACATAGAACTATCATCTATCAATACATACTTATCAGCTTGTAGATCAAAACTATCTATATTCGAATCTTCATGGCAAAACTCTACACTTTACAACATTCCACAAACAGGAAATCAACAAGCATTCTTAATTTAAAGTGACTTTTCCTTTCACTCTGATACCTAAGACATTATGCAGCTCATAGAACATATCCCCAAAACTCTCAATTAGACCTCTTTTAGACAGCCTATCTGCTTCCATGTTCTTCTCTCTATACACATGATTGAGATTGATGGTTTTGAAGGATCTCATTAGGTCTTTTATCCTCTCCATCCAATGCATTAAAGCACCAAGATTCAGCTTGGTTCCTTTTTTTAAGTGATCAATAATGACCTTTGAGTCACCGTACACCCATAGATCTTCTATATATAGGTGTGTAGCGAACCATAAAAGACCCCACAGTGCAATTGTTTCAGCTCTCATATTCGTTCCTCTACCTCCATTCCAAAATATCTTATAATGGCAATCAGGTGACAGCATTAGCCATGCCCCGCACCCACAATTTTGGGACTCAGATGCCCCATCGAAAAAACCCGCTGGATAAATCATCTCCAATAGTCTCATCTTCTTAGATAGATCCTTTGGCAGTTTATCCCTGAAATTCATATTAGCCATATAACTGAGTACCTGCAAACATATCTCCATCGGACTACAGACAATGTCCTAAAAAATACATCGATTCCTTGCTTTCCATATAAACCAATGTACCAGGATAGGGATCACCCTCAACTTCCTACCTTTATCCGCCCACCACCTAAAACATTCTTTTGTTGATATATAATTTGAGGCAGACAATTTTCGCTGTGTACATAAAGAGTGATAAACATCCTGCACAAACCAACAACCATAAAACAGATGAAAATTGTTTTCTTCTTGGATATGGCACATCACACACCTTCCTGGTCCCTTCCATTGATAAGCTCCGTTGCAGAGTAGTAAATGAGTTAGAACTTAGGGTCAACGGAGGAGGAAATCTTCCATCAAACATGTTGAATAGTTGATTCAAATTTTTGTTGGTTTAATTATTATTATTATTATTTTTATAGAAATGGTTTATTTTATTTAGAATTAATATAATTAAATTGTTGTTATTATTATTTTTATTATGAGGTTTGTATTAAGAAATGGGTAAGCATTTCATTTTCTACTAATTTAGTTAAATATGTCAAATATTTTCTCATTTGTTAAAGTGTAATTTTAAAGGCTATTATTTTTTATTTTATGTTATTTATGTTATTCAGATTTATTTGTCACACTATTGACTTTCTATTTTAACATGTTATTGGCCAATGCCTATATTAATGAGCCAAGAGTACATGAGTCATATCACATATTGGTAATTTAATTTTCATACATAGTAGGAGGAATCATGATCTTCAGAGCATGTTTATGGCTCTATCAACTCATCTTTTATCACTCTGATTCCAAAAGCATTGGTCACTTCCACCTTTCTTGACTTCTAGCCCATTTCACTCTGTAATATCTCTTATAAGCTCATATAAAAAAAATATTACAAAGCGGTTGAAAGGTACTCTCTCACTTTACATCTCCCGGGAACAATCGAGCTTCCTTCACAACAGGCTGATCCACAATGTCATGGCCACCACTCAAGAAATTATTCATACTATCCATACAAATAAACTTCAAGCATTAGTAATGAAGGTCGATCTAAGGAAGGCTTATGATTGTGTCGACTAGGCTTTCTTGTGACTCATCCGGATGAAGATCAAACTCTCTATTCAAATTATTGAGTGGATTATGGGTTGTGTCACTAATGTTCATTATGTTATTTTGGTCAACGACTACCCATCAAATTTCTTTAGAGCCGAGCGAGGTTGTAGCAAGGATGCTCACTTTCTCCCTTGTTATTTATTTTGGTGATGGATTGCCTCAATCACAGGATCAAATCGGCATGTACAGAGGGTCACTTCAACGACATTAGGCTGAGCACATGTATTGAGATCTCATATAATTTATTTTTGGATGATATCCCGACCTTTGGTATGGTGTCTAGGGATCAATGATAGGTCTTCTATGAAATACTACATCGATTTCGAGCAACCTCATGTATGATGGAAAATGAAGGTAAGTCTTACATTCTGCACTCATCGGGTGATCCCTGGGAGATCAATGATATTGCCAGTTTGTTGAAATTCCAATCCAGGCCTTTAAGTGATGCCCTCACTTACCTTGGATTTAGATTCAAGCCAACTAACTATAGGTGTCCATATTCAATTTGGCTATTTGATAAATTCATACAAAAATTAAATGGATGGGCACACAGATAACTGACCCTTGGTGGTAGACATATTATGGCACAAACTGTTCTACAAAAATTGGGAGTTTATTGGGCACATCTATACATTCTCCCTTCGGCCATCATAACTAAAATCAAAAGCGTTATGGTGCATTTTATCTCATCGGGTCTGGACGCTATTTAGAAATTTCATCTCATAAAATGGGATAATATCACTATTCCAAAGGAGAAAGGAGGATGGGGAATTTTAGATATTAAATTATTCTGATGGGACCTCATTATCAAATCCCTGTGGCGAGGAATTTTTAAGGAAGAGATATGGAGGGATATCATTTCCTCAAAATACCTGCACAAGACAAGGGCTAAGGATTGGATTAAGTCGCGCTATCTCGATATCAAATCTGGATCTTAGATTTGGAGATGCTTCCAAAAAGTTAAAGATCTATTTTTGCAGATAATTAGTTGGTATTCTGGAAAGGGGAATCATATCATCAATGGTATTGATAGCATTCAAGGCGTGGGAACTGCACTTTCTTTAAATGAAGGGTTAATGCGATGTCAAAACTCTCGTGGTATTTTTCTTTTAGAAAAATCCATTTCTGGTTGGTATGGGAGCTTTCCTGTATGGAAGCTAGCAGGGGAGATGGGTTTGGAAGGAACAAATGTCGTGGAATGGGAGGCCTACATTCAGATCCTTAGAAATGTGGGCCTTTGCAGATATGAGGAGGGCGACCATATTACCTGGGCTAGTAAGATGCGGTCTAACATGGTGGAGGTGGGAGACACTTACATATATCTTATTCACACTTTATGAGATATTAATCATTCTTGCTAGATCTAAAAGTTTTGGAAATTTGATGTTCCTATAAATAATATTCTTTATGTTTGGTTGGTCTGGCGGAACAAAACCATGACTTGGGAAAATATTTGTAAGAGGCGTTTTAATGGGCCTAGGAGAAGCCCACTGTGCAGGGTTTCTGCTGAAACTAATTTCCATATTTTTTTGGAATTCCCTAATGCTCTCATGATCTGGGATGATATTTTCTCTTATTTGAATTTTTATTGTAGGATATTTGTGCACATAGAAGAATGTATTCAATGGTGGTTGGCGCGAGGTGGAAAATTTCAGGCTACTCCACTTTATATATCTTGGGAAATTTGGTGTGCCAGAAATGGATACATTTTGAGGGACTTCATATTTCCACTCATCAAATCATCCACAAAATTATGTTATGGTTGGAGAATATAAATACTCCCTCTCGACCTATCCCAAATAGTTTGTACAAATTGCTTCCTCGCCCCTTGCGCTACTCGGTTGGGTACTTCGATGGTGCTACTTTGAGAAACCTTTGTGGTTGTGGTGTATGGATTCATGTGGATCAAAATTGTCATTATAAGATACATTGGAATGGTGTCCCTGACACTAACACGAGGGAAAAGTATTAGCTCTCTGGGGACTTCTTTGGTTTTTCAGACATCTTTCAACCAACTCTTTAAATGTATACAAGGACTCACAGGAACTTATTGAGGGGATGAAAACAAATTCAAACTTCTCTCCTCCCCATCTCACTGCATGGATATCTCACATAAAACTTCTCAGGAGGTCTTTTACATCAATCAATTTCCAACATATCTTCCAGGAGGAAAATGGGATATCTGACTCTCTATCTAAGAAAGGGCTCTTAGCAAACACTGGATTTATGCACTATATTAATCTGGAGTCCGACACCATAAGAGAGGGATCTATTCCCATCCCCTAGTTTTTATTTTTTTTACTATCCTCCTCATCATATTTTGACTGCAATATTTTTGTTGGTTTTTGCACTTTTTATTTGCCTCATCTATTTATAGAGGTTTATTATAACATATTTTGTGATCTTCTACTAAAGCATTGGCTAGGAAATATTATTATATGTTTGTATATATGCTCTACTCCTCACTCAACATTTTCCTTGGATGACCTTATGTAAGCGCACTTTTACAATACATTAATTTTGATAATATGCATTGGTACATTATGTAAACAACATTTTTTTCAACTAAAAAAAAAAAAAGGTTTTGGTTCTGAATAACCTCTAAGAATAAGTTTCTCGATAGCCTAACACCTTTGGAATCACCCAATCACTTCTATTTCTATCATAGTTTACGCAGAATATTTTGAAGAAAATATAAGGCAATTATCCTCTATTAGACTTGTTGATCTCTTGATTTTCGCATACATGTAATCAAAACAACGTAAACTTTGAAACATGAACTATAAATTGAAAATGGGAAATCTAGCCAAAAAACCCCCAAAAACGAAAAATGTGTATTCTAGAACAAGGTTTTATTTATTTCGGGGTTAATTTGCAACATTTTTAAAAAATGGCAGTAAAACCTATTTTCCTGTGCCAAATAAATGGAAAAAACACACTAATGTTGATGCTAGAATACAATTTTAATTTTCCGAGTACAATTTCAACATATTCTTAGTAATGATGTTAAATATAAAATAATGGGATTTTAAACACATTAAAAATCCAACAATTTTTATCCATGTAGTTTAACATATAATATCATGTTACTAAAAATCCCTAAAATTCTAATTGTTTTCAATCATCATGCTAAAGATAAAAGATGTTTCACAAATTTTCACCCATAAAATTAAAAAACATTAAATTTTCAACATATTTCAACCATGATATTATGAGCACATTATATAAGTAAAATAACCCAATGAAACATAAATTATTTCTCTAATTTATTGTTGCATTATGAATATTTTAAACAAATGAATTCATCATAATTAAAACATATAATCCAACAAACATAAAAATGGCTCATAACTTCATGTAAGATCATATGGAAGTTAAAATATCATTTTCATTGCTCAATGCAAGCATCATTTATATAAATTGTTTTACACAATTATTCAAAATCACTCATATGTTCTTGCACACCATCAGAATTCACATCTTCAGATGAATGGCTGGATATAGATGAAGATGTTCCATATCCTTCTTTGTCATCAACTAGTGCCCCATATGAGTCAACATGCATTCCCACCATTTGAGGTTTCAAAAGTCTTCTAGATCTACGACTGGGTTTAGAGTGGGTTCAGCAGACTGCCATCTCAACATTGCTTCTTCTGGTATCAACCTCTTCAGAATCTCTATCGTCTGGAGCAAAGAGTTCCTCTCTTTGTTAAATTGAAGTCATAAACAAGTATGTCAACTTCCTCTAATTTTAAGAGGTCTGTGCAATGACAATTTGTATTCGTACCCTTTCTTTTTTTCTTTCCGCCAATTTTTTTTATCAAATACCATCTCTGGCTTGTACACACCATTGAATGGGTTTGTTTGTGGAATACCAATATATATATATATATTAACATAAACGGTTAAATTTTATTTAAATATAATAGGTTGGGTCGGAGCCTAAACAACCCCTATTACATAATTCTTTTTCCAAAAGACCCGGTGGGTCGTTGTCCTGATCTTACATAGCTGGGGAGCTTCTATATTATGGAATAGGGTACAAAACGGGTGCTTCGTCATTCTTTGAGAGATATCCTTGGGCTAAGAGGGATCCCATATTTTCCGTTGCATCTGCTTCCTTGTTTAGGTTTCGAAGGATGTGGTAGAAGGAGCTAGAGGTGAAATTATGCAACACCTTTTGGAGTTTCTGTAGGGTCTTGTTGAGCACCGGGTTATTAAATTGATCATCTGTGCCTTTCTAGCGAGTAGATTACTCCCCCTGCTCCAGATATCCTCGGGTTTCCTTTGGAAGCTTCGTCGAAGAAGATCGTAACTTTCCCCTGATTCTTACACCACTTTTGAAAATCAAGTTCAGGGATCCGAAGCCTCCACTGTAATTTGGAGTAAGGCTGAGAGGGGATCTTTTTGTTGCTAGCTCGCTTTAGAGGCGCACCAAGCCAAATGATCTCTTCGGAGAGGAGTGCGTTTTCTGGCTTATGAGGCCGGTTCTCGAATCTCAATAGTCTCCAGCATCAATGCTTTGGCTTTGGCAGCCATAACTGTGGATGAGTGCATACTGTTTTTGAAAGTGGCTTCATTCCTTGCTAACCACACTTCCCAACAAATGAATTTTGGTATAGCATACCATATTTTTTCCCACGTGGATTTGCTATTCAATGCATGAGGAGATCGCCCTTTCCAAGAGGCAAATAAATTAACAATTTTGAGCTGCGATGGGGCTTGAGAATTGAGCATGTGCATGGCCTGCACCCATATTTCTTATGTAAAGGGGCAGTCAATAAAAAAGTGATCAATCGTTTCCTGAGCCGAGCAACAGAGAGGGCATCTGTGGGGTTTGATAATGCCTCTTTTTGCTAAGTTATCTCTGGTCAGAACCCTTCTATGCATGAGAACCCAACACAAGAAATTGATCTTTGGGAGACCAAAGGGGTCCTAGACGTGTTGCCATAACGAAGGAGAGAGGATCAACGGATGATGGGCTTGGAGTATTGGGAAACCTTGCGATGTTGTGTAAGTACCCGTCTTCCCCAATCCCGACTTGTCTCTTGCACATAGATGCATAAGAGCCAATCTAGAGATCACATCAAGGAAAAGGCGTAGTTGAGGTTTCAATCTATTTGGAGGGTCGGGGAAATCCTATTCGGGCCAATTCCCATCAGAGTCCCAAGAAGAAATGTCTTCTAGCTTGTGGATTCCTTGATTAATGATCCAAACACTCAGATCTGTGAATTCAGGGGCTAATTTGAGGGATTGGAGGCCCATGATATTATCTTCCCACAACTGGATTCTTTTCCCATTTCGTAACAACTTAGAAAGATTCTCAGTGATTAATTTTAGAGCCAAAAGAAACGTAGCCTGATAAATTGGAAATGAGGAGAGAACGGATTTTACAAGAATTAGCTTCCCGATTGTGGTAAGCCACTGTCCTCCCCAAGAATTTATTTTTGCCTTAATTTTGCTGAGAATTTCTGACCATTGGAGGGCCTTACTGGTGCCCAAAGTTAATTGCAGAACTAGGTACTTGATTTTATCCCAGGAAGCGAAGCCCGTGAAGCCAAGGGCACGCAATCCAATGGATGGTTTACTGATCAACCACCTAGCCATACACAACACTTTTCCTCCTTTTGATAAGAGCTTCAGAGACTTTGTAGAAGCTTTGAATAACTTCATTGAAAGCCCTTGAAATTTTAAGGGAAGCACCTCCCAGAAGTAGAGAGTCATTGTCGAATGGGGCATGGTTGATTGGCTCAGTTCCTCTCACCGCCCTGATGCATGGAAGAGTCCCAATTAAATTTTTAGCAGTAAGCTTTCGACTTAAATGTACAAGAAGGGGGGCAGAGCGAAGCCTTGCCTTATGCCCCTCGAAGCTTTGAAATAGTTGGCCGACTTATCATATACTAAAGGGGTAATCCACAACTCTCCTATACATGCTTTTATCAATCTTATAAATTCAGAGTTGAAACCAAAAGAAGAAAGAACTTGGAGAAGAAAAGAGTGTCTTACTTGATCAAAAGCATTCACCATGTCTAGCTTGATAAGCATCCCTTGCTCATGGCGTTGGTGGCTAGAATGAATGGTTTTCTACACGAGGGCCACATTATCTAGGATATGCCTACCTTTAACAAACCCTCCTTAGCTAGGAGAGATGAGATTTTCCAGTAGAGGCTTGATTATGTTTTCCAGAAGTTTGGAGAGGATTTTGTAGGATGTATTGCAAAGAGAAATTGGCCTCAAACGGTCAAATGACACCGGGTTTGCTTCTTTATGGATTAGAGCTAGTAAAGTGGATTTTATGATTCCTTCGAATTTGGCTTATTGGAGGAAGCCTTTGATCATTCGAAACATATCAATCTTGATAATTTCCCAGCATATTCTGTAGAAGTGAATGGAGAACCCATTGGGTCCAGGAGCTTTGTATAAATCCATCATCCAGATGACATTGTTGATTTCATCTTCAGTGAAGGGCTTTATGAGGCTTGAGTTATCCTCCTCATTTACCATTCTTGGAACGTGAGAGAGGAAGTCTGGAAATTCATCCTAATTTTCCAATCCTTCTTCTTTGAACAAATAGTGGAAGTGAGAGGTTTCACCTCTCTTAAATCTGTTGTTCCTTTGTGGACAGTCCCATCAGGGGAAGTAATTTAAGTAATGTGGTTTCTTGAAAGGCGAGCTCGAATTTTCTTATGGAAGAAGGCAAAATTTTTATCTTTGGAAATGAGCCAGATATTACGAGACTTGAGCCTCGAAGACTCTTCCTCTACTCTGAATGAGAGGAGAGTGCTGAGTTGGGCTTCTTGCTAAGTTTGAATGTCTGAATAGGTAATGTCTTGATGCTCCAAATCCGATTGCAGATCGAGCAACTGCTTGGTGGCCTGTTTTCTAAGACTAGTGGGGGAATCTGAGGGCTTTTTTATCCATTCTTTCAGGGCTGTTTTTGTGGCCTTAAGTTTCTGTTCCCAAACACAACTGGGCAATCCAATGACAAGGATGGACCAAACCTTCGAGACTGCCTCCATAAACCCTTCCCTATCTAACCAGAGGGGAAAGAACCAGAAGGGGATGGGCCCCCGTTTTTCCTCTTCTTCTAACAACAGTAGAATGGGTTTGTGATATGATGTCAACTTTGGCAAAATTTTATTGGAGATAATCTTATTTTCGGAGAGGAAGGTGCTCTGAAGTAAAAATATGTCCAGACGGGCTGAAATATGCTCTGCCCCAGCTCTATTGTTTGACCAATTGTAGAGCCCTTTCTTTGGCTTAAAATCCAGTAATTCCCATTGTTGAATCAAGTCTTCCACGAAGGGTAGGAAATGGTCCTTAATAATGATACCTACTCTTTTTTCCTTTGGTTCAAAAACTAGATTGTAATTTCGTGCTATAATTATATTCTTGGGGGAGTAAGCATCTAGAAAATCAAACAGGGTTTTCCAACAGTCTTTCTTTTCTGCATAAAGGACTCGGACATAAATATTAAAGAGGGCGAAGGTGATTTTATGTGCAAGGTGCTGGAGTTCGGTATAGATACATTTCTACGTTTTGAAGGAGATTTCGAGGTGGAATTTGTCTTCCTCCCAGAGAGTGGCGAGCCCACCACTTATACCCCTTGCACTTACCACTTTTCCATATTTTGTTCTCCATTTCACTTTGTTGAGGTCTAGAAGGGAAACCCCTTCTATTTTAGTCTCTTGGAGCATGAGGATCTCTGGGGATTATGATTTTAGGAGGTTCTTTACAACTTCAGCTTTTAAGGGATTCCCAAAGCCTCTGCAATTCCAAGAGACTAATCGCATTATTTACTAGCAGAGAGGAGGGAAGACCCTCCCTTGGGAGGCCTGGTTCTAGTATTTCTGCCTATGGACATCTGAATCATGGGCTGGCTACCTTGAATATTTTTTTTCTCAGTCTCTTCTTCTCTTGCCTCTCTGTGAGATTTCCTCCCAACTCTTTCGAGGGCCTCTCAAATGTATCATCTTCTGAGGATCCAGAGATCTCTAGAGACTTCTTCCTTGTCATCTATGCATAGGATGGGGAGCTGGAGGCTCCTCTTGGTGGGTCCTAATTGTAGAGGGGTTATTTCTTCTTGGATTTTATCTTCTTCAATAGTTGTGGGTTACTGTTCGACCTCTTTGGCTGCTGTAGCTAGGATTTCTTTTGGGGTGCTGAGAATTTCAAAGGGGTTGCTGGATGTCTATGCTCTTGGAGGGACAGAGCACCCTTCCCATTGTAACTGAACCGAGGTAGGTGCTCTGCTCCCCGAGGGCGCTCCTTTCCATTTGGTTCTGTTATTCTGTTTAGCGAGAGTTGATTTCTGGACCTGAGTCCATTGTTCTCCCCTCGAGTTCTCGGCCTCCTCATCATCTTTATTTTTGAAATTCCTGATGAAGTGCCCATAGCCATGGAAATTTAAACAGGAGTTTCTCATAATCTACCACTTGTATGTGGGACCAATCAGCCACCGTGAGATTTATAGCTTTAGGGAGGCATTCTTTTAGGTCGAATTCAACACAGATTCTTTCGCAGGAGTACTGGTCCCTCCTTTCTTCTCTATCTATATATTTTCTGAGCTTATTGCCGATGGTTTCAAGAGATTTGGGGTTCCAAAAGTGTAGAGGTAAGTGGGGCAGGCGTACCTAGGCTGGAACAGTCGAGGGAACATCCTGAGACGAATTGAAGTCCATGGTCCATTGGTTCAAGTAAAGACCCTGGGGGCCCATGAAATTCAGGCTATTTCTAAAGATAATATTCCTATCCTCTACCAAATCAAAGACAAAAACGAAGAAGCCCTTACTGACTAAGAAACTTCTGATTCCTTCTTTGAACAGATATCTCCAGTTTCTTTGCACCCAGGCATCAACGGCTTTGGGCGAGGGCCAAAGCCAGGTGAAATTACCTATAAGCTCATGTTATGCTAGATTGAGAGCCGATCTACAGGGTTCTTCAGTTGGCAGGGCAACCGTGGGAATGGTTTCCAACCTTTTGACAAATTTCTATTGTTGTTCACTTGTTGTGTGTTTGTTGCAATCTGCTACAAGTTTCCTAAACGACATCAGTTCAGGGGGAAGAGGAGGAGTGGCCTCGGGGCCCCCTCTTGGGGCCATGGTGAAGTTGCAGCTTGTAGGTGCGCTATGGATCGCAGGTTCACAGGTGCACCTCACGCTAAACTTTCAATTAAGGTTTTTTTAATACCAATGTACTTCAACACCTGTAACATCTTCATTTTTTGTAATGACCTTTATAACCTTGGCAACCCAGAATGGATAGCCATGTGGATCTTCATCTTCTAACATTGTGATCATGGAACCCTCCTTAATATCCTATAGTGAGCCCTTGTAAAGGTATTCCATGGCTTCACGTTGTGCACAAGATTTTTTGGAACCAATATAGATTTCTCTTTCCTCCACCTATGTAGAATTAATAATACCTTGTTATTTTTGTTGTTCAACAATGTTTATTTCCTCATGTTCATTTGACACATTTTGTGGCCAAATAAATGGATTCTTCATAAGCATATAATCATTTGCTGATCTAGAAAGGATTCACTCTGATCATTGAAAAAGGACTCCCATCAAACTGAATCAACAACATCAAAATACTCATATGTATATCTAATGGATTTTTTAATTTCTTCCACGCATTCAGAATAATCTATATCTCTCTTCTGCCTTCATACATTATGAATTTCAGCAACTAATTGTAATAACAATATATTTGACGCAAATATTGGATGATCTGGAATGAACTTCAAAAATTCCAAACATGATGATGACACCCATTCTACATTATTGAATACTTCTTTCCCCATTTTAGTGTTTTACCCTTCAATTTTTTTGATACAAAATTGATGTTGGAAGCTAATGTCATTAAGTTGTTCAATGCATTTCGCCTCACCATGCAATCCCATAATAAAACTTCGTATGTCAAAGTTTCTTCTATCAGATGAAAAATAGGCTCTCGCATATATGGTTTCTTAATACATTTAATTAATGATGGAAAGATCCCAACATCCTTCCTCCTCAATGTTACTGAGAACTGACTGAACATCTGATCAATATGGCCATGAGTGTGCCCAACAAGAAGGAAACCAACCTTTACCTTATGAAAATTTCTCAATTCAAAAATCATGTTTAGATATCCAAAAACAATTGGATTTTTGTTTTCACGAAAAGTATTGTCCAATTGTAGATACAAAATTTCAGGAAGATTACCACATTAATGAGAAAGCACGTCATGAATTATGGTTATTGTCATATTTCCATCATTACGAATATTTGGAGCTGTGAAGTAAAATCTTGGTGACATTTTCTCATTGAATACCATACAACCGACCAAGTGAAACTGGATAAAATTTTCCTCCTGCAAATTTTTGGGTGTGCAAAAAACATGTGGTAGAATGGTAGAAGTGTTTTCTTTTGGTCCATACCATCAACTATCAAACCCAAATATTTATTGGGATTATCATAATGCTTCTTTCGATGCTTTTACAACATTTTCCTTTCACTTGTTTGCTGTTCGTGATGCTCTTGAAGTGATTTGACATTGGAATTTACAGATAACATAAAATAAACCTATTAATAAACATTTTTTCATAGTTGATCACTATACAATTTAAAAGAATAATGTTATGAATTCTTACCTCTTTCTACTCCTTGACATTTATCCCTTTTTTATTTTAGAGAAACACATGTACTGCAAACCCCCATCCTTGTCTTCTTAGGAAAATGAACATCGTTGAATTCTCTCCTCCATACTTGCACTAAATATTGATATGTAATAAAACGACCATTTCCTTCAACACCTTCTGCATATTCCTTGTATAAGTTGTAGATTTCTCGTCTTGACAAATTATCTGGAAAATGTATTGTATCTCTATTTTGAAAACACTCTCCATGTTTTGAAAAGAAGTCTTGCAACCATGACATTGCAGTGTTTTCTAATGGCCCAAACTCTCGCTTATGATGAACTTCTGAATAATATGTAGGATCATTTTCCAAATTATCTTGGATTCTTGATAGACAAAAATTACCAATGGAATGAAACATTTTGAAAGCCTTTCTACAAAGCAATAAAAACCCAATATGATAATCATAACTTGTCAGTGTAGATTGCATGCACCCCACTAAATATGAATTCTACATTCTTTTATTCATTGACAAATAACTCTTCATTTTATCCAAAGAAAACTTCAAATCCATATGTTTCAAGCAATCATTTTTACAATAGTCACTTGAAATGAGATCATTGATAGAAATTATTCTCGTGAGATATTCTACTCTACCCCTTGTATAACTAGAACATATTGAATTGATACGAAAATGTCTTATCCTAATCCTAGATAAAATATTTTGCTGGTTTAAACATCTCCATCATTCCATTATTCTTTGAACAAGAATTTCCATCATCATTAGGAGGAATACTATTCTTACTATGATAATTTTGAATATAGTTAGGAAATTTACCACCATCATTGTTTAAAAAATATTCATTACCATATTTGGCAGCAGGAAAATTTTCAATACCCATCATTTGTGGTTTTGAAATACTGACTTGGAGGATATTCTTCACCATCTCGATCTTGCCCTTCATCACTGTTGCTCTCATAGTCCATAGTATTAGGACTAAGTGGAAATTGTGACTCTCGATTTATTGGAAATTCTTCATCCTGAACTCCGTCACTGTTGCTCTCATAGCCATATGATTAGGACTAAGTGGAAATTACAACTCTCGATTTAGTGGAAATTCTTCATCCTGCCCTTCGTCATTATTGCTCTGATAGTCCATAGGATCGGGAATAAGTGGAAATTGTGACTCGATTTATTGGAAATTCTTCATCCTAGCCTTTGTCACTGCTGCTCTCAAAGTCCATAGGGTTAGGACTAAGTGGAAAATGTGACTCTTTATTTACTAAAATTTTTTCATCCTGCCATTCATCACTATTTCTCTCATAGTCCTTATGATTAAGACTAAGTGGAAAATGTGTCTCTCTATTCACTGTAAATTATTCATTCTTCCATTCATCGCTATTACTCTCATAGTCATTATGATTAAGGCTAAGTGGAAAATGTGACTTTATATTCACTGAAAATTATTCATCCTATCATTCATCACTATTGCTTTCAAAGTCCTTAGGATTAGGACTGTGGAAATTGTGAGTCTCTATTTTTTGGAAATTCTTCATCCTAGCCTTCGTCACCGCTGCTCTCATAGTCCATAGGATTAGGACTAAGTGGAAAATCTGACTCTCTATTTATTTGAAATTATTCATCCTGATCTTCATCACTGCTACTCTCATAGTCCTTAGGATTAGGACTAAGTGGAAAGTTTGACTCTATATTCATAGTGAAAGAATTTTCGTTATATTCATCAATGTGAATAGAGTTGTTACGCGATGAAGATGTTGATGTTTCATAAAACGAAACTTCAGTATCATAGGAATCCATAACATTCAAATAAGAGATGTTGAATGATGCAAATGATCTCTCTCTCAATGATAATATATAGTTGAAAGAATGAAAATTTCCCTCAAAAATTTCCCTCTAAAAATTTTCACCAAAAATTTTCCCTCCAAAATTTTTTCTTTAAGTATGTCCCTCCAAAATTTACTTCTATGATTTATTTAAAATTTTTCTACTAAAATATTCTCTTGAATATTGACCCTAATTTAGATTTGAATTTGATACACAATTTTCTTTTAATAAATTTTTCCAAATTAAAATAAATCTTACTTAAATTATATAGGATTTACTTGATTATAGATATATTTTTTAAAATATTTATTATAGTCCTTATCCCACATTTACCCCGCAGTAAAGAAATTTCATAATTTCCACTATATAAGAACTTTCATTGTCACTATTCCTCATATCACATCAAGGTTTCTCGAGGTTTTTGTTAAAAACTTGGAATGATTTTCTGAAGTAGCAACATTGCCAACGAGAGATTCTTGCATTTGAAAGGTTAGTTCCTCTTCTACTTGGACTATTCAATGAGAAATTTGAGGAAAATAATTTATTGGATGCTAACAAATCAATTTTTATTTATTTATTTTTCTTTAGTATCAGGTTAGTTTATTATTTCGAAAATTAGGAAATTGTTAAAATAAAGTAGACTCAAGTTCAAATCCCACAAAGTACATATTTTAAACCCTTATAAGTTTACTAGCAGTTACCTTTAAAATTTGTTGGTAGGTACATCCAAATTACCACAAAAAACCAATTGAAATAATTTTGTTATCTAAAAGTTAAAAAAAATTTTCACTTGAACATGGGGGGTGGGCTCACCAAGAGTCAGACCCTAGCCACTATGGCTTGGGTAGGCGCACCCATCCGGGCAACAGCGGGCAGGCACCAGCCCACAGCACGATGACCACAGTGGGCGTCTTGATTCGGGCAAGTGTCCGCTTTTCCGTAGCACGACGACCATCAACGACAACCCAATACTGTCGTTGCGCTTAGGCAGGCACCCGCTTGTGGGCGCGTCCACCCGCAACATGACAATCATACTTTGATGCGGGCGGATGCAACCACGAACAGGCACCCGCCTGAGCCTAACAGTGCATCGTTTGGTGGGCGCACCATTGGGCTCAGGTAGGCGCCTGCTCGCCCGCCCACAACATGACGCAGGTGGTAGGCGTTGTACTGCAGGTAGGCCTGAGCCCAACGACACCAAAAAAAAAAAAATTCCAGGGGGGTTGGGGAGATCACTTGTAAAAAAAATTAAATTTTTTCCCAGGTGGGGTTGGGGAGATCACATGTAAAAAAAAAATAAAAAATTCCAGGGGGGGTCGGTGAGAAATGTATTTTATTTATTTATTTATTTTAAAGGAATTGGTTTTCTATTTTGGTATTCTAGATGAAACTAAATGCACACTAGACCTGAGGGCGATGTACATGTTTATGGTGTTTTTTAGTTTTTATTTTTTTTCGTTTACGTAAGATATTGGTTTTTTTGTGATTTACTAATTTATATGTAGATATATATGTTTGCAGGAAAATGACATCAAGGAAGGTTTCTGTCAATATTTATGGACCAAAGTCAACAATTGCATCATCTACAGTTGCAGATGGGTCCTCAAAAAATACTGCTGAACAAACTCCACCTCAGTTAATTATTGAAAATGTAGGAGATGTCTCCTTAAAAGAAAAGAAATTGGTTTCATATTGGAAGAAATCCAAATAAGTGAATCATACAAAATATGCATGGTTAATGAAAGATAGAGAAGAGGAAAGTCTACAATTATATCTATATGCTAGTAAGAATTTTGATGGTGCAAGTTATGAGCTGGTGGGAAAAGTACTAGACCTATATATTTTGCCAAATACTGAAAATATTTATATACTTTCAAAAGCGCCCAAGTCACATGATAAGCTTAGATATCATTTTACATTGGTGATGTATAACATGGGGGAATATTCTTCAAGGATATGCAAAAAAATCATAAATAAAATTTCACAGAAGATTATAAGTATTTTTATTTACATTTATGTGTTTTGTGTTATTCTAACTATATCATTATATTTTTAATAGCTTAGTTATTATTGACATATTTTATTTTTTTTACAATATTTTGTTGAAGGTCTTTCAATTATGTTGGGGGAATCTATTATATAGAGAGAGATATTATGAATGTTGTCGGCATTTTCCATGAACATGAAGAAGAAGATATGGGAAAAAAACAAAAAAAATACTTCATGATGCTACAAGACTATATCAAAGGGATCAATCTAGTAAAGTTAGACATGTAACTTTTGAAGAGGAGGAAGTTGAAGAATGTGTTGCCATTACTGAAAATCAGATTAGAACTAATGTTAGAAAGGAGAAGAGCCATAAAAGAGAAAAAACAAAAATGTCCAATAATGTCTCCCTTATAGTTGATGATAAGGAGATTGGTTTCGTTGAATAAAATATCATAACCAATAGGAGGAAGAAACTAAAAGTTTCTCATTCTGAAAAAATAATGGACAACAGTGCAATTCCTAGTGAAAACTCAAAAGGAAGCATGGAAATAATTACATCAAGAGATGATTTAGAGGATGGCATTATTAAAAAAACAAAATTCCATTCGACATCATTTGATGAAGACAAATTTAATTGAGGGTGGTCGATCATTTCAACCTAATGTCATTCAAGTCTAAAAGCTAGATGAATGACAGTTGAAATATAAAATTAGAAAGCCACACCACTTGCATGTTCACAATTTGAAAACGTTGATGAGGTACAACCCTTTTGCACATGTGGTTGATTATGTTCTTCTTGTTGATCCAATTTAGGTTCCTAACAAAAAAGCATTTGACAATTCAAAATGTTTTGAATACAAATATTGTGTACTTGGGGGAAACCATTATGTATAATCTCAAAGGAAATTGATAGAGGAATATCCCAATAACCTGCATTTTGAAACAATGAAATGTATCATTTATGCTATTTTAACAGTTATACAAGCAAATTTATTGGCATATGATCATAATTCAGATAACGAGTATAGGATGTCTACGAATTTCATCCAAATGGTTAGATTTATTCATAGTGAATTTGAAGAAAAATGTGGTGGGGATAAGACAGGTTGATCATGCATTTCGAAAGGAATGTTGTATGGAAATCGGTTATCAAATTGAGGAAAAAATCAATTCAAAAGGTGGCACAGTAAATTTTGAAATATTCACAGGTATGGATAACATTTTCCAGTTAGAAATTAGAACTGGAGAGATATGGGAATTAATTGATCAGATTTTGAGTTGTGGGGGAACGTTGGCATAAAAATTCAAAGGTCAAAAAGTCTAAACCATTGATATGTATCGGCAGCAAATCAGGCCTTGAAATGAGGCTCCTTCTAGAATATATGACTATCACACCTTGGAGACCAATGTAAGGAGTGAAAGATGAAAAACTTGTCAAACCAATATTATCTTGTGTAAGGTCAGGAGAATTATCATTGGAGGAAATATATGAGGAATTTCTATGTAAGTTTGTTATTTTTACTTATTTCTGGATTATAAGTTTTTGTTAAGTATAATATATTGTTGTTGGTAATATTTGTTATACATATCACTTTATTAAAATTGTTTACTTTATTTATTAAGTCACAAGGTTTATATGAGATACAAGAACAAATGGTTAAATTGTTGAATGAAGATAGTTGGGATGATGTTATATGCAACTACCTAGATTCAAATTCTACATCAGTGCTAAAAGATATTTATCTTGAATTTAAAAATGTATGTTGATTTATACATTTATTTATATTCATATGTATATTATTTTTATTTTATAACTTATACATATATTTGTTTATTTCATTAAAAACGAAGAAGGATGAAAATGGAGCACCAGATAGTTTCAGAAGCTTTATTGAAAAAATTAAAATGGAATATGAGAAAACAACGTCTTAGTGATATTGAACTCGATCTCAGTCTTAATCATTTCATTTGGAATGGGCTCCAGACTATCCAATAACAAATAATATAAGGTGATTGTGAAGACATTTCAAAACTCATACCTAAAAGGGATTATTCCCTAGTTATTGTAGATATTCCTCATGGTTTCAATATCCCAAAAATTGAATATTATAGTGACCCTTATACTTATAAAGCTTTTAGTAAAGTGGTTGCACGATTTCTAGAAGTCACAACATCACGATTTTGGAGATTTGTGACATTTCATTCAGACACACAATAGGGGCTGTTATTTTCAAACTTCAAGGGAAAAACAAAGTCAATGATGCAACTTACATGGTAAGATGCTGAAATTGTATGTTTGATTATTGTTAAAAAAATCATTTATGTACAAGTAATTGAAATTTTACTATTTCATGTTATAGGCAAAAGTAAAATCTTATTGGTTGCAGAGATCAACCAATTATAAGTGACTGTGAGTTCATTCATGTTGAAATTTAGACAAAAGATGATAGCTATAAGCCTATGCTTTTCAAGCAAGTAGATGTGATAACGCCATAGGCCATAAGTCCGCAACTTAGAAAATAAACACACCCATAAAACTTAAATCAAATGAACACTCAATATCTGAGATGATTAATCAATAAAACAAATATTTACAGAGAACTTGGCTTTATGCTTGGCCTCTCCTCACACTCACACACACTCTTCTACCTGCCTACATGCCTCAAGAGATCACATATTTATACAAATGGATTAGAACCCAAGGAGGTTCTAGATCCTAAGCTAACTTCCAAAATATCTCCCCTAATCCCTATCATCTCTCATCTATCTCTAAAATCTCTCTTTCAATCCCTTATCCTTAACTAATCCATGATCTTCTCAAGCTTCCATAATCCTCTCGAACCTTCTCCTATTTACAATAATTCCAATTCTCTCCTAAAAACCATAGGAAGATACATTAATTAATTAAATCCTAACTTACAAATTAACTCATTTAGTAAATGACTAACCCAAGGTAGATGCTCTTGCATTAAGATGGAAAGAGTCATAACTAAGTATTGGTCCATGATGTTGTTGCAAAAAAACTAATATATGAAGATAAATAAGCAAAATGAGAGACAGTTAACATATATTAAAAACCACAGTCATTGATTAACTATATTTTAGATTTATGTTCAAATGAAGGATATTGGGTTTTGAATTTATTTTCAGGCCCAGGTAAGTTTTAATATATAAAAATGAATTTCAATATTTTATTTTTTTATTTTTATGTGTCTATAATAATTTACTAAATTATTTCTTTTGTACTTGATGATTAGGTACAACACTAACCTTTTGCTTACAAAAAGGAAGAAATTGCATTTCCACTGAGAAAGACCCAATACAATGCAAATTTATTCACCAAAGAATTAATGCTCTTCAATTTCTTCGAGACGCAGTGCAAGAAGTTTGTTTGAGGAAAGAGGATTTTAATGAATCTCATGTGACAAAAAATGCAAAGGAACGTCAACCACCATTAGATGGAATGATTGAAAATGCATACTTTGGGACATTTGGACACATCAAAGATCCATCAGAAGAGGAAAATGATCAAACTAACCCCAATAATGAAAATATTGAGGAAGAAGACAATAATGAAACTCTTGAAAATGAAGAGTTTAGGTTACTTGATATTATTGATTACATTTCAGTTAAGCTTCCAAATAAAGCTATTTTTTGTAACTATTAATAATTTATACTTGTAATGTTTTGACTTTGACATTTTATTGGAATAATAAATATTTAGTTGTTGTTATTATATGTTTAGTATTTGTATAACGTGATTCTCACTTTATTTTTTATGTGAATTATTTAATTTTTGAAAAAAATATTATTATTATTATTATTAATTTTTGACATAAAATTCTTAAAAATTGCTAATTTTTATATATATTTTTAATTAATTTTTTCCTATAAAAATGGTTTATTTGACATGTCACTTTTAGCAAAAAAGTCTCAAAATGTGTATTTTTATGTAAATTGTTAAAAATTCTTGTTTTTTTAGTGACAATTATTTCATGTGCAATGAAATATTATTTAACAATATATAATTAGATAGAAAATCGAAACTTTAAAATTTTGGTTTTTTTTTAACACTGCAAAAAATCAAAGATCTCACTACAAAAAAAATGAAAAGAAAAACAAAATAACAGAAACCTAAAAAACACTTTAAATAAATATGTAGGTGAACAGTAAGAAGACGAGTACTTCAAAAATTATTAAATTTTGAAAATAACTATTAACATTTAATACATTAGAAAATTTTAAGTAAAAACTAAGTCTTCTAAAAAAAGGGATAATGTTGGCATTAACACTTTTCAAAATCAACATAAAAATCACTAACATTTTAAAAATAATGTTTATGCTTAGTACATAAGAAAATTTAAAGTGTCAAAAATTTGCTAAAAAAATTAAGTGTATTTTAAATCAACGCTTTTCAAAATCAAATGATTTTTTGCTACCTAAATTACTCTGTTCTCGTTTCAAAACTTACACTATTAACAATCCTAAACGTATAAGTCATTGATTATTGTAATTAAGATAATATTTTCCGTTACATTGTTTATAGACATTGAATCTAATTCTAGGAATTTTCAAAATCATTAATGAAATTGTATAATACATCAGGTAGACCAAAAAAAACTAACATCCTAACTAAAATTTCCAAATAGTATATTAGTTTAAAATTAATTGAGCCAGACTCATATAAGTTAGAATTCCACAAAAAAAAATATAATTAATCTTGTACTTTATGAATATTGATGAAAGTGTACTGACATCAACTTCAATATCGACGTTTGATTGCATTTATATTTTTGTGATTTACATCGTCATTTTTTTTAAAAGAGTATTTATGGTTGATGAGGGTTGAAAAATGTGTTTTTATTGTTCTATTTATATGTGAAATTTATAAAAAAATTAAAATAATAATTTAATCTTTCTCAAACAAATTAATTTACTAAAAATATATTTATTTTAAATTATATATTACTTTATTAAAAAATAAAATTTTATAAAAAATTAAAATAATAATTTAATCTCCCTCAAACAAATCAATTTACTAAATATATTTTTATTTTAAATTATGGAATTTATTAAAAAAATAATAATAATAGTTTAATTTCCTTTAAACAAATCAATTTATTAAATATATTTTTATTTTAAATTATATATAAATTTATTAAAAAATAAATATTGTTTATTAAATTGTTTTTTCACCTTGAATAAATTTGGTTAGTTTATTATCTTTTACTTTAATTTAATTATATTTAAACTAAGTGACAAGGACTAATTATTATGTAGCACTTGTTTTTATAGAGATAGTTTATTTTATTTATAATTAATACAAATTATTATTATTATTGAGTTTTATGAGATATTTCTATTTAAAAAGAGGAAGTTACAATTTTATGTTGATTATAAACTTTGTGTGTTTATTTGAAATATTGTTGATTTTCTAGATATTAATCTATATTCCGTTATGATGTAATTTCTAAATCCATTACATTAAGTAAATTGTTTTATCGATGTTTCGAACTATCCATTGTGGTTCATTATCCATTGTGGTTGATTATCAAGATATTTGTTGAATGTTTAAAAAACTCTTCCAGAAAATCACATTATCATTTGAAGGGTCGACATGTTTCAAACTATCAAGTGTAGTTCATCATTAGGAACATGTAAATTGTGCTGATTAGAATAATTGAATATAAACACTACTTAGATGCAACGGTCAATTGACAAAACATAACCAATAATTGATGCAGTAGAACGTTATGAAAATAAAATATTAATAAACAATACTAGTATAAATATAAAACAAGAAATCAATTTTTTTATAGTAAAAATAAAAATAAAAATAAAATTAATGAGAGTGAACGTTACAAAATAATAATAATTTAATTTTTTATATAGTAAAAATCAATGAACCAACTAAAAAACAAAACTATAGTAGTAGTAGTAATAATAATAATAATAATAATAAATAATAAATAAATAAATAAAACCCATGGGGTGGCAACTTGTTGGTGATTGAGTGCTTTGTTAAGGCACTTGTTTGTAAAGGTCACCGGGGGATGATGCCAGCCAGGAGGGTTTTCATTGACAACAACGCGATGTGATTTTGTGTGGCAGATATGATCGTATGGTTCTTGTTACCGGTTTCCCTCTTGATAGAAAAAATAAAATAATAAATAAAATAAAATAAAATTGGGAAGGAACTACAAAAAAAGGGTCAATAATAAGGTATTAGAGACAAAATCTGGTTTGCAATGCGTTTGTACATTAGGATCCATTCATACTTTTTTTTTTGTACTTTAGGACACTTTTTGTTGCATTTTAATGACATTCTCTAGGTTTCTGCATGAATCTTGAAATAATGTTTACATATAAAAAATTTAGAAAAGTATTTGTCAAGTAAATAAGGCTTCCAATTAATTATCTATAACCAAATACTATTCATCCATTCCCCCCTTCTAATTTAGAAAGTTATAAGTATTGTTCCATAGTAGTAAGAGATGGTTTACAATCCTCCATGCATACTTATTCAACAATTTTGTTGTATACTTGATTTCACTAAGAAACATTTGATGATATTGTTGAAAAAATTCCACTTCAAGTTAATATTGAAGTGATTTCCCCCTTCAAATTTTGAAAGTTATTAGTATTGTTCCACACTAGTAAGAGATGGTTTACAATACTCCATGCCTACTTTTTTTTTTTGTATACTTGGTTTGACTAAGAAATATTTGATGATATTGTTGAAAAATTTCCACGCCAAGATAATATTGAAGTGGACCCAAGTCAATGATTTTGAACCCTTTAGAAGTTATTGTTTCATCTTTGTGATGTGAACTATGATGGTTACCTATAATGATTTAGTCATCAACATAAAGAATAATGACGACTAAGTTTTGACCATGCATCCTAAAGTACAAAGTATAATCAAATTCATTGTGATGAAAACCAACATGTCTAAGGTACTCACCCATTTTGGCATACTATGCTCTAAGTGCTTGTTTTAAGCCATAACAACTTGATTAATTTGAAAACTTTATGTTTTTGTCCTTCAACCTCAAAATCTAGGGGTTGAGTTATGTGGCAAATATTTTTGATAGTCCCTCTTGTAAATTTTGTTATGGATTGTAATTAATGTAAATAATGTGGAGATGTAACACATTGGCTAGCTGAGGGAAGTGTGAAAATTCCTAGATCTAAACAGATATAATGAATCCTACTACAACCATCTGAATTACTTCATCTATTATGTAATTTACTTTACACAATTATTTCTGAATAAATTCATGAAATACTGAAGAAATCATTGAAGAATCCTACACTACAATAATTATGATTCTGAAACAAGGAAACTGAACAAGGAAATCATTCACACATATGACACATTTATTTTGGACTAAGTCCCCGGAAAAACCCAATGCGGGAAAACCTGTGCAATAGATCTGAGGGTTTTATTATTATGTAGTATAAATGTCTGAATACATCTCTGAATACCCCTAGGGTAATTGAGTTACAAAGAGAAATATTGGTAGAATAATTTGTGAGGATTTACCTCACTCAATCACTAAGTTCCTGATTGATCCGGATGAAGAAAACACAGCCCTAGAGAAGCTCTAAGAGCCTCTGCGCAGATCCAGCACTGGAACTTCAAACCACTGCGTCACCCACTTCCAAGCTCAATGTCAGCCCTCAACCAAGTCGTTTTGCCTCCATTGACCCTGAGGAACAGCCTCCCAGTGCCACTTTCCAAATCTCGATCTCCAAAATTGATCCACCAACAAAATTTCGAAAACCCTTCCTCTGCCTCTGCACTGCTTCTACGTGAGCCTATGCAGTCACTATGTCATCCCTCTTCCTTCAGCATTGACTTTGGTTAGATATCTTCTGACCCTATCTGACTAATGTTCCACCTACTAAGAAAATCTCTCCCTCTCTGGATGTTATCTTTGCCCCTCACTGCTCATATCTCTAGCTCAAATTTCTGAGCAAACCACGCCCCATAAATTTCGATCTTAGATTAATTCAGTGTCTCGGTGTGTTTTCCAAATGATCCTCAATATTTCCTTTATAGTCTTCTTGTTGACATATCAATGACCCATATTATATGTCTAATCAACGACTAATATTATAACATGACTTGATCCACGTCCTCTATAATATTCACACTCTGTTTTATTTAATAGCCTTTAATTATTTATTTTCCCTAAGTTTAGACTTAAAGTCCCTATTAAAATAATTAAAATTTTCAAATAAAACAAAATCCGAGTGAAATTTCCACAAATGCTTTATGGGTTCTTTGGAATACTAATGTCTAAGCCTCTACACCAAATTTGAGACTTAGATCACTTTCTGATGCTATACAAATCAATACTCCCTCTTAGCAAGGAAAGTTCTCTAGCAATAATGCTTGCTACATACCACTTTGACCCTGAAGCATCCTTTGCGGTGCTGATGTTGTCCACCAATGTTATGCTGCTGCTGCCTGTGACACCGTCATTGCCACTATTGCATATGTACTACATCTCCCTCTCAAGTGCTACATCTGTTGTTCTGCTAACACTTCCACTGCTAACATTGTATCTGCACTGCAACTTAAATGTTGATAGAAACAATTGAAACTCACCCAAAAATTAATAAGTGTTCAGTGGATGCACCTCGGTGTTGAAGAATCTGACTATTGATAGCTATTTCCCTTGGATGCTCTGCGTTGTTGCTGCTATGCACTACATAATCATTGTGTTGCTGCTGCTGCCTCTGCTCTATGCTGCTCCAAAGATGAACGTTTCTATCTACTACACGGTCGTCTCCATCACTTCTCAGCTCCCACTGGAACTCCTCCATCCTACTACTACTAATCACGGGCTTCGTAGAAAGGTACTGATTCATGAGGTGGGATCCTCAAGGATATTGCCCAATATGGTACTATGGAGGTTTATACTCCTCCTCCCGGGTTTAGTGCCCCTTTTAAGCCTAGTCCCCGGCTGGGATCATTTCTCTCTTTGCAACTCGCACTAGACAACTTGCACTTCCTCCGACAACTACTTCCGACAATTGGAAGTCGATATGCTTCCCAGTTTTTCATTCTGATAACTCGCACAACCTTCTCTGGAAATCTCATATGATCATCCCTACAGAGCTACAAAAATATGAAAAACTCAAAACTGGGGAAGGAAATGATCTCGCCAAAATGTTGAATGCATCCTCTCTCCTCTATGCAGCTGCTGACTGGATCTACACACTCCTTTTTGGAGTAATTAGATCCGCTCTTAGCTACTGCTGCTCTGCTGTGAAAAATCGAATTCCCCTGCTCAAAATTCTCTAAGGAATATATTCCCTCAATGTCATGCAACCCACTGGCTGCCATCTCTGAAGAAAACTGTCGAACTACTTCCTATTCCCCCCCTTTGCACAACCTAGGCAGGGTTATGCACTCCTTCTGAATTTTGTAGATCTGTTGCCTTGATTTGCTACTCATATCCTAGAAAAATGTTGAATTCCTTGGTTAGGAACTCACTGAGGAATTATTCCCAAAATATGTTCTCTTGATTTCTTCTGACGCTTTTTTGCTAGCAACAGCTTCAGAAAACTGCATCCCTCTGTCTTCTACATGGAGGCTTTGTGTTGCTCCCTCTGCCACATCAAGATGTTGAATCTGGAAGCCTTTTCTCTCTGTCGACTCACTCATAGAGAGACTACCACGAAAATATCATCCCTCCTAGCCAGAACTGTGCAATCCTTCAATGGATTCGTTCGGTTGCACTGCATCAAAAATTACCTTCACTTCATAATTTAGATCCATTCTTCCTGTTTCACATTAATTCTCTAAAACCATGTGAAAATTCGTAGATCTAAACAGATCTAATGAATCCTACTGCAACCATATGAATTAATTCATCTATTATGTAATTTAATTTACACAATTATTTATGAATACATTCATAAAATACTGAAGCAATCACTGAAGAAAACTACACTACAATAATTATGATTCCGAAATAAGGAAATTGAACAAGGAAATCATTCACACATATGACACCTTTATTTTGGATTAAGTCCCTAGAAAAACCCAATGCGGGAAAACTGGTGCAGCAGATCTGAGGGTTTTATTATTATGTAGTAGAAATGTCTAAATACATCTATGAATACCCCGAGGGTAATTCAGTTATAAAGAGAAATACTGGCAGAAATATTTGTGATGATTTACCTCACTCAATCACTGAGTTCCCAATTGATCCGGATGAAGAAAATAGTGCCCCAGAGAATATCTACGTAGTCTCTACACAGATCCGGCGCTGGAACTTCCAGCCACCGCGTCACCCCATTCTAGGCTTAGCGTTAGCCCTCAATCAAGTCGTTTTTCATCCTTGGATCCTGAGGAACAACCTCCTGGTGCCACTTTCTAGATCTTGACCTCCGAAACTGATCCACTAGCAAAATTTCAAAAACCCTTCCTCTGCCTTTGCGCTGCTTCTGGGTGAGCCTACATAGTAACTGCGTCAACCCTCTTCCTTCAACATTGGCTTTGTTTAGATATCTTCTGCCTCTCTGTTACTGATGCTCCACCGACTGAGAAAATATCTTCCTTTCTGGATGCTATCACTTCCCCTCATTGCTCAGATCTCTAGCTCGAATTTCTCAACAAACCATGCCCTAGAAATTTCAATCTTAAATCAATTCAGTGTCTCAGTGTGTTTTCCAAATGACCCTCAAGCTTTCCTTTATAATCTTCTCGTTGACATATCAATGGCCCAACTTAGATGTCTAATCAACGACTAAGAATATAACATGACTTGATCCATGTCCTCTAGAAGATTCACACTATTTTATTTAATAGGTTTTAATTATTTAATTTCCCCAAATTTAGACTTAGGGTCCCTATTAAAATAATTAATTTTCCAAATAAAACAAAATCCGAGTGGAATTTCCACAAACGCTTTATGGGTTCTTTGGAATACTAGTGTCCAAGCCTCTACACCAAATTAGAGACTTAGAGCACTTTCTCATGCTACAAAAATCAACAGGAAGTGGACACAAATTCAGAGGACAAAGGAGGAGGAGTTGCTTGTAAACCCAAGCCACTATATTTATTTCACCACCTATATCCCTGATGCATTTATGAATTTTTTTTGCAAGAACTGAATTAAGGGAATGGGATCCTTGAGTAAAGGATGAGCATGCATCTCGGTTCTCGTATAAGTGTGAGTGTGTTCAACATGTGGGACATACGAGAGGAGAAGCTCGAGAGGAGACAAGGTGCGAAGGAGAGAAACATTGGGGATTATTCACAAAAAGAAAAACTGCAGTGTAGACGAGCAAGAGAGAGAGCTCATTGAGAAAATAATGTAGAGCATAATTAGTAGTGATTGTGAATCTACCAAGAAAGGTGAACTTTTGAAAGCTTGTGTTCTACCTCGGGGATGGTATTCCCTATGTTTTTTGAGGCCTGTGAGTGTCCCTATGAATTGATTTTCCAAAATGAGTTCAATTTAATTGTGATACTTAGGTGCTCTTCGGGGCTGATAAACTAGTTCAGTGATTATTCAGAGAGTTAATAAACATTTGAGTAGTCACACTTTCCTTGGGGATGAAAAACCATCGAGATACTAGCTGGGCTGGTAACATACTCGATAGGTTAAGGCACCTAATATTTTTTTGAAAGGTATGATAAACCCCTGAGTGGCTAGCCTTGGGGTTGATAAGCCACTTAGGTACTTGCTAAGTAAGTTGATTAATATCTTGGAAATGGACTCTTTATTCTTGCAGTAATAAATCTAGCTCATTAACCTCCCTTTATAAATATATATTGATTCTTCTAAAAATGAGGTGAAACTATCTAAGCCTTGGGCGAACCCCTGTGGTTGATATTGAACTGAAAAAAGAGTCACTATTGTATTACAACTGAGGGCTATTGAGAAATCACTTGAGAAATGTACTTTGCTTCTTACCATACGTTGAATGTGTGTTGGTTGAGAGTACTTTTATGAAATTACCTCCTCAGACTCTGAATTCAGCTTAGGGGTGGTTAGTTGTAAGAAATATTGCAACATAACTAACATATGGTTGGGTGGAGTGTTGAAGTCCCTCCCTAAGTTTCCAGGACATCCAATTGATAGGTATATTTTATTGCATATATGTGTATATATATTTTCACTATTAAGGATAAATGTTGTTGTTATGAGTTATAACAATGGGTGTGACAACATCATTGATGAGGGACATGTTGATTTCTATGTACTGCAATGAGAAGCTCAGGTGATGAACCTCATGGAGTGAGGGACTAGTAGATATTTGTATTGTTGACAATTTCTTGATTTACATAACCAACTAAGTAATATTGTATGACTGTCGATATGTTGTAGATATCATGTAATGATTAACATACAATATGATGTTAAAATATTGCTTGTATGTTTTTTCCAGTAAGAGGGATTATATCGAAACAATGCATGGTATATCCACATATCTTATGGTAATGTTGAAATCCACTCTTGTGGAGGGTCAGGAGTTGTTGTATTTATAACTACGAAGTGTTGTTAATCATGGATTGTTTGATTTCTAATGTCTATTAGTAGGCATGCTCGTAATCTTGTTTCTTGTAGGCCATGTTTAAATACCAGACTTCTAGTGAGGGAATGAGGGAGTCATCCCTAGGAATTATTGGTTTTCTGAGTGATGTCATGCATGGGGAAGAGTTGGGAAAGTCCCTTGAGGTACCTTATAACTCTAAGTGAATGCAACACAATTTTCCTGACATAAGCTTGGGTCGAATGGGCCAGTTAAGCCTGAATAAAAGCCAAAAATTTCATATGGGTAGGTAGCCTAGTTAATCCTCATGATGAGTCATTAATCACTTGGTAAATATATTGCATAATGACTAGCTCAAAATCCAATGAATGTTGCACCCATGGTTATGTAGGCTCCTATGGGAAGATAATGCTATATATGGGAGGTGTGGGGCATGATGAGAAGCCTTCTTGTTATCAAATTGTAATGTTTGTCCTTTGGGATGGGAAATTATGAGTTAGGTTTATGGATTTAATGTCCCAATAAATGAGAAATTGTGTGTCCCAATAGTTTGCAGAATTTTAATATAGATTCAATATTGCTCATGTAATATTATAAAACATAAGACAAATCTACTTCTACTCATATGCGGAAATCAATTCATGATTGAGAAGAAATATAAAAAACATGCGACATGAATCAATTAACATGGATAACATGAGGATATATATAGGGGAAATCCATTGCTCAAAATCCCTTCCTATATATATTGCATTAATAATAAAATAGAGGAGAAATAAAATTCTTGTTCAAGCATGAACAATCTTTGCACTAGTATAATATATGTCACTACTTCACAAGCTGCCTCTGGTCAATACTTAGCCAAATTGATTCTTGCCCAAGTCCATATTTCCTTGCATTATTTCTTTTGGAATTAGCCTCTATTATTTAGGGAAATTCCTCATCCATAATTGTGCAAGCCCTATAGGCCCTTCTCTGACTGCATGCACCACCTGTACAACTTAGATAATTATACAAATGATATTACACTTCCCTTGAAATCCAATCTCAACTGGGTAACTCATAGATCATGCATGCATGAGTTAATTATGGTTGATTTATCAGTTAATTGGTTGTTCACTGAGTACACACCCCACTACTTGACCTCCCACTAGTTCCTTCAATAGTTTGAACTAGTTTAACTGACTTTAACTCATTTTAATTGAATTAAATTATTACAAATCAAATTAAATTCCTACATGACTCAAGTTAAGCCCTCAACTCGAATTAATTGAGCCAAATAAGTCAAACTAACTTAGTTAACACATTATTGTTGTCTTGTGACGTGGAATTACAATTTTTTCCTAATTTAATTCAAGGGAAAATTAATTCAATATTTTCTTGTTTCCATTTTCAACACTCCCTCTCAACAATAAATGGATCGCATCTACCCAATCCAACACCTCTCACTATTGTTGTTGCTACTACAACATATGCAACTGAGACTAATAAATAAAAATAATCATTGAATCAATCTGCAAATGTCTACTAGGAAAATTGTGTTGTTGTTGAATCTGCTACTGAGCCACCTGCTCTACCGTCAACACTGCTCTACAATCTTCAATATTTGACTGACATTGATCCTCCTGCTACTAAATATTTTTGGCCCCCATAGCAAGTTAATGATCCATGAGACAAAAACACCTCAATGGACCTTACCCAAATTTCTGCACTCTTGGGACTATTGCTTCACATCGCCCCACTTCACACCTGGAGGTATGGATGCATATGATCCCTTGCCAACTTGGCTCGAAATTTCACCCTACTGGAGGTCTCTTCTTGAGTGGATATCTCCACTCGACCTCCTCTCTACTTCTCCATATGTGGTTTCTCCATAACTTATTGAGGCTGCATGTTGAGAGATAATTAATGCTCCCTCTCAACCACCAAGTCTATAAACTTTTCCTTGCTCCTCAAGGATTTACATGCATCTTCTACCTTAAGTGCTTAAAATTTCTTGACTCACAAACTGAACTGATTCACCTATCTCGTGGTGATGTGTCTAAGGAAAACCTTCCCTTTGCTAAATATCACATCGTAGCCATAGTATTCCAATACTGCGAGGAAAACAAGATTCTTCTTTAGTATTGGAACAAACATCACATCCTTCAGTCTGATAGGGTATCCAGACTCCATTTGAAAAGTAATTATACCAATACTAGTTGCGCTATACCTCCCATCATCTCCAAACTCAATGTTATGCTTGAGGTCTTTCTCCTCCAAGTCATTGAAGATATATCTATTCTTTGTCATATGGAATGAGGCACCAATGTAGAGATACTGCATGCTTCCCAATACTGTGTTTTCCATGCATGCAATGAGAGTAAAATCAAGCTCAAATTGTGAATCTAGAGCTTCAATTGCTATTGCTACTCGAGGATCCTTCTTGATTGCCTTCTTTTGTGGAACTTTCGTGGCATAGTGGTTGAATTCATGACACTTAAAGCACTAGATGTTGGGCAAGTAGTTCTTCTTTTCCTCCTCGCCTTGACACTTATGTCCCGTGGATTTTTTTTTTTGATGACTAATGCAAGGTCCTCTTCCACTTCTTTGGATGAGGATCCATCTCAGTTGTCCTGAATTATTTCTTCCTACACTAGATCAGACCATAAATGCTCTCAACTTGGTAGTTTATCTCTACCACTAACGAAACCTTGATAACTGTGCCAACTCTTTGGAAGACCCAATAGAGCTAGAGCTACCAAATATTCTTCTAGAACAGTAACACCGACCCCGCAAATTTCACCACGACATTGTGTAAACTTGATCAAGTACTATGACATTGTGTCATTCTTTTGAATTTTTATGCTACAAAGCTTGTCCTTCAGTGCCAACTTCATGTGGTCACTGTTGTTCTTAAAAAATTCTATCAGTTTTTCCACATCGCGAATGGAGTTTATTTCCCTGGAGATTCAAGACAATTTGATCTCGAACTCCCTCCAATATGATAGCTACATCCTTCTTCCACTGAGCGAGATCCTAGGCATCAACTGTTGTGGTTTAACTACATATTTCTTGATGTAATATAGTAACCTATTATAATCTAATACCGCTTCCATATGTATCTTCCATGCCATAAAATTTTTGGTTCCTTCTAGATCATACTTGAGCCTGAGTTCGCTGGAAGTCATCTTCTCAGTCCTGGAGAAATCCCAAAACACTGACCTTGAAATTCGAACCTCCTGAAAAAACTTCGATTTCTCTTCTCTACTATGATTCTAGCTCTGATACCATGTATAGTTTTAATTTAGATTCAATATTTCTCATGTAATATTCTAAAACATAAGACAAATCTACTTCTACTCATATGTGGAAAGCAATTCACGATTGAGAAGCAATATAAAAAACATGTGACATGAATCAATAAACACACATAACACAAAGAGATATCTAGGGGAAAGCCACTTCTCAAAACCCCTTCCTATCTGTATTGCATTAATCGAAAAATAGAGGAGAAATACATGCTTGTTCAAGCTTGAACAATATCTACGCTAGTATAATCTATCTCACTACTTAACAAGCTGCCTCTAGTCAATAATTAAAAAAAATTCTACTTAACCAAGTCCCTATTTCCTTGGGAATTATCCCCTATTATTTAGGGAAAGTCCTCTTCTGTAACTGCACAATCCCTATAAGCCCTTCTTTAACTGCATGCACCATGTACAACTTGGATAATTATACAATTGATAGTACATTGCCCTTGAACTCCAATATCAACTGCATAACTCATATATCATGCATGCATGAGTTTATTATGGTTGAATTATCAGTTAATTGGTTGATCACTTAGTACACACTCCACTACTTGACCTCCCACTAGTTCCTCCAATAGTTGAAACTAGTTTAACTAACTTTAAATCAGTTTAACTGAATTAAATTATTATAACTCAAATTAAACTCAACCTAGGCTCCTAAAATTTAGGAACCACTCTACATGACTCAAGTTAGGCCCTCACCTCGAATTAACTAACCTAACTAAGTCAAAATAACTTATTTAACACACTCTTGTTGTCTTGTGCTTTGGAATTACAATTTTCTCCAAATTTAATTGAAGGAAAAACTAAATTAGGATTTTCTTATTTCCATTTTCAAAATAGTTTAGGAACAAGAAAGCGTTAATTCACGTGGAGGATCAAACTTCCCCCAATCCATTATAGTGTGAAAATATCAACAAACATGAGAAGGGTTGAGCCTAGTGGGACCCATAGGCTTGAGCTGAGGTGGTCGAGGACACATAGGCTAGATGAGGTGATGTGGGATTCCACATAAGAGATTTTGATGACGTGGTTCAGCCACATGGAAAGGGTGTTGACGTCATAAATTAATCATTTGATAGGTGGCTACAATAATCAATATTTTGAGACTGAAAACATGGAATCCACCTGACACATGGAAAAAATTGGAGGCATCATGTGGTAGTGGTGGCCACTTATTATTGACGTGGGTTCCATGGGGTTGAAGGCACGTAATCATAGAGAACGACTCCCCAGAGGTGTTATGTAGTGTCTCTATGTAATGGAGGTACAATGCCACAATTGATGGAAGTCATGAACCAATAAATCATCCGTCAATTAACGCATAAATTTCACAGCGTGCCATGCCTAATGTCCCTTGGTGAAGGGCTATAGAGTCAATGTGGTGCAATGGCGAGAAGAAACAGTCTCCATCTTGGGAGATGGAGATGGAGATGGAAAAAATGAAGAAAATCCAATAAAATACATGGTTATGAAGCAAGAATATTGTGAGAGGTGATACTCCACTAAGTACTCTAGAGAGGAGGTTAGGAAGTCATGACCGATTTTTGGTGCCATAAATAAGAGACACTACCAAAAAGGAAGGAAAGGAAAATATTTCATGCCGAAATAATTTAAGAGGGAAATACCTCCTACATTTTATGGAAAGGTTAGGAAGGTTGAAGAATTGCTGCTTAGAATGAGGAAATTTTTCAGTGTACATGATTACTTTGAAAATATGAAGCAAAGAGTAGCCACCATCGTCATGAGAGGAAAGGCTGATATTTGGTGGGAAGCCCTGGAGAATGGAAAGAAAATTCAAGACGAGGAGTTGCCTTGGAGGATATTTGAAAGATATTTTTGGGAAACGTACTTGTTTGAAAGGTACTATGACAACAAGGCCAAAGAATTTTATGAGCATAAGCTAGGGAAGTTGATAGCCGCCGAATATTCAAAGGTATCTCAGTGGGTTTCCACAAGCATTCAAGGACAAAATATAATTTGAAGAGACACAAAATCTAGAGGGTGCTATAAGGAAAATTAAGTACTGATATGGGCAATCCAAGCAAAATTTTGAGTACCAAGTTGATTTTTAAGAAAAAGGCAAACCCAACTATAAAGGAAAAGGGTAGAAACTGAAAGACATAAACAAGGTGGAAGTGTGGGGTTCCCACTTCTACAAGAGGTGAGCTTCAATAGAAACCAACTATTGATAATCAAGATCATCTATCTATGTATACAAGAGAGGAAATAAATGGGTCCAAGAGAAAAACCATACAATTTTGGAAATGTGGGGAAGACCACTTATGGAGGGATTGTCCTCAACTATAGATAAACCATCAAAGAATATATAACATGTAGGACGTAGAGACAATAAAAGTTGTGGCTTGGAGCATACCATGTATCTATGTAGTGTTTGGACAATAGGCGGGCCACTCACGAAGCCTTAGTGATTGAAATGGAAGGTATAATTAATAACAAATCATTTCAATTTTGATTGACTGTAGCTCCAATTTTAGTTATGTGAGTCCACAAGTTGCATAAAATTTTGAACTCTATAGCACAACCCATGGCAGGTTGTGGTTGGTCTAGTTGGCCACGAGGACTAAGAGATGAGTTTAACATGTGGCAAAGTCATGCTTAGTCATGTTAAATGACATGCACATGACTGCATGATTAAAAAATTTAGCTTTAGGATCACATAGTGTGTTGGTTGGGATGGACTGGCTAGCAACCCATAGAACCAAGGTTGACTGCTATAGAAAGTTGATAGAGTATCTCAATGAAGAAGGGGAAAAGACAACGTTGGAAGGAAAGAGGAATCCAGTGACTATCTGATAAATCATTGTGTTACAATTGGAGAGGTGCAACAGAAAGGGGTGTGAACCACTTTCTATTCAAGTGACCAGTGAATCAGAGGTTGATAAGGACAAAGTTGAAGATCACTCAATAATAAAACAATTTAGTGATGTGTTCCCGAATGAGATCCCAAGCCCACCGCCAAGGTGGGAAATTGAATTTTCAATTGAATTACATCCGAATCAAATCTAGTACCCAAAGTTTCATATCAAATGAGTATGCTAGAATTGGTAGAGATGAAGTTTTAATTGAAATAGATCATGGAAAAAGGATACATCAGACCCAACATGTCAGCCTACGGAGCACTTGTATTATTTGTAAATAAGAAGAATGGCACATTGAGGTTGTGCATTGATTACAAATATCCCAATAAAGACACCATCAAGAATATATATATTCTTTGACAAGGATTGATGATATATTTTACTATTTGAGAAGAGTTGCGGCCTTCTCAAATATCAATTTGAGATTTGGATATAATCAGGTACACATTAAGGATTAATACATTCACAAAAAAACATTTAGAACTAGGTATGTGTTATATTATTTCCATGAATAGTCACGCACAGGGGGGGCGATAGCCCCCCTTGTACGTTGTGCTAGGCACAACAGGGGGTTACAGGGGAGTGGAAGTCCTCCCTATTCAGGGTTCGGGGCAGCGCCCCGTGAATTTTTTTTTTGTCCTTATTTTTCGGTGGGCGGACCCGCCCATGCTTTTGTGCATGGGTTTGCACATGGTTTTTAGGCATGATGGTTTTCGACCCCTGGTATTTTGTAGATCCATTCAAGGGAACTACGATTATGTTCTAATCCAGGGTTAATGGATTGGGGTTTATGTATGCTTCGGCATGTATATATATGTTTTGTAACACTAAGAGGAATATAATGAAAAATCAAGCTGGTCATCCCGATTTGGGATCCAGGGGAAATATCTGTGTATATATGTTTTATGTTTTATGCTCTCACTATTGTTTATTTTCTGTTTTTAAGATTCATTTGCAGATCATTTCTGTACAGGGTTAAAACCTATAGTATGGACACTACAAATTTGTAGTTGTTTTGTTTGGGCTCACAAACACCCCAACAACCTATAATTGTTTGATGAATAATATTTTAAGTCCATATTGGGACAATTTTGTGCTAGATTTTGTTGATGACAACTTGGTATATTCAAAACCAAGGAGAAGCATGGAAATTATTTAACAACATTATTGCAAGTGCTGAGAAATCACAAGATCTATTCTAAACTAAACAATTTTTTTTTTTCCAATCACGAGTTCATTATTTGGGACATATTGCCTCCATAGAAGGAGTGGCAGTGGATCTAGAGAACATCAAAGCCATTATGAAGTGGACTACTCAGAATGTGACATAATTCATATCCTTCACGGGTTTGGATGTTTACTATTGGAGCTTCATTCAAAACTTCTCAAATATTGGGCATCCAATCATAGTGTTGCATATAAAAGGTGTTAAATTATAGTGGACATTGGAATGTGAATACAACTTTGAGAAATTGAAATATTTGATCACACATGCACTGATATTGAGAATAATAGACCCAGAGAAATATTCTATATCCTTTCACAAATGCTTGCAAGGAAGGGATCAATGGAGTCTTGATGCAAGAAGGGAAGGTTGTATGTTATGAGTTGAGAAAGATGAATGAGAATGAGTGAACTTATGTCACCCCCAATTGGGAATTAGCAATTATAGTTCATGTATTAAAAATGTGGAGCCATTACCTCCTTGGAAGAAAATTTATATTGACATCAAATCATGGAGGGCAGAGGTATTTGTTTGATAAACCCCAGTTGAATGCATGGCATGACATACGACTAGCCTTGATTAGTAATTTTGGTTTTGTAATCAAGTATATCATGGGAAAGGAGTACAAAGTAGTTGATGCACTCAAAAAAAGACTACATGTAGCTCATGTGGTATTTATAATTTCTTCTGAGGTTTACTTTCAAGACAAGATCAAGGAGGCCATATGACAAGATGAGCACTATCATCAAATCAACGAACACTTACAGCAAGATCCAAAAAAAATAATGAGAAAGAACTTCTCTCTCACCGAGGATGCACTGTTGAAGTTGAAAGGAAGGTATTATATACCTTGCATGAGTGACTTGAAGAAGCTCATATTGGATGAATTTCATAAAATACCATATATTGGTCAACCAAGTTATCAAAAAATGATAACAACCATAAAAAGGATGTATCATTGGATAGGAATGAAAAAGGATGTGGCCCAATATATTTTTATATGCATGGAATGAAAACAAGTAAAATTGGAATGTAGACACCCAACCAGATTGCTACATTCAATCCCCATTATTGAGTGGAAGTGAGAATAAATATCAATGGAAGTAATTACTATATTTCCAAGAAAATCTAGGCAACGTGATGCCATAATGGTGGTGGTAGGTAAGTTGAGCAAGGCACATTATTTTGTAGCTATTAAATCCACTGATAAGGTAAGTGATATCGCTCAGAATTTTATAAAGGAAATAGTGATATTGCACAATGTACCCAATAATGTCATCTTGGATAGGGATGCTAAGTTAACCTACAAGTTTTAGAAGTTGGTGTTCATTGGTTTTGGATATATTTATACTTCAACACAACGTACCATCCTCAAACAGATGTGAAAACTAAAAGGATAAATAGGGTGGTGGAAGAGATGTTGTGAATGTATGTCATGCATCAGCCAAGGAGGTGGGAAGAGTTTCTTCATTTGGTATAGTTTTCCTATAACAACGATTACTCAGAATCATTGAAGATGAGTCTGTTTGAGGGACTTTATGGAAGATAATGCAATACACCTATTGGCTAGAGAAATATATTGAAAACGGTGTATGGAACATGAAGTAGTTTCTATCCGTAAGCAATTGAAAATAGCTTGGGACGGGAAGAAGAACTATGTATATCAACAAATAATGCATAAGGAATTCCAGTGGGGTAATATGATTATATTCACACCAAACCAAGGAATATTTCATTAAAAATTGGGTCTTACGCAAATATAGCACCCAGATTTTGTGGGCCATTTAAAATCATCAAAAGAGTGGGACTAGTAGCCTAAATATTGGCACTATTACCCATAAAGAAGGCACATGATGTATTCCACATATCTTTTTTATACATTGATCTGAATATGGACTAAATAGTTTTGTTGTGCTAGCTTCCTCATCACTATAAAAGAAAAGTGTGCTTTAGGATCGTCCCAAATATAAAGTTATGAGAGGGTTTATGTGTCAAATTTGTGTGCCTTTTATGAGAAATTAATCAGTTAATTTAGTTTTTAAAATACATATATAACAATTATATAATATAGGAGTTCACCCCTCCTGGACTACATTTCCTTGGACCTGCTTCAATGACTTGACCCTCTTTGGATTAATGGTCAATTATCTGATTACATGCACATAAAATGCTCCAATGGATTCCCAACCTACTTCAATGGATTTAGAAGACCCAAAAACCCCTAATTAGCCTCTTCTAGCTCTGTAATTGGTTTTTAAGTGAAGCAGACATGGCCTCCTCTCCTAGTGGCCCTAGGCATATTTAATATTCAAATGGGAAAAATCACTCCCAAAAGTGCTCCTCTGCCTCTGAAACCTGCACCAAACTTCTTAGAGCATCCAAATCTGCTAGGATAGACTCTTCCTGAGCCCAAATTGGTTGAAAATGATCCAGTTATGGTTTCCTCAATTTTGGCTTAGGAAACCCCTCCAAAATTGGAGTAACTCTAGTTAACCCCGACAAAACTAGAGATCACGCCAAATTTAGCGGACTTCGCCAAACTAACTACAGAGATGAGCATGATTAATTAGTGGATAAGTGGAGTTTAATTGCGGTTAGGCGGTAATTGCGCTCTTAGCATAATCTGCATCTAATGAATGGATTAGCGCATATAAACCTTGATTACGGTTAATAAAACCCGTGTTTTAGTGCTTAACCTCTGCATTAAGTCCTAGCCCCCGTTGTCGTCATGAGACGAAGGTTGTATGCATTGGGGCTAGCCCCCATTTTTCCCTGCCATTTCAAAGTTTGAAACCTTAAATAGAATTTGGAACACATATAGGTTATGAATTTCATGCAGGTATAGTGGTAAGACGATGCATTTGTGTGGGGGAGGTCGCGAGGTCGAGCCCGACCTCCATCCGTCCACCATATAACATTTTTATTCGACCATACATATGATTTCAACCAACCAACCAACTTTACAATGAAATTCAACCTTGGGGGGCACGTGGCGGCCTCCAGGTTAGCCATGTGTCATGACTCCATTGGTCCTCCAACATCCAATCAAAAAATGACATGTAGCCCAGAAATTCAGGCCAACCATAAGGCGACAAGTGTCAACACCCCATTGGCCAGAGGAAAACTAACTTTCGACCAAAAATTTTACCCCTTTGACCCTGTTTGAATTTTTTTTGAAAATTTGCTTGTTTGGCAAAGCGGACAACAGGCTCTAAATTTCTCATACGAAGTCGGTTTTTGATGGAACGAAGTGTGTCGAAATCAATGTGATGAGATATATCTGGTCGTTTAGGTTCCTAGCGATTCTAAGCACTTTCATTTTTTAAGCAATTTTTCCCCCAATTCAGTTTTTGATCATACATATGGAATCGAGGGGAGAATTTTGTCCAAAACCACTATGCATTATGGATCAAAGGTAGATCACACTCCAAAATCAAGAAGGTCAAGGTGTAGTGGAGGCACTTTGGACTAGATGAAGCTGCTTGGGATATGTTTAAACCAATGAGGGTTTTTCTATGCTAGCTTCCTCATCATTATAAAATAAAAGTGTGCTTAAGGATCATCTCAAATACCAAGTTATGAGAGGGCTTATGTGTCAAATTTGTGTGTATTTTATGAGAAATTAATGAGGTAATTTAGTTTTAAAAACACATATATAACAAGTAAATTGCAAAGAAATAATACACAACAAGCACATTATAGAGAGCTGATAAAGGATTTCACCCCTCCTAGGATACATCTCGTTGGACCTGCTTCAATGGCTTGGCCCTCTTTGGATTAATGGTCAATTCTATGATTACATGAACCTACAATGCTACAATGGATTCCCAACCTTCTAAAATTGATTCAGAAGACCCAAAAACCCCTAAGTAGCCTCTTCTAGCTCTGCAAATGGTTTTTAAGTGAAGTAGACATGGCCTCCTCTCCTGGTGACCCTGGCCATATTTAATCTCCAAAAGGGAAAAATCACTCCCATAAGTGCTCCTCTGCCTCTGAAACCTGCACAAACTTCTCAGAGCATCCAAATCTACTAGGATAAACTCTTTGTGAGGCCAAATTGGTCGAAAAATGCTCTAGTTACGGTTTCCTCAATTTTGTCCTAGGAAACCCCTCCAAAACTAGAGTAACTCCAGCTAAGCCTGACAAAATTGGAGGTCACGCCGAATTTAGTGGACTCCGCCAAACTAACTACAGAGATCAACACGATTAATTAGTCGATAAATGGAGTTTAATTGTGGTTAGGCACTAATCACACTCTTAGCATAATCTACATTTAACAAATGGATTAGCGCATATAAACCTTGATTAAGGTTAATAAAACACATGTTTTAGCTCTTAGTCATGGCCCCTACCATGGTTATGAGCCAAAGGTTCTATGCGTTGGGGTTGGCCCCCATTTTTCCCTATCATTACAAATTTTTAAACTTTAAATAGAAGTTGGAACACATATAGGTTAAGAAATTCGTGCAGGTATAGCGATAAGATGATGCGTTTGTGTGGGGGAGGTCGCGGGGTCAAGCCCGAACTCCGACCATCCACCATATAACATTTTTATTCAACCATACATATGATTTCAACCAACCAACTTTAGAATGAAATTCGACCTTGGGGGGCATGTGGAAGCCTTTGGGCTAGCCACATTTGTGACCCCATTGGTCCTCCAAGATCCAATCAAAAACTTACATGTCGCCCAAAAATTTGGGCGAGCCACAAGATGACAAGTGTTAGCACACTATTGGTTGGAGGAAAAGCAAATTTTGACCAAAAATTCTAACCGTTTGACCCTATTTGACTTTTTTTTAAAATTCATTTATTTGGCAAAGTGGACAACAGGCTCTAACTTTCTCATACAGAGTCAATTTTTGATGAAACTAAGTGCGCTGGAATCAGGGTGATGAGACCTATCTGGTCGTTCAGGTTCCGAGCGATTCTAAGCACTTTCATTTTTTTAAGAAAATTTTCACCCCCAATTCAGTTTCTGATCACTCCTTCCCACTGAAAGGCTTTTGGATCCACAAAATATGGTTATCTGATGAGAGTTTAATACTCTTCTCTTTTCCAAGTTCTATCAACTTGATTCTACCATGAAAAATATCCATGAAAACCACTTAGATTCACTGACATGCCTTTCCTTGCAAATGGCTTGGCACTTCAACCAATGTCCTCCTTTCACTGCTGATCCAATCCAAAACTTGTTGGCTGCTTGCTGACTGATTAAACACCTTGTTGTACCAAAGTGATCCTTCGGTGCATGGAAAGCTGACTGATTACCTTCCCACTGAGAATCGTGTTCCTCCTTTGCACACACATGCATTCGATGCAAGCTTCTCCTTGGAAACCACTTTTCAAAGTTAAGCCCATCTGAGTGAACTACATCAATGAGTACCAATATCGGTAATCACAAGAAAATAAGTGACCATTCTTTTTACCTCCACGGTTACAAATTCAACATCTAGAAGAATGCATTCGCCATCTCTTTCGCTTCTTGGCGTCAATGCATCAAATGGTCTACAATGGTTGTTGTTTTGGCTGAATTTTTTTTTGGCATCTTGTACCTCTTTATGCTTCTTGATTCCATCATCCTCTAGTATTGACATGCTACTCATGCCATGATTTGAGAAGTAAGGCTAATCATCAGCCTCTCGCCCAAGAGTGGACCTTCCAATATCCTGAGACATCTTGTCACAAGAAAAACCATTAACTTGAAAGGCACATCATGCAAGAAACACAACTTAACGACCTCTTCCTTTATCTCCTTCAAATAAAAAAATGTCACATCCTGTGAACATCGCCATGCATTTTTACATATTGGTGTACAAACCCATCAACTAAACACAAGTCGACAAAACATGTCTTCAAACCATTGACTCTCAAGTAAAAAAAAGCATGTACAACACTTGACGATTATTTTCCAAAAACAACAAGAATTTCACATCTCATGAAATAGTTCGTCAACATCTCCCTTTCATCCATGGAGACTAAATCAACTCTTCCAAGTCGATATGACACGAATGTATCATGGAATCGACCAACACGAGTCAACACTCATGCATGTGAAAATGATCAACACTCTCAAGTTGACAAACATATATGATAAAAAATAAATCAACCAACATAAGTCAATCACTCATGCATGTTCAAGAACAATGAAACTATAAAAAATTCCACTGTCCACACATACAAACTCCCATGCATGTATATAATGCTCAACTCTCTCGTAAGTACAAGTAAAAGAACCCCATTGGTATGTACGAGTACTGAAAGAGATGAAATGACCAAATTTGTTGCAACAAAGTGAGTCAAAATACTCCACTTTCAAACACCTTCCTGGCGTAAACATGAAACATGCATTCTATAGAAAAAGAAATGCATTCGCATGCAAATTGCAACTACAAATTGCCATATTTGTTGCATCTAAGTGAGTCAACATAACTCTACTTTTCCAACATCTTGCTTCGTGCAATATGCAACATACTTTCAAGGGAAAATAAATGCATTCAATTGGAAAATAAATGCATCAATAAGGCAAGATTTGCATCAGTCATCAAAATATATGCAAGGCCTTAATTGGTTAAGAAATCTAACCATCGCTTTCCAAACCATTTAAATGGTGTTTCTTTTAGCTGCACTTCATCATGTGAATCATCCTGACCCACATCAATTATGGAATTCTCTCTTCTGTTCTTGTCAATCTCTTTCTCCACCTTCTTCAAATGTCATGGATGACTTGTTGGATACAAAGTCCAACGCTTGTCTACAAGATGACCCTGCTCATGCAAATGAGTGAAAAATAATTGCATCTTCTTTTCATCATGGTTTTCATTGTCCATTGGACATTTGGATTTCTATCCCCTTTGTTTTGAAAGTTTCCTGTGTATGGCTATCTTATTCCAACACCTCGAAACAATATGGTTATTCAAACCACAAAAGGAACAAGTAAATTTTCACCAAATCTTATGTGAATATTTTCCATGTTTATCATCATTAAAAGCAACTTGATTAAAGGTAGATTTATACCTTTCACATCCACCTTTGTCTCCTTCTTGAGGAGGTTAATTTAATGAGGTAGTGGCTCTCTTCAGAATACCAACAATGGAATTAGAGCTTTAAACATCCTCTTGTTGCCATTTCCTTTAGTTGCATGCTTATGAGCATCTTCTTGAAAATTGGGTATAAAAATTTTGCATTTCTCATGAACACAAAATTCACAAGCTTGAGGTAATGAACATATAAAGGAAGCCTTTCTTGAAGCACATTCATGAGTCTCCATTTGTTTTGAGCACCCTCCATCATTTTGTTTGCCACATTTTCATTCCTCCCGAACACAAATTTGAGGTGAAGAACATGTAATGAAAGTATTTCTTGGAACACCTTCAAGTGCATCCTTGGCTTTGGAGCATTCTCCATCATGTTGTCCATAACCAAGACCCAAATACCTAGGCCTTTCCTAAAAAACAATTGGCTCAACTATTCCTTGTGCATGTTTTCTGAATCCTTCACCTTCATAGCCTATCTTCATCAATAATTTGGACCCTATTCCTCTAGTGTGTCTTTCAAAAACCCTAAAAAATTCATCTTGAGAGGAAATTGAAGATAAAATTGATTTTCATATCTCATTTTCATGCACATACTTGGCTAGGGTTTCATTTGCAATATAGAGTTGAATCTCCATCTCATGTATTTTTTCAAGAAGCTCTTGCTTCTCCTCCTTCATGGCCATCATCTGCTCTTGAAGTATAGTGCTTTCATTATTATCTTCAAACATATCTTGCACCATATCTCTTATGATGAAGATATTATGCAACAACTCTTCATCAAAGAATCTTTCTAAGGAAGATTGATTAGAAACACCACTTAATGAAGCCGCCATCACACTTGTAATGCATAAAAATATTCTTTGCTGTGATTTGAGAGTAGGTTCCTCAATCTTGACATTCTCCTCTCTTCATCTTACGCACATAAACTTGCACACAATTAATTTCTCTTTGCACAAATACAAAACCAATAGCTAATTTTCTAGCTAACCTTGGCAAACCCTGAGATAAACTTGGGATAAAATGAATTAAAATGTGCTCTGATACCAACTTGATCTGAATATGGACAAACTAGTTTTTTTGTGCTAGCTTCCTCATCAGTATAAAAGAAAAGTGTGCTTAAGGATCGTCTCAAATAACAAGTTATGAAAGAGTTTATGTGTCAAATTTGTGTGTCTTTTATGAGAAATTAATGAGGTAATTTAGTTTTAAAAACAAATATACATCACGTAAATTTTAGATAAATAATAAACAATAAGCACATTACATAGAGTCGATAAAGGAGTTCACCCTTCCTGGGCTACATCTCCTTGGACTTGCTTCAATGGCTTGGCCCTCTTTGGATTAATGGTCAATTCTCTGATTACATGCACCTAAAGTGCTCCAATGGATTCCAAACTTGCTTCAATGGATTCAAAAGACCCAAAAACCCTTAAGTAGCCTCTTCTAGCTCTGCAAATGGTTTTTAAGTGAAACAGACATGGCCTCCTGTCCTGGTGGCCCTAGGCATCTTTAATCTTCAAACGGGAAAAATCACTCCCAAAAGTGCTCCTCTTTCTCTGAAACCTGCACCAAACTTCTCAGAGCATCCAAATATTCTATTATAGACTCTTCCTAAGACAAAATTGGTCGAAAAAAATGCTCCAGTTATGGTTTCCTTAATTTTGGCCTAGGAAACCCCTCCAAAAGTACTAGAGTAACTCCAGTTAACCCCGACAAAACTAGAGGTCATGCTGAATTTAGCAGACTTTGCCAAACTAACTACAGAGATAAGTGTGATTAATTAGTGGATAAGTGTGGTTTAATTGTGGTTAGGCGCTAATTGCACTCTTAGCATAATCCACATTTAATGAATGGATTAATGCATATAAACCTTGATTAAGGTTAATAAAACCCATGTTTTAGCACTTAACCTCCACATTAAGTTCTGGCCCCCGTTGTGGTCATGAGCCGAAGGTTCTATGCATTGGGGCTAGCCCCCATTTTTCCCCACCATTTCAAAGTTTGAAACTTTAAATAGAAGTTGGAACACATATAGGTTATGAATTTCATGCAGATATAGTGGTAAGACGATGCGTTTATGTGGGGGAGATCGCAGGGTCGAGCCCGACCTCTGCCCATCCACCATATAACATTTTTATTTGACCATACATATGATTTTAATCAACCAACCAACTTTACAATGAAATTCGACCTTGGGGGGCACATGGCGAGCTCCTGGTTAGCCATGTGTCGTGACCCCATTGGTCCTCCAACATCCAATCAAAAACTGACATGTAGCCTATAAATTTGGGCCAACGACAAGCTGACAAGTGTCAAAACATTATTGGCTAGAGGAAAACTGAATTTTGACCAAAAATTTTACCCCTTTGACCCTGTTTGATTTTTTTTTTTTAATTTGCCTGTTTGGCAAAGCGGAAAACAGGCTCTAACTTTCTCATACTGAGTCGATTTTTGATGAAACGAAGTGCATCGAAATGAGGGAAACGAGATCTATCCATTCATTTAGGTTCTGAGCGATTCTGGGCACTTTCATTTTTTTAGAAATTTTTTTCCCCAATTTATTTTATGATCATACATGTGGAATCCAAGGGAAATTTTTTCCAGAACCACTATGCATTATGGATCAAAGGTAGATCACACTCCAGAATCAAGTAGGTCAAGGTGTAGTGGAGGCACTTTGGACCAGATGAAGCCGCTTGGGATATGTTTAACCAATGAGGGTATCATGCCTATTTTTTATTGTTGAATAAGCAACTGTAAATGTAAATTTAAATGTAAAAGAGTCATGTATATAAATATCTTGTAAATTGTGTGTTTGGTTATAAAACATCGAGAATGGTGTTCCTTTAAGGGGGTGGGGTCTGTGACAATCCTTTTTAATAATCTGTTTTGTTCATATTGCTATAAATTATAATTCATGTAAATAATGTGGAAATCTAACACATTTACTGGCTAAGGGGAGTGGACACAGATTCAAAGGACTAAGGAGGAGGAGTTACTTATACACCCAAGCCACTCTATTTATTTCACCGCCTATCTCCGCGATGGATATATGTCACTGTTATGCAAACATTGAATTGAGGGAATGGGCTTCATGAGTAAAGTATGTGCATGCAATATCAATTCTCATAGATATGTGGGTATGGGATTCACACATAATGTACAAGAGGAGAGGCCTAATGGGAGGCTAGGTTAGAAGGAGAGAAACATGGAGGATTATTCACAAAAAGACAAACTACGGAGTAGACGAGCAAGAGAAAGAGCTTAGCGAGAAAATATCATAGAGAGTAATTGGTAGCGACTGTGAATTTACCAGTAATGAAGACCTTGTGAAAGCCTATGTTCTTCCTTGGGGATGGTATTCCCTATGTTTGTTGAGGCATGTGAGTGTGCTTGTTAAATTATTTTCCAGAGAGAGTTTAGTGGAGTCGTGACACTCAGGTGCTATTCAGAGCTGATAAAATAATAAGTGCTTATTCAAAGAGCCGATAAACACGTGAGTAGTGGCTTTCCTTAGGGATTATAAAACATTTGGATACTAGTTGGGTTGATAAACTACTTGACAGAATGAGACACCAAAGAATTTTTTTAAAGGTTTGACAAACCCTTGAGTGACTAGCCTTACGGTTGATAAACCACTCAGGTACTTACTTAGTAAGTTGATGAATCTCCTGGAATTGGAATCTTTACTATTATAGTAACTAATCCAGCTAATAAACCTCCCTTTATACATATATATTCCCTCTCCTAGAACCAAGCTAAAACTCTTCGAGCCTTAGAAGAACCCTCCTGGTTGATATTATATTGAACAAAGAGTCATTGTGGTGTTACAAATAGGGGTTGTTGAGAAATCTCTTGAGAAATGGACTCTTCTTCTTACCATCTATTTAATGGGTGTTAGTGAGATTAATCCTAATCAATTAACTCCTCAGACTTTGAATCTGGATTGGGGGTGGTTAGTTGCAAGAAATTTGTATTGTAGATGGCCTACAATTAGGTGGAGAGTTGAAGTCCCTCCCTCAGTTTCTAGGACATCCAACTGATAAGATAAATATATTTTCTTGCATATACGTTTATACATATTTTCATTGTCAAGGATAAATATTTTTTGTTATGGGTTATAAAAATAGGCGTGAAAACATTGTTGATGAAGGAAATGTTGATTTATATGTATTGCAATGAGAACTCATGTGATGATCCTTATGGAGTGAGGAACTGGTAGATCCATGTATTGCTAACAATTTCTTGATTTATATATCTAACTAAGTAATAGTGTATGAATATCTCAGAACCTTTGTAACTTTGTTGTTGATATTTTGTATATGGAATGTAATGATTAACATACATTATGATGCATGGTATCTACACATATTTTATGGTAATGTTGAAATCCACTCTTGTGGAGGGTCTAGTGTTGTTGTACAGTGTAACTATGAAGTGTTGTTAGCCATTAACTGTATGAATTCTAATATATTTTGGTAGTCATTCTCACGACCTTTTTTCCTTTAGTCCATGTTTAAATTCCAGGCTGCTAGTGAGGGAATGAGGGAGTCATCCGTATGAAGTATTAGTGTTTTGAGTGATGTCACACATCGAGAAGAGTTTGGCAAGTCCCTAGAGGTACCTTAGAACTTTAAGTCAATGAATCATAGTTTTCCTAACATAATCATGGGTTGAATGGGTCTGTTAAACCTAAATAAAACCCTAAAGTTTCATAAGGACAAGGAGACTTGTTAATTCTTTTGATTATCCATTAGTCACCTAGTTAATCGACCATCCAATGAATGGATAAAACTCTAATGAATGTTGTGTGGTTCGTTCCTAGGGTTATGTAGTCTCCTACGGGAGGATAACATTATATACGGGAGACGTGTGACAAGAAGTCTTCTCCTTACCAAACTGCAATGTAAGTCCTCGGAGATGGGAACCTATGTGTCGGGTTGAAGGAACAAGAATTGTGTTTCTCGGCAGTTTAGGAATAAGAAATCATTAAAAACCACAGAGGATTGAACTACCCCCAAACCATTATATCGTGAAAATGCCAAAAATCATGAGAAGGTTTAAGCCTAGTGGGACCCACAAGCTTGAGTTGAGGTGGTTGAGGAAACATAGGACGAATGAGGTGACATGGGATGTGACCTAAGATATTTTGATGACATGGGTTGGTGACATGTCAAGGGTGTTGATGTGGCACATTAACCATGTGACACACGGCAATGATAATTGGTATATTGGGGAGTGAAAAATGTGGAATCCACCTCATTCATGGTAACCTTTGAAGGTGCCACATGGCAGTGGGGACACGTGGTACTAATATGGAGTCCACAAGGTTGAAGGCCATGCCATAGTAGAGTGAGAATCCTTCAAGGTGTTCTATATTTTATCATGTGCAATTGAGGCATGGTGACATAGTCGATGGAAGTTGTGGAATGGGAACTCGCCTATCAATTAACACATATATTTCATAGCGCACCATGCTTGGACTTCCTTGGAATTGGGCTACAAAGTCAATGTGGCATGGTGGTGAGGAAAAACAATATTTTTCTCAGGATTTAGTGATGGAGGTGGCATATAATGAGAAGTCACTTAACCATTGGAATTTTGAATAAATGGTTTTAATGTGAACAACATAATAACAAGTCATGGATCTTACTTTAAGGACCATGGTCTAGGCCCATGTGGCATGTGCCACAAGATTTTGGCCATGGTTGCACACAAAATTTGAAGTGACGTGGGACAACCTGGGTAAGGTGGGGGTGCCACAAGGTAGGTCCCTTGCCTATGTGGCAAGATTTAAATGGCCATAAATTTTGATTCGAGCATCAAATTGAGATAAAATTTATATCGCCGGAATGCTCTCAATGATATGAACATGATGATGTTGTATAAAGTTAATTCCACTAACTTTGGGGAAAGGAGAAATTTGTAACCCCATTTCTGTAACGAGACATTAGAGGTTGAATTAATTAAAAGTAACACCTCCCATTTAACTGGGATTAGTCCAAGGGGGTGGGAGGGAGTGCTAGAAGTTAGATAGATGACTTCCTTCAATTCACCATTAAGAAAAACACTTTCAACATCCATTTGGTGAAGTGTCCAACCATGCTATGCAGCACAATTTATAATTGTTCTTATTGTATTGCACTTTGTTATTTGTGTAGTTGTTTCTTCATTCTATATATGCATTCTTTCCAAAGAAAAATCGTTTGACACAAGTCTTCCTTTATTCCACATCACCATTTTATTTATAATTTATTTTGTAATCCTATTTTCAGCCATTAAGTTTTACATTTCTTGGACAATTAACAAGTTTCCATGTTCCATTTGTGACTACCAAATAATAATCATCAACCATGGATTGTTGCCATTGTTTATGCTTTATTGCTTTTGCAAAAGTGGTTGTTTCAGTGGAAGCATGAGCGACTAAGGTAAAATTTGATTGAGATGCAATAGAAATTTTAATTCCTATTATGTTTTATTAATTTGGGCGAACAACTTTGAGTTATTGTGTGAACCATCTTGGTCTATTATTATTATATTTTTTTTTTGCTTGTGGGGAAGTTACTATAGTTGATAATTCTTATGTTGAAGAAGAATAATAATTTGAATACGAGTTATCTAATTATTGAACATTCATGTTGGGGATAAATCTTTCTCAATCCAAGTTGGTTTTTTTTGGATGTATTGTTTTCATCTTGAATTAACTTTTTCTCCAAATGTCTAAAGTGATTATCAATCTCTTCATCTCGAAATGTCTAAAAAGATTATCAATCTCTTCACTTGTTTGAACATTGTCGCATAAAATACAACATCATCATGATCAATAATGAATTTCACACTAGAGAGCAGCCTTAGCCTTTATTTTCATTTGAATAGCTAATGAGAATACATTTCATACTATAAGTTTCCAACATGGTCCTTTTTATTTAAGAACCAAGGCATATCAACTAGATCCAAAAGTTCAAAGATAATTTAAAACTGAGTTCACACGGAGTGATTCCATCTAAGGCTGATGTGGGTGATCGATTCCTTAAATACATTTCTATACAAACTACATGGACCCAATATTTTGTGCTTAACCCTTTGAAATCTTACCATCCTAATTAAAATTTTGCTCATTTCTATAGTGAAGAATAATAATTTGTCAATTGTCTAAGTGACACACTAACAATCATATATCCTACTTCGTTTTGACATCTTGCTTTTCCCGTTCAAGGCTATAGACTTCCTTTATTTTCAAGGTATTTAATAGTGACTTGATAACAAGATATCAGCGGTGGAAAGAATTGGTTAAATTATTTTAATAGCATTTGTTTTATTATGGAATTTGATAATAACATTGTTTTATTAAAAGTATTTTTATTTTTATTTTTATTTTTAAATTTAATAAATAAATTTGTTTTTAAATTTTATTATTTGAATTTGTTTTTAAATTTTCGTAAATTTGAAATTGAAATATATAGATAGAGTGTTATATTTAATTATTTAAAAATGCATAAATAAAATTTTTTTTTTGGCTATTTGAAATGTATTTTCAATTATATAATTGGGAGTTTTGAAAAATCCGTTTAAATACACAATTTATATATCTCGAACAATTCAAATTTATCTTCCTCTTTCTCTAAAAAATAGTAATTTTTATTATTGAAATAGTGAAAATTACACGTTGTAGATGCATATGGCATATAATCACTCAACAAACATCTAAGTGATACAACTAAGTATAAGTCTGTCAAAAAAAATTGTAATGTAATTGTTTCTTAATGTCTAATATAAGTACAAATCTGCAAATAAATATCGTTGTCCATAAACAAAAAATATAAGTCTGTCAAAATATGTGTTCGTTGGCTGAGTCTGTGGTATGTCAATGAAAATAAAAAGTGTATCAGTTTGTTTCTGGATCAGAAGGCTTGAGATCTACAAAAGGGTGATGATAATAGTGGTAGTGCTCATCACCAATATGTTCAATAATCAACCATGTCTCGCAAGCCTGTAGCGCGCCCTCCTTGGAAAGCTAATTAGAAAGAGTGTTCATTTCCCTGTAAATGTGTTGATAAGTAATAACATCAAATTTTTCTTTGATCATGATAACCTCCTCCAATAATGTCCTGAGTGTGTGCGAGTGATGTGTAGTACAAAGATTGAACCAATCAATAACAACACGAGAGTCACCAAAACCCTGTAGTTTTCAACATTGTAATGTTCCCGATTTTTAGCCTCAAGCTAAAAGGAACATTATAGTTTGCATATTTTCATTTTGTTGAATAAAATGGGTAAGGAGACACCTTAACCCCTTTTGATGGAGAAATAACACTCCTTGTGTGAAAGGAGGAATAATAAAGCAGCTGATTTGAGCACCACATGGTGTGAAAAGGATTGGATCATGCTTGATTTAGTCATTTTGACCAAGTCAACTAAAACTGTCTAGATACATTGCATCTACTTGGACAGCGAAGTTTTAGGGGAGGCTCCACTTGCATGAGCTAGGAGGTAAGTGTGAATGGGACCCATGGTGAGAGGAGTTCATTTTCTTTATAAGGAGGAGATGGTAGCCCATTTTTCATTATGCATTAGCTTATCATTTTCGTAGGGTCTGCAGAGACTTGTATCCCCGAGTTGTTTAGCAGGGTTGTAGTGTTCTTGAACCCAAAGGGTGTTCCCGGTCGGGAATCCCTTCCTCATCCTTAAGGAAGGAGAGCGTTTGAGCTTCATTTCCTCATTCCAGCATTTGGCCAAGCTTATCCCTTTAGCTACAACATTATTTTTTTGGGCAGAAAACGTTGTGTTGCTGGGAGTAGCAATAGAGGAATTCATAGAGTCAATCTTTGGCTTGTTATTTAGTGGAGATCCTGTATATTCTTTGGAGGAGGAGCAGAGGAGACTCCCGGGCATCATTTCAAATCTTTGGCACCAGGCCAATCACTCACCATCTCTCACAGCGTAGTCAAGGGCAGAAACTGTGTTATTTATGTAGGCAGAGCCATCGGAGCTTGTGAGGAGGAGTGTTTTTGAGTGAAAGGGATCAGCCCTTTGCTTGAGAAAATTATCAGAGGAAGTCATGAGTATTTCAGATCTGCCATAGCCTCATTCTCCTTTTGATTCAGTTGCAGTGACAAGTTATTTGTCACATTGTACATTTTTCGGCATTTCTAGCAATCTCTCCTAGATTGGTTAGAAATCTTGTATTGGAGCCCATTCTTCTATTCTTAGGAATTTCTTTATATGTATAATCCATATTTCATGTATTTACATCTACAACAGCAGCTACTTTCCTAGAGATAGCGCAGTCACTACTTTTCGGCATTTTGTGCAGTTGTTGCATCTCTTGTATTTCATGTGTTAATATTTGGAGATTGATTCCCATTGCATGAGGGGTTTATTCCTCATGATATTTCTGTATATTGTTGCTAACATATTAATAAAAATTAGGACTGTGTTATGTTCCATTTTTTGATATGTACAGATTTGCAGAGTTTCATGATTATGTTCATATATCGTTGTAGGCTCTCTATTTGAGTAGTTTCCTAAGGGACCTAGTTTGGGGAGACCTGAATAACCCCTCTAGGCTTATTTATTTGGGCTCAACTTCTGGAAGAGAATTTTTTAGTGAGTTAACGAGGGGATCCAAGCCCCCTTTCAGCTTATTTTTACACGGCCTTCCATATACAACATCCTTGAGGACCATATTGCAGGAATTCCCAAAAAACGGATATTACAGTGGTATCAGAGCATCAATCTTGGCTCAGCATGTGAAGCCCAAGATTATATGCCATTAGAAGGAGAAGCTCCTCATTTAGAAGAGGATATGTATAGATAAAGAGGAATGACGGAAGAGGAGGTCTCCCTTCTTATTTTCCAGACTATGGAGGGTATAATTGAAGATCTTGAGGAGATAGAAAGGGAAAACTGGAAAGGTTTTCTAAGAGGGTTTGTGGATGGAGCAAGCCCTAGCTATTATTGTGATGGGTGTGAGCATTCAACCACACATGCAGATCCACAGGGCAGTCCATTTCCCACTTGCACTGCCGGGAGGATCGAGGAAGGAGATGAGGCCATTGGAGCAGCAACGCTGCAAATCAAAGGTATGGCTCATGATTGTTGGTTTGAAAGTTCTGTTTCATATTATCATGCAAATGTAGAAACATGTGATGAATTCACTAAGGGTTTGGTGAAGAAATTTGATGGAAGTCAATGTGAATCATCATGTATCATAACTTCAAACACTTTGCATGCATTGGGAGGAAACATGAAACCAACTCCTTTCCTTATTTCCGAAGGGGATATAAACATGTATGATGGCTTGCTAAGGGAAATATCCCCTTCGTGTGAAGGGCCCTCGGCCATTTGTGAATTCATGGAAGTACTTCCTTCAAGAGATGACCAAGATCTAGGGTCACTCCTTGATGATGAGGTAATCTCACCTATTGATGGAGAGGATGAGCATGAGAGATCCAATAGTGTTTCCCCATTGGGGGGATATCCATCACCAAATGGAGGTGAGAAGGGAGCCTTTGCTTCCACTAGAGGAGCCCTTGTGTCTTTACAAGGAGTTCCAAATGATTCAACATGTGGGAACCAAGGCACAATTCCGAATCCATATGCAACAATTTTTGGGAATTGTGAGATGGAGGAGGAAGAGAAGGATCAGCATTGAGGGTTGATACACCCTTATCTATTCCAGAAGGTCTTTGCACAAGAGAAGGAGGCTATACAACGCTGTGAAGAGAGGGACAAGTCAGTCCTCTTATACATAAAATCCACTTCTGAACTTGATGTCTCACTATATGGAGGCATTCCACTTGAAAGGCCACCTGATCTAGAGTTGATGAGGGGCATCTTGTCACTTGGTTCACCACTCTTGGATTCTAGAGAGGTGAAGACATTGGAGGAGTCCAGCACAACACAGAGAGTTTGGGATAAACCCAAGGAGGAGGGAGACTCTCTCTCATTTTCAGTGTCACCCACTCTCATCAGTTATACTGCGCTGACAAAGTTTGCTGCAGGGATGGAGGATGGCATCTTCATGTTGAAGGATGACTGCTCCACAGATTTGATGGGGAAGAGGATACTTCCTTTAAGGGAGGACTCTTTCATACATAGGAGTGGATGGAGGCCACTCATGGTTACTTTGACTCGGCTTGGGAAATTCCTTTTGGATGACAACTTCTCATGGGAGGCCAACTTCCAAAGGACACCATCATTCTTTGAGCATGAGCAGTTTCATGATGGGCATGGCAGCATTTTGGAGGATGAATTTGGCATGGGGGATGTCAAGGTAGCAGGTAGCAACATGAGGGGAGCATCACATTGCAGATTACCAGCGCTGTCTATGAGGAGGATTGATCCGTGTTGGAGGTCTCCACCTTCGGTAGAGTACTCCCAGGATCTAGGTGCATGCATGATTTTGGATGACCCTAATGGAGATGACCGGTACATGGTGGATGATATGGTCATCTATTATTATGACAGAGTATTCTTGACTAGGACCTCTAGTCTCAAGAAGAAACTATTACATGCAGCACATGAGGACTTCCTAGCTATGCACTTTGATGCATACTTTGCTTTGCTAGAGGATTTCATTTGGGAGGGCATTCAGTATGATCTATATCAGCATATGGACAGATGCATAGCCCAGATGACTTTGGAGAGGTTGGCACAACCATTTCCCTACTCATTGGAGGTGAGGGAGAGCATTCAGATGAGCCATTTCAGCTCAAGGACTGGAGTACATGGTAAAGGAGGTATATACTCTCATTTTTATTTACCTTTCTTTACTTTATATGAGCAGCTTGATGAGCTAAGAATGATCACACCTCCTTATGCTCCTTATTATGATGTACTTGTGGCCCATTACAACAATGGGAGTGGCTATTCTTATGATGGTTTGTGGGGGAAGCCACATACTTCTTGGTGTGCACCATTGGCACCAATTTGTACTTTCATGTTTTCACCTTATGAGATGTTTGTGGCAGCAAAAAAGTGGCTATTAAAGCACTTGTTATCTCTTGTTTTGAGGCAGGCATGAAATGCACTGCGCTGGTTCCTCATGTGGAACTATGATTCACTCTCTGGTTGCCATATGGCAGCTTGTTTTCATTGTATTTTGATTCCATATGTTGCTGATGTTTGTATACTCATGGGAGGCTTTGTATGGAGAGTGGGCTTGGAGGTGAAGATGCCCATTGGGAGTATTATTTTCCTCTTTTCACATGTTGTATGTTTTAGGAGAAACAATGGGCACACCATGATTGCCATGTCACTACTTTTCTCTTCATATAGGAGGAGCTATTGGGAGAGAATGCATTGTTGGAGGAGGCACTTCATGGTTAATTCATTTTGTGGGGAGGCTTGGGCCAATTATGGAGGCCATGAAATTTCAGCCCAATATTAGCAACCCCCTCATACTTATCATAAATTGAGGGAGAAACTACTTGGATGGGAAAATCTAAACTCTCCATTCAGCCCCAACATATTGCATAGATCCGGGGTTGAGGACTGCTTGGTTGAGCCACTTAGGATGGCTCAATTCATTTGGATGATTGCATGGGTGAAGGAGTCACTCATTGGGAATAAGAATTCCCAGGTTTTTCATCACTCCTACCTTGAGGAGGCCATTGAACCACAAGGAGATTTCCACTTGCACCTTCTATTATCTCATGATGTATACTTTGGTTTTACACACTTGGAGGGATACATGGAGGACATATTTATTGCATACCTTGATGAGCTATGGTGGGATATATTGATGAGGAGGCCACAAGAAGAGGGGGAGGAATTTTGTTCTCTCTATGCAGTTGCTTGAGGACAAGCAACATGTGGGAGGGGAGGATTGTAATGTTCTTGATTTTTAGCCTCAAGCTAAAAGGAACATTTTAGTTTGCATATTTTCATTTTGTTGAATAAAATGGGTAAGGAGACACCTTAACCCCTTTTGATGGAGAAATAACACTCCTTGTGTGAAAGGAGGAATAATAAATCAGCTGATTTGAGCACCACATGGTGTGAACAAGATTGGATCATGCTTGATCTAGTCATTTTGACCAAGTCAACTAAAACTGTCTAGATACATTGCACCTACTTGGACAACGCAGTTTTAGTGGAGGCTCCACTTGCATGGGTTAGGAGGCAAGTGTAAATGGGACCCATGGTGAGAGGAGTTCATTTGATTTATAAGGAGGAGATGGAAACCCATTTTTCATTATGCATTAGCTTATCATTTTCGTAGGGTCTACAGAGACTTGCATCCCCGGGCTATTTAGCAGGGTTGTAGTGTTCTTGAACCCTAAGGGTGTTCCCGGTCGGGAATCCCTTCCTCATCCTCAAGGAAGGAGAGGGTTTGAGCTTCATTTCCTCATTCCGACATTTTTCCAAGCTTATCCCTTCAGCTACAACATTATTTTGTTGGGTAAAAAATGTTGTGTTGCTAGGAGAAGCAACAGAGGAACTCATAGAGACAATCTTTGGCTTGTTCTTTAGTGGAGATCCTGTATATTATTTGGAGGAGAAAAAAAGGAGACTCCCGGGCATCATTTCAGATCTTTGGCACCAGGCCAATCACTCACCATCTCTCATAGCACATTCAAGGGCAGAAATTGCGTTATTTATGTAGGCAGTTGCTGGGAGAGCCATCAGAGCTTGTGAGGAGGAGTGTTTTTTAGTGAAAGGGATCAGCCCTTTGCTTGAGGAAATTATCAGAGGAGGGCATGAGTATTTCAGATCTGCCATAGCCTCATTCTCCTTTTGATTCAGTTGCAGTGACAAGTTATTTGTCACATTGTACATTTTCCGGCATTTCTAGCAATCTTTCCTAGATTGGTTAGAAATCTTGTATTGGAGCCCATTCTTCTATTCTTGGGAATTTATTTATATGTATCCACCATATTTCATTTATTTACATCTACAGCAGCAGCTACTCTCCTAGAGACAGTGCAATCACTGTTTTCTGGCATTTTGTGCAGTTGCTGCATCTCTTGTATTTCATGTGTTAATCTTTGGAGATTGATTCCCATTGCATGAGGGGTTTATTCCTCATGATATTTCTATATATTGTTTCTGAAATATTAATAAAAATCATGATTTTGTTATGTTCCATTTATTGATATGTACATATTTGCAGAGTTTCATGATTATGTTCATATATTGTTGTAGGCTCTCTATTTGAGTAGTTTCCTAAGGGATCTAGTTTGGGGAGATCTGAATAAACCCTCTAGGCTTATTTCTTTGGGCTCAAATTCTAGAAGAGAAGTTTTTAGTGAGTTAACGAGGGGATCCAAGCCCCCTTTCAGCTTATTTTTGCACTGCCTTCCTTATACAACATCCTTGAGAACCATATTGCAGGAATTCCCGAAAAAGGGATATTACAAACATCCATTTTCATGAGCAAAAAGAAAAGGTAATTTTAGGATGTATAATCCAGAGAAATTGTCTGTGTCAATACCTAGACCAAATTGCAATTTGAAGTAATTATTATTATTGAGATACAAAACTTCCCCTCCTCGAGACCATCCGTTTTGTGAGGATTCGTCGAAATATGCCCAAGATGTGGATTGATCAATAGATTCAGAGAGAATAGTGTGAGATCTAGTCCTTAGATCTTCATTAATTAGTAAAATGTATATAGCAAGTATTTTTGCACCGATAAGTTCAGGTGGATAATCAACATCTAGGAAGATCATGCGATTTCATCCAAGCCAAATTCCCCAACAGATCAGAAGAGGCAGGTTTTTTAATTTATCAGAGGAGGCTTTGTTCCATGCATCATTAAAAGTATCACCACCCCATTTAGTACTGATTTATAAAGCTTGGCAAGTGAGGTTCCAAACAGTAACAAAAAAATGGCAAGTAATGAATAAATGATCAACAATTTCCTCTGTGCAGCGACATAATGCACACTAGGTAGGTCCATGAAAATATCTCCTTTTCAGATTGTCACCTGTTGGAATTTTATTTTCCAAGAGACACCAAATAAAGAGCATGGTTTTACCTGGACTCTTCTACTTCTAGGTATACTTCCACCACCACTGATTCTCCTCGGGTTCTTTTTCTGCTTGCATGTATAAATAGGCTTCCTTTCGGAGTATAATATCCCAACCTCAAGTGTGTCGAGAGGAGTTCATCCTCCCTATCTTGTAGCCTTATGTGAGATGTGGATAGGGACCAAGTGTAAATTATACAGGCTTGGTGCCATTGTACATATATATTAAGGGCCTATGTCACCAACCAGTGTTGACCCCATATTGAGGTATTTTCCATATCAACAATCTGGCTAATGGTATACTTACCTTGTTCTTCCAAAATATACACTAGATCCGAGGGAAGTAAGTGTTGTCCACTGCTACGAGACCAGGGATCAATGCCAATCCGAAATTGTGATTATGTACCAATTTTCCATGCAAGACCTGAACCAATGATGTGAAATGTGTCAAGAATGGCTTTCCATATCTTGGAGACTTTGTTTCTACTCTTGTTTTGTAGTCGAATCCACCGATTCACATTGAGAGGATGAATATACTTATGTGTAACCACCTATGTCCATAAGCTATTGGAAGACAATAATCTCCGACCACCTATCGCAGCAAGTGTGTGTGAGAAACAAAAAGGATTTTTGATACCCCATCCTCCCCAATTTTTGGGTAGGGTAATCCTTTCCCCTTTGACCCATGCAGAAGTTCTGGCATATTTTGTCCCTCTCCATAAGAATCTGCAACAACATTTTTGAATCCTATTTTGGATGCCTTTGGGAATCCATGACAATGGCATCCAATAGACAAGGATGGCTTCTAATAAATATTTGATGAGTACAAGTATTCCAACCCGGGATAACCACCTGTGACTCCATGAGTTAAGTCGTTTTTCAATCCCGGTGACTAACCACATTGTTGAGGAGGTAAATCCCCTCTGCGGATAGAGGTGATACCTACTAGCCCAGATTGGGTCTAGCAACAATCAAACATGCTACAGTGCAGGTTCCTGATTGTAAATAAACCGACTTGCGAGGAAGGCTTACCTGGAATCCAACGATGTCGTTTGTAGAAGAGGTGGTGCTCCCGTTCCTTTGCCCTGGCAGATCACAATCCTCACGATCTCCGTGATCAGACACCTGCACATGCAAGAAACAACACAAACGCAAGCATAAAATCCAGTACATACAAATATATGTCAGTCGAAGAGGACATAACTCATGAACATGATCAAGAACAATAATGGAACCATAACCGATAGTCTCTTATCATTAAAGAGTCAAAAGAAGAATACAACCAAAGCTTCGATGCCGAATTCTCCTTTGGCGGGTCGTCAGCAGAACATGTCTCAATAAAGCCTGTCAAGGATGGGACAAGCCTCTCTCTCCGGATACTTGGCAATAGTCTCCTTGCTTGGATTTGGCCTTAGGGAATCAAGAAGGCTTTTGCAGCATGAAAGCTCTTGGGAACTTGGAGATTCTGGAACTAGCTTGCTATGGAGATGGGCAAGCCTTTATAGAAGGAGGAAGGGAAGTTGGGATCCCTATAATTATGGGATTGGCCCTATCATCAAGGAAGCTTCCATGAGAGGTGGCAAACCACTTCCTCTCTATGGAAATCCGTAGCCAAAACACCCAACTCAAGATAGATATCTGTCCAGGAATTTGTTAGGATGAAACTTCCGCCTCTTATTTTTTAAAAACACCTCTTAATATGGTTGGCGCGGGTGCGGCTCTATGACAAAGCGCCAATTGGCGCGCCCTCTTTGGAGGATTTTCCCTCTTGGCGCAAGGGCTGAACTATGGAACCGCGCCAATGTAAAAAGAGCTATTTTTAGGGTTTTTTGCAAGGAGATGTCTTCAGGGCAATTAAAGCTCATCTTTAGAGGGATGCAATTAAAGTATTTTCAAGTCTTAATTCTGCCCACAGGTCACGGAATGAACCCTCCAATTTGCAGGATGGGGATTTTAGGGACGGTGACAAATTTCTGTGTAATAGATGCCCCCTAAAGCATGAGGCCCGAGAGAGAGAGAGGGGTGAAATGCTTTACGAGAACATACCGACTGAAAACACCGCCATTGGAAAACCTGCGGAGCGAAGTACAACTGATGTCTCAGATACATGATATATATACGTGGTATGGGCGCAACCATCCATAACAGAGTGTACAATAATCTAGATCCAAGGCATGGACGCAGCCATCCAGTGAAGATTGATAAATAGACTCAGGTATGGTCACAACCATCCAATCAGTGAGTCATGTAAATAATCATAATAATCCACAATATCACAGCCTGGATTACAACAGACACAATCCAGGGTCTTGCGCTCCATCTCGACCCGAACAAAGTACAAGTTCAAGCATGCGAATATGTGAGCTGAATTCGAACATGCAAGAACATCGTCTGATTACCAGCCAATGATGAAAGCTGTTAACAGACGCGAGAGGAACCACCAATAATGACAATGGCCCTCAAGGTACTATAGGTACAATCTACGGCGTGCGAATCAATGAGCTGGCGTCGAACACCCGTAGAATCACTCGATCGGAGGCCAATGATGAAAACCTCACGTCGAATGCGACGAACCTGCCATTGAGGCATGCAGGCTCCAAGGTACCATAAGGGAGTCTCTAGATCAACTTCCCGGATAATGAGCTGAAGTCGACGGGAAGTGACCTTGATCGAAGGTGGGCCATAATGTTTCCCACATCATCGACACGAGACAGAGGAACATAATGTTCTTGTGAATCAGGATCATATGAGAATCAGAGGAAGGTTGATACTTGCAGAGGTCAACTTCTCTTGAACATGTAAACGACACGATAGTGGACTTGGAAGTATTTGACATCAATGGATCAGAGGTCATGGTGACGAGGCAATGAGCAGATGAGAGGTCAAAAGGTATTATTCAAACCCATGGAGGCAAGTGAAGAACGAGATGAGATGTCCCCAACCCGACACGAATGCAGACGAGTGCCATGTTCAAGAGCGACATACTGTCGACATGACAATGATACTGGTTCCATTTTCCCCCACCATTTCTTGCGAGTACCCCAATTATTTTTGACAACAAGCTTGAAGGGGATATCATATGCTTGTAATATAAGTCCACCCTTCGGGCGAATCCATCCTAGTACGTTTAACGAGCCCTAGAAAGGAGAAAATTGGATAACGTCATTTCCACTGAGTCCAATGTCATCAGGGTTTAACGAGTCTGACAAAGGAAGAACTCGACGTCTTTTCATATTTAGAGAGTTTGAAAAGACAACAGAAAAGTAAACTCCAGCGGTCCCTTTTCGTAGATAGTTCCTCGGACCCGAAAAGGTAGAAAACAATGCCCGAGAAAACCTCCTAGTCGCGATAGGCTAGGGTATTCCTTTTTCGTAAATAAGCCATCCCAGCCCGAAAAAGGGGTAAACGTATACTGGGCAGATGTCGATTCGTGTCCACTTTAACGAGATCGAAATGACAGGGGCCTCGACAATCTTTTCATGTTTAGAGAGTCAGAAAAGAGCTGAAAGATGACTCCAGAGTGACTTTTTCGTGTATTTAATGAGTCCGAAAAAGTATAAAATACAACTTGTTTCGCCGTGTAAGTTGCATGAAAGACCTGTTGCTTCATAAAAAGGCAAGTGTAAAACCCATTTTCGACAAAATATATTAAAATATTTAGAAAAATAACTTTCAGGACCTATTTCAAGTTCAAAAAGTTATAAATATGTCAAATGGTAAAAATAAAATTACTTTTTACTTTTTACCTTACCGAAGAGCAGCAGTGGTCCAGTTTGAGTGCGAACTTCCGACTGCGATTGCAACCAATCCGGGCTACTATCCAGAGTTTCGTCAGTTCCAGGTAAGAGGCGCTTCCTTGTACTCCATTTCAATCCATTTTTTAATAGTTTTCCATCATGCATTAGACTTCTGAGGCAACTTTTTAATTTTTTAGGGCTCCGCTCATTGGCGTGGGTATCGGGCACAGACCCACGCCAATGGGCTTTTATATGCAAAGGGCTCGCGCCAGAGGCAGAACCCAAATTTCCGCCTAAAAATTCGAGATTTTAATCAATTTGAATGAAATTTGAAGCTCATCAGAGATCTAATTAAGGGTTTGTGACCATGTTGATGCAGGAAACCGAGAAAAATGGTGATTGAGTGGAAAGAAAGAGAGCACGGTGAAGAGGATGAACAGGCCATGGAAAATGAAACTTGCATGAATGCCCTCAGGAACTGTGGGCTAAAAAAGTTCTTCCTGACGCCCTGTTTACGAGCTCAGCCTGAGCTTCTACAGTACTTGATCAATATGTGGGACGCAGATGAACAAGTATTCAAACTGCGGGACCAAGTGCTAGAACTGGAGGTTGCTGACGTCTACTTCATAACCGGATTATCACGCAGAGGTCCGGTACCCATATTGACAGGGAGCAGACCGTCTGGTGAGAAAATGGAGCAAGTGATGGCACGAGTGTGCTGAGGGGCACAACTGGGATCAGGAAGTGGAAAGGTGGACATCCACACCATTCCTAATCTAGCACTGAGAGTGGTGCTGCATACCATCACGCGGGCTGCGGGGTCACAGGCACCGCACGAGGCCACAAAGGCCCAACTTTTGTTAGCCTCAGAGTCTATGACTCCCCTATTGTTTGATTGGGCCACGACAGTGATGATAAACATAAAGAGGCAACTGACCAAATGCAAACAAGCCAAGCTGAAACAGTTTGGCTATGGTTCTATCCTGGTATCGTTCATCCTGGAACGATTACCAATATTCCAGGGCCAAGGGGCCATAGTAGCTGAGCCGATTCCACGAGAGCCAAGAATGGCTCGTTGGGTAGCACTGGTGCCCAGAGCTGGAGGAGGCCAACAGATGTCCTGGAGACCGGATTTTTTTGGGTGGTTGCGGCGTCAGTTGATCGTAGTGGAATACTGGCCATATGTAGGTACCGATTTCACTGGTGATCCAGATCTCCCACTGCCGGAGGGAGATAATTGGGACGAGGAGTTGGGTATGACCCCTTCTCTTTTTTATTTTCTATTTTATGATTTTTTGTTAATACATGTTCATCCTGACACATTTTATATGTATGCAGACGTGGGCCCAAAGAGACCAGCCGGTATGTCTCCTATCGCGCGAAGGACTCTTCCTGCACCTGATCCTCAGGCAGAGGGTGCAGAGGGGGGGGAGTTAATCCAGAATCTCAAGGGCATTGCCCGAGGGATCCTAGAATACGCCCGGCTCAAGGATGTACCGATGGCGTACCAGAGACATACGGTGGGAGTGCCTAGTTGCCTGCTCCGACAGACTTCTCGTCATGATGAACAAGAATTCATGGTTTCCAAGAGTCCCGCACCAGGTGGGAGAACGACATCTTGGAAATCAGGACCCAATGCCCCCAGTACACTATGCACGACGGCGTCATCACTGAGTGCAGGCACAGGGTAGGTAGACACATAGTTGACCTGCGGTGGAGTAGATACAACGGGTGGATAAAAACCAGGAGGGGGTGATGGCGAGCCAGTTGCCACATTAGGACCAAAGAACGAAAGCTGATAAATGGTCACGATCCATCCTTCATGCGGAAAACAGGCCAAACGAAAAAGGGAAGAGACGAGCACTCCCATGGCATAGGTGTAATCGCGCCCCAGGAGCAGATTGAAATCCAAGGGGCCTGGAACGACCATCACGTCCATATGGACGGTTTTACCTCCCAAAGTAATAGGTAACCTTGGAAGGATCCCCAACAGTTGACTCGTCCTTCTGTTAAAAGTCAAAAGATTCTGTGTAACAGGCGCAAGTGGCGGCGAACCGAAACAGGTAGTTGAGGATAGAATACTAACAGAGGCGCCTTCGTCTATAATGGTGCTAGGCACGACCAGACCAAGAGCCTGTACTGTGATCTCGAAAGGCACATAAGACAGAAGGCGGAATCCTGCAAATCGACTCCAATCAAAGGAGGCGACCAGACTACTCGGAGGGGTTACCATCGAACCGAGAAGGTCTTCCCCTGGTGTTATGGAAGGAGGAGCATTCTCCATAACCTCCGTATCAAAGGTGGGAGGGGTATCCTCCAGAGCCTCCATGGTGGGAGGCGGAGGAGCTTCTTCTTGAAGTACAGGGACAGGAGAATATTTTTCCAAGTTGGAAGAATCTGAAGAAATCAGAAGGACATGGGGGGTGTGAGATCCACTCTCGACAAAAAAGACCTGGTGCACCGCGGACGGGGCCAGCTCAACCGATCCCACGACCAATGGTTGGTTAGGGACGGATTCTTAAATTCGAATTTCTGAGGGAGTGGGATTGACCAAAGATGACTCTTGACCAATCGTAGGATCAGCTGGCGGAGGACTCACAGAAAGCCGATTATAACCAGGTGGAAGGCATGGTGTAGAACCGGTTGGGTTGCCCAAAACTCGCTTGGCTTCATCCATATAAGGACAAAGGTGAATGGCATGGTGCCCTTCACACAACTTATAGGGATTGGTGATCTTACCCTGCTTCTTAGGAGCTGTATCAGCACCAGTTGAAGACGTGCCCCCAACCTGGCTCCTGGAAGTCAAAGGCAACGGCGGACGGCCATTGGACCATGCTTCGAGCACCTTGGGGATGCCAGGGAAGTCTCGAAGAAGATGGTCTCCCGTGCACAACATGCAGGGGAACTTGACTTTCCGTGGAGGGTTGGAAAGTATATCAAGAGGAGATATTTCAGAGACAGTAGTGGCAGCTTTAGCCTCTCGTTTATCAGACTTCTTCTTCTTTGTCTTCTTCTTCTTCTTCTTAGCCACCTGATTACTTGAATCCAGACTTTCACCAGGCGAAGTAGAAGACGAGGACGCAGAAACAGGCGAAGAAGGGGAGAGGTCCACCTGGGAATCAACATGATGTTGTTCCGGCGGAGGAACTGATTGAACAGTAGCGGAGATATTCGGGACCACAGAAGTTGAAAACAACCAAACAGGCAACCCAACAGTTAACCCAGGAAGGGACAACGTTGCCATGTAAGGAGCACCAACATTCCCAAAAGGAGGAAACTAACTAGGATTCCCTTCTGAGGGGATTCCTTGGTTGGTAAACTCCGAAAAAGTTGCCATCAAAATTCAAAACGACACACGGGATGAAAAAGAGTCAAGACACACGATCAAACGGTCAACAAGCAAAGTCTAACAAGGCATGTAATCGTGGGTGATTAATTTTTACCACATTGAAAAAATAAGAAACTTTACCGTTTCATGTTTTAAGAGTCGAGAAACGGTAAAAAAGGTGACTCTATCTCTTTCAGATTTGACACAAGCATGAAAGGACAAGCGCTTGGTGATCCTTTCAAATTTAGGGAGTCAGAAAAGATCAAATGACTGCTCAGGAATACTAGGCAAAAGGGTGTACCAAATAACCGTGAACTGCAATATACACCTTGGTTTCAATAATGAAATAGAAATCAACCAAGGACTTTTCGTACGTGCAGGAAATCTCCCCGAATGCTGTGTCTGATGTATCACAGGTATAGGGCGGCAGACTCGGCTTCCTGTGGATAAAGGATTGAAACCTAGAGGGGTCTCCCTTTATATACGCGAAGGTACGGGGAGCACAAGTCCGTGCTAGTGCTGTCTAAAGCCAAAAGGTGAACGACAGCTACTAGGTTTAAAGACGTCGGAACACGTCTCTAGCCTAGACCTCTAAATGTGTTTCGTTAGATTTCAATGCTACCTTAGTGTAAATTGAATGAATTTTAAAGTTGATCTTCAATTACGTTTCAGTTTTCAGGCCCTAATGAATGTGATGTCTCAAAGATCTCTTAAATGAAAAACTACATGCCACAGTTCATCATTTCGTTCGATGAAAACTAGCTACAGAAGAGTTGAGAGTTTTTACACAAACAAAATGATCAGAAGACAATCAATGATATCTCTAATGCAACTAATGAAACTAAAAACTTTTCTTTCAAATTCACTAAATACTAGTAAAATCGAAAATATTTCAATTTGCACTAATCAGCCAATAAGCAAAAGAGATTTTTTTTTATTTTCAATGTTTGATAGCTAGATGCAATAAAAAAACCGAAAACAAATAAGAAGCAATTCGAGAAATGATATTAAGAGAGAAAAACAAACAAATTTCACTCAATGGCACAAACAATCAGATCTCAAATCGACAAAAAGTCTCTCAAAACCAAGAAAAGTCCCAAAGACACCAATGAGCCATGTGATCTAGGCCCAAAATGAAGCAAAGCGAAATTCGAATGAAAACGAAATCAGTCACTCAAAAAACGCAACAATATGATAGACAACTGTCAAACGAATGCAAGGAAGCAATCCCAAAGCCGACTGAACGAACGAAAACCAAAAACTCCCAAGGGAGGCTCGACTCACAAAAGCACCTAGATGCCCTAGGGCTCGTATGCAAAATTGAAAGAAATAGGCAAACAACCAAAGGAAGGAGGTTCCAACCAGTCAAACTAGGCTCCAGTGCACTCAAACAGCCGGAAAAACAAGATCAAAATCACAAGTCATCCTCAGAAATCTTGAAACACAGCAAACCCTAATAGCTCACAGGATTGGCGCGACTGTGAGCTTGAAATTAGTGCCAGAAATGTAATGGCGCGGGTGATACATAGACAACCTGCGCCAATGGGCGCGACTGTCACGCTAAAAAGCGCGCTAGCCGAGTTTACTATGGAAAAAATAAAAAACAAGCAATCTCAGACACAGACAAGTGATGACAAGGCTAAAACAAAGCCAAAAAAACAGGAAAATCCAGTCCAAAGAGCTGACTAAGCAAGCAAGACCAAGAAGTTGACCGGAAAGAGAAGACAAAACTCCAAGTTGTTCAGTCCGTAAACCAAACTGAAGATTGACTGAAGCAGCGTTGATCTACTCCACTAGTGCAGAGCAAAAGCGTTTCGAAGGCTATCTGGCTGCATTCAGACTCCATCTATAGTTTACAAATCAAACAACAAGCTGAGTCCCCAATGGAGTCGCCAAATTGTTGAGGAGGTAAATCCCCTTTGCGGACAGAGGTGATCCCTACTAGCCCAGATCGGGTCTAGCAACAATCAAACACGCTACAGTGCAGGTTCCTAATTGTAAATAAACCGACTTGCGAGGAAGGCTTACCTGGAATCCAACGCTATCGTCTGTAGAAGAGGTGGTGCTCTCGTTCCTTTGCCCTGGCAGATCACAATCCTCACGATCTCCGTGATCGGACACCTGCACATGCAAGAAACAACACAAACGCAAGCATAAAATCCAGTGCATACAACTATATATCAGTCGAAGAGGATATAACTCATGAACATGATAAAGAACAAGAGTGGAACCATAACCGATAGTCGCTTATCATTAAAGAGTCAAAAGAAGAATACAACCATAGCTTCGACGCAGCACTCTCCTTTAGCGGGTCGTCAGCACAACATGTCTCGATAAAGCCTGTCAAGGATGGGACAAGCCTCTCTCTCTGGATACTTGGCAATAGTCTCCTTGCTTGGATTTGGCCTTAGGGAATCAAGAAGGCTCTTGCAACATAAGGATATGAAAGCTCTTGGGAATTTGGAGATTCTGGAACTAGCTTGCAAGGGAAATGGGCAAGCTTTTATAGAAGGAGGAAGGGAAGTTGGGATCCCTATAATTATGGGATTGGCCCTATCATCAAGGAAGCTTCCATGAGAGGTGGCAAACCACATCCTCTCTATGGAAATCCGTAGCCAAACCACCCAACTCAAGATAGATATCAGTCCAGGAATTTGTTAGGATGAAACTTCCGCCTCTTATTTTTAAAAAACACCTCTTAATATGGTTGGCGCGGGTGCGACTCTATGACAGAGCGCCAATTGGCACGCCCTCTTTGGAGGATTTTCCCTCTTGGCGCAAGGGCTGAACTATGGAACCGCGCCAATGTAAAAAGAGCTATTTTTAGGGTTTTTTGCAAGGAGATGTCTTCAGGGCAATTAAAGCTCATCTTCAGAGGGATGCAATGAAAGTATTTTCAAGTCCTAATTCTACCCACAGGTCACGGAATGAACCCTCCAATGTGCGGGATGGGGATTGCAGGGACGGTGACAAATTGCTGTGTAACACACATCCAATCTTCTTTTTTATAATCATTAGGTTTTTGTTGAAATCCAAAATATTTTAGACCCTCTTCAAATTTTTTATGCTAGAATGGGAATTGTTTAAGTGCGAAAGTTATCTCTACTCTAGAAAATTTTGTGGAAAATAATGTTGATTTCAAATAATTAGCCTCCATTCCTGTAGATTTAAAAAATAAATTGAGGATACTTTTAAATGCTACAATGTCACGACGAGAGCCATCCATGAAAATGAGGACATCACCAACAAAGAGCAGATGAGTTAAGTTGATGTCATTTTCCATAGGATCCATGACCAACTTCCCCCTCCTCTGAGCTTCCCTAACCTTCCTGTTGAGGTCTTCCATGATCAAAAGGAAAAGTAGAGGAGATAGAGGACAACCTTGACGTAAACCCCTTTCTGCATGGAAGAAATCTGATGTTGATCCATTTATTGACACTGCAAAGGATGTGGAGGAAATGAAACATATTATCCAATTTATGAAGTTGATGTTAAACCTCGGGTGAGTGAGCAGCATACGAATATAGATCAATTTATCTTTATCGAAACCCTTCGATAAATCAATCTTCAATATCATGCCTTTCCATTTTTTTATTTTTAGACTATGTAAGACTTCTTGTACAGTTCCTATTGCCTCATGAACTTGTTTGTTGTCTAAGAAGGAAAATTGATCATTAGATATGTATTGAGATAGGATGGGCCTAATCATATTGGCCATGATATTAGCTATGATTTTGTAAATATAATTACATAGCGAGACTGGTCTGAAGTCATTGAATGATTTCAGATCATCTGTCTTAGGGATGAGAGCAATGAATGATGTGTTGAAGAACCCAATCAGTTCATAGAAGCCCAAGAAAAATTCAATCGTCCATCCATCAGGCCCCAAGATTTTTTCCTTCTTAAACCATCATAAAATCCCTTCCACATTTCTTTGTATTCTTAAGATGAACCAAAATTATGGGTTTGAAACTTCGATCATTAAACTGTCATGAATGCGATGGATTTGAAAAGATATTTGAAACAAGATAACAATCGCATAAATATCAAATATGAAATCTCTTGAAGTAATCGAGGCCATAAGCTCTATGTTATTTTATTCATCTACAAATCGAGGGAAGATTCTAGCAATCTGAATTATTTCAGCTAAGGTATAATGTCTAGGGCTGAGAAGAGATTTCTAAAATGTTGTGGTCCCATACTTGTGAGGTCTCTAAAATTTGATACTTTCACTCCAATATTATTTTCCAACGACCAAAGGGTGTTGATAGCCTTCACACCCTTGGAGAATTGTTGGAATTTTTTTGTGTTGTCATCTCTTTCTTGTAACCAAATAGCCCTGCCCCTGACTCTCCATGCTTCATCTTTAGCTTCTAAAAATATTCTATTGTTGCTTCCAATTGGGTAATATGGAATTTGGATTCAACAGATACATAGTCACCTCTTCCAGGTTTTTCTAAAATCTCCAATTTTGATTCAATATGTTTTGGAGACTCCTCATCCTTCAAATTTTTATTCATGGCCCACTTAATAGTATTATTCTTTAACCTCTGTAATTTATCTGCGAATTTATTGGCCATAGAAATATCTCCCTCGATGGAACGCGATCGCCATGTATCCCGAACCAAAGTTCATAACTCCTCCTCCTTCAACGAACTCAGATTAAACTTAAAGGGGGCCCTTGGTTTGTTGAAGTTTCCAAACATCTCAAAATAGATAAGGTGATGATCATAAATTCTTCCTGTCACTACCCATTGTCTGAAAAGGGGAATTTTTTGTGTCAATGCTTCTTGAACCAAGAATCAATCCAATCTCCAAGCAATCATAGCTTCACCAGCTCTTTGATTTCTCCATGTTGGAATTATCACGGCCATTTCTATATCTACCAATTTATATTTTTCTATCATCTATGCAAAAAAATCAAATAGAGAGTCAACATGGGTGTGTTCACCCGAGATCTCTGAGTTTCCCATGGAAAATTTTAATTCCCCCCCAACCATGATCAAATTATCCATTCTGAAGAAAGAATGCTCCATAAAATTATTCCAAAACTCAAACCTCTTGGTACATGGACCATACACATTAATGATTTTGTGTTCCATTCGCATCTCCTCCAAGAATATGTTCATTGTAATTATCCCGTCCCCACCCTAAGTGTTTAAAATATTGATGTATTTGTGTTTGGCTCCAAATTCCAAACCTCCAGAACGCCCTCGAGCATCAATTGCAAAGAAGGCCCAATCCTTAAACATTCCTTCCAAGGTATTAAAAATATACACAACGTTCCCCAAGGTTTCCTATAAAAAAATAATATCCATATTGTCCGACGAAATCAATCACCTCGGTGTTATTTTTTTGGGGTTACTAGCTAACCCACGAAAATTGAAGGAGAACCACTTCATTAGGGACTAGATTTCGAGGTTTTCTTTGCTCTAAGAACCACATCTAATGAAAATTTTCTACCAACAACTATGCCCTGAATTTCCTTATGAATGACCTTGGAGATGTGTGATTGACGCCCCCTGGGTATCTTGGGGATTTTGGAGGGAGAAAGGGCACCTAATATGTACCCAAATTACCAATGACCGATAAAGTTATAGGGTAGGCAAGATAAGGAGTGAAGGTTATATCGGCGTCATCCTCTATTCTCAGAATATTCCTCCTCCAAGGGAATAAATGAGGGGGTGGGAGCCGACAAACATACATGACCATTTTATATCAGACACGAAACAACCCCCAACCCCTGAGAAGACAAAGGAGCCCCAACAACAGAGGAACTAAAACAAGGAAGACAATATATAGAATGTATAGTATGACATAAATTTGGAGGAAGAGAAGTACCTGCAAAAGAGGATGTCCTCGTTGAGCCAAGTCGAGCTCCCATTCTGTTGTCGGTCCCTTGATTCAAAAACCGCTCCGCAATAGGAATATTCCCAGATACAACTCTCAATGGATGACCATTCTTATGCAGTGGATTTGTCCTTTATTCCCCCCCACTATCCTAACCTCTATGGTGGTCATCCAGCTTCAACCCGACCTCGTTGGTGCTTTTCTGAGGGAGAGGGAAATCTTTATAAACATGTTCGACCTCATGACATCGCTAGCATTGAAATGGGACTCCTTCGTAGTCTGGCTTCTGTAAAAGTACAAGCCCCCTATAGTGAAACGCCAAACTGGCCACCAATACCTCTCTCGTGTCTATATGTACCAAGATCCAAGCATAAGCCTTTTTTCCAGTCTCAAGATACCCTTTGTCATAATCCAAGAATTGTCCCAAATCATCCCCGGTGCAATGGAAGATATCTACAGACCACAAGTGTAATCGGGGAACCCCAAAAACCTCACCCAAATACGTCCTTCCCCCAATTTCTCCTGCTATGGGTCGAAGAGAGGAGTCCATGGCTTAAAATAAATGGGGGCCATTTCAATGTTCCAATACTTGGATGGAGCCCAACTCATCTGATCCACTTTGTTGAATTTGAAGGCAAACCAACCCCTTTACATGGTGTATATTGTTGGCATCACGTCCATCACTTGGTTCCAAACCCCTTGTGCCCATTTCCTTAGTCGCGCAGATGAGTAGTTTCTACCTCAAACCCTCCCCACCAGTGCCCTTTTTGCAGTGTCCATGATGTCGTCAAAACTGAGACCATCACCCAAAATCAGAAAACGGTCCCTTTCTTTTACCTTCGTGCACTTCGATTTCTTACCCTTCTTCCTTGTGCCCTCTCCATCAACTTTTCCATGGTTGGATTCCCCTAATGTAGAGGGTGAGAATCCTATCAAATCCTCAATATTACAGCCCCCTGAGCCATTAGCTACCCCCACAGACCTTGCTCCCTTGGAGACGCCCACTGCCTGAGTAAATCCTAATCCCCATATAGGAGCAACAACTTCAGAAGAAGGCCCCAAACCATTTAGCCCACGGCCTACCACATTAGACCCCAAGCACCCCTTAACTCCAACCACCCCATCTCTAGAAAACCCTAAATATTCAGACGAACCAGGATAAGTCCCAATAGGTGGCGGGTGTATGATAGGGCTGTTACGGCCAATAAAATTATCTACAAATCTTAGTGCCTCCAAGGAAATTCCAGCAATACTAACCCCTAAATCCTTCGTCCCCATCCATTAATACTCCTTCGATGTCGAAATCCCTACATTATGCCAAAATCATAGTTGAGACTCGATGGTGGAGAACCTAGTGAAACGAGCAACTGAAGATCATCCCCAATATTAGTGAAAGTTGAATAAAACCCTGCGTTCGGGGAGCCAGATGGAAAAATATGTTCCAACCCCAGAGCCTGATGTGGTGATTCCATCTAGATGGGCACCCCATCATATGGGTCAGTTGTGTGGTCCCCTATATCCTCCTCCATCTCAAGAATGACACTCCTCCTCATGCAACCTGAGGTTCTTTGAGTGAATCCCAGATACCAACAAAGGTTGGTCACTATTAGTCGAAAGAAAAAGATTATGAGAGTGTGCTAATTGACAATACAAGTGTTGTCACGGTTATTCGGAGCACAGTCGTGAAAATATCCCTAATCCAGTTTAAAGACAAAAGAAAGCATCAATAATCGGAAAAGCGCTCGTCATTAGATTGGAGTAAATCCACAGAGAAAATCCTAACCGCCTCCCTGCGATGGCCTTAAACACATTTTGAACCGCAAAGCCATCCTAATCCCCAATTTATCAAACAATTCAAATCTATCATTTAAATTATTTTTAATTATATTTCTAATAAAACTTATAAAAAAAACATACTTGAAAAATATTTATACTTATATCTTTCTTTTTGTAAAACACATTATATTATTCTATTAAAATAAACTTCAAATAACCAAATTAAACTAAAGATTGAAACATATATAGATTGTTATATTTAATTATTTAAAAGTGTATAAACAAAATATATATATATATTTTCTTTCATTTCGCATTTGAAATGCATTTTTTAATTATATAACTGAGAGTTTTGAAGTAAAACACATTATAATATTCTATTAAAAAAAACTTCAAATAACCAAATTAAACTAAAGATTGAAACATATATAGATTGTTATATTTAATTATTTAAAAATGGATAAACAATTTTATTTATTTTTTTGGCTATTTGAAATGCATTTTTTAATTATATAAATGAGAGTTTTGAAAAATTCCTTAAACATACCATTTATATATTTCGAACCATTCAAATTTATCATTTAAATTATCTTTAATTATATTTCTAATAAAAGTTATTAAAAAACATGCTTAAAAAAGTATATACCTTTCATTTTTTAAATCCAATTAAAAAAAAAATCAAATTAGCATGCGCATTAAACTAGTTGATGGAAATTCTGAAATCAACCATGGGTGGATACATTGGGTGAGACATCAATACATTGGGTAAGACATCAAAGCGGTTTGTGTTAACAAGCTCTGTTGCAGAGTTGTAAATGAGTTTAGAACTTAGGTTCAAATGAATTAGGACTTAGGGTCAACCGAGGAGGAAATCTTCCTTCAAACATTTTGAATAGTTGATTCGAAATTTTATTGACTTTACTTATTTATGGTTTATTTTATTTAGAATTAATATAATTAAATTGTTGCTATTTTTGAGTTTTATGAGATATTTTAATTTAAAAATGGCAAGGTATATTTTACTTGATATATTATAAACTTTGTGTATTTAATTGACACATTGATGATTTTACTTGATATTTGTTGGATATTAAAAATGGAAATTTACATAAATTTAGGTGTAAGAGATATGTATATTATTAAACTTAATATAAATATGGCTGGAATCTAACTATTTTATGTTTTTATTTTATTTAGTTAATTTTATTTATAAATTTACTAAAAATTATATTACCAATTAGATAAAAAAATTATGCCATAACATTTATGATTTATGAATTTAGACATGCTTCAAATCATGGCCAAGAAGAGTCAACACTCATCAAATAAGAAATTAAAATCTTATTTTTATTATATTATCATTATGAATTAAAAAATAAATAAATAGATAAGAAAAATAACCATCATTACTTAATTATACAAATAAATTTAATGGGCAAATAGATATGATTTTGATAATTTAATTGCTTATTTTAATAAGTTTAAAGTAGAATAGTAACCATTTTTATATTAAAATTTTGAAGCAATGTAATTAAACTCTATCTCATAATTAATTTAACTACTATACATAAAAAGTGCAACATTATTATTTTATATGACAACAGTATACTACTAACGACCTCCAAACACCTTGTTTCATTAGCTATAGTTCATCCGTTATATGTTTTGGAGTTTTTTAAGACATATTTTCCAGTTGAATTTGTTCAAAATTCTGTAGAGATTTATTGGAATCACAAATTTGATTTGTGAAATCTTCACAATTTGAGTACCCCAAGGGTTTTTCAAGGTGCTAAACCGATATATGTAGTCAAAGACACATTTTAAACAACAAAAGATGATGATTTGCCACAGAAATATTTCACTAGATTTCAGCGAAAAACTCCAAAACAAATAATAGTTAGACAACATTGTTTTATTGTGTTGCACTTATTACACCATATTTGTTATCTTCTCAAGTCTACCATTGTTCAATATTTGTTTAGAAAATCGGGCAGATGTTCATCATGCATGCCATTAAGTGTTTAGAGCTATTCAGTGGCACTAATGCACCAAAGTGTCATTTTGGCTTGAATTCTTTTGTACATTAGGACTCATTCATAAATACATTTTTTTTGTACTTTAGGACCCTTTTTGTTGCATTTTAATGAAATTCTGTAGGTTTCTGCATGAATCTAAAAAGAATGTCTACATATAAAAAATCTAGACAAGTATTTGTCAAGTAAATAAGGCTTCCAATCAATTATCTATAACCAAATACTATTTGTCAATTCCCCCTTATAATTTTGAAAGCTATATGTATTTTTCCATAGTAGTAAGAGATGATTTACAATCCCCCATGCATAATTGTTCAACAATTTTGTTGTATACTTCGTTTGACTAAGAAATATTTGATGATATTGTTGAAAAGCTTCCGCTCCAAGAAATATTGAATTGATTCCCCCCTTCAATTTTTGAAAGTTATCAATATTGTTCCATAGTATTAAGATATGGTTTACAATCCTCCATGCCTACTTATTTAACAATTTTTTTGTATACTTGGTTTGACTAAGAAATATTTGATGATATTGTTGGAAAACTCCCACTCGAAGGTAATATTGAAGTGGATCCAAGTCAATGATTTTGAACCCTTTTAGAAGTTAGTGTTTCATATTTGTGATGTGAACTTCATGGTTACCTATAATGATTAAGTCATCAACATAAATAATAATGATGACTAAGTTTTGACCATGCATCCTAAAGTAAAAATTATCATCAAAGTCATTGTGATTGAAACCAACATGTCTAAGGTACTCATCCATTTTGGCATACCATGCTCTAAGTGCTTGTTTCAAGCCATACCACCTTTGATTAATTTGAAAACTTTATGTTTTTGTCCTTCAACCTCAAAACCTAGGGGTTGAGTTATGTGACAATTTTTTTTTATAATCCATCTTGTAAATGTTGTTATGAATAATAATTCATGTAAATAATATGGAAATGTAACACATTGAATGACTTAGGGAAGTGGACACAAATTCAGAGGAATAAGGAGGAGGATTTTCTTGTAAACCTAAGCCATTGTATTTATTTCACCACCTATCTCCTTGATGGATTTATGGCATTGTTTTGCAAGCACTAAATTGAGGGAATGGACCCCCTGAGTAAAGGATGAGAATGCATCTCAGTTCTCATAGAAGTGTGGGCGTGGTCAACACACATGATGTACGAGAGAAGAAATATGGGAGACAAGGTGCGGAAGAGAATTATTCACAAAAGGACAGACTGCAGAGTAGACGAGCAAGAGAGAGAGAGAGCTCGTTGAGAAAAGAATGTAGAGCATAATTGGTTGTGATTGTGAATCTACTAGGAAGGGAGAACTTGTGAATATTGTGTTCTTCCTTGAGGATGGTATTCCCCCTGTGTTTTTTGAGGCTTGTGAGCATCCGTGTGAATTAGTTTTCCAAAATGAGTTCAATGGAGTCGTGATACTCACGTATTAGCCAGGGTTGATAAACTAGTTAAGTATTTTTTCAAAGAGTTGATAAACATCTGTGTAGTGGCTTGCCTTGGGGATGAAAAACCACCGAGATACTAATTGGGCTGGTAAAATACTTGATAGGCTAAGGCACCCAAGAATTTTTTGAAAGGTATGATAAAATCGTGAGTGGCTAGCCTTGGGGTTGATAAACCACTTGGGTACTTGCTCAGTAAGCTGCTAAATATCCTGGAAATGGATTCTTTACTCCTAGAGTAGAAAATCTAGTTGATTAACCTCGCTTTATAAATATATATTACATCTTATATAACTGATATGAAACTCTCTGAGCCTTGGGAAAACCCTCATGGTCGATATTAAACTGAACAAAAATTCATTGTAGTGTTACAACTAGGGTTTGTTGAGAAATCATGTTAGAAATGGACTTTGTTTCTTACCATATGTGATCTGAATGTGATCGATTAAGTGTTGAGTTAGTTTGATTAGTTTGTCATTCAGATTGATTTTTAACTGAAGAAAGCTTTAAGTGAAAGACGACATAAACCAACAGCTTCCTTCTGAGCTGTGGCATTCTTCTTTCCCTTTGACTTGCCCTTCTTTTTGTTGTTTTCAGTTTCCATCTGCTTGGATGTCTTTGGTGTAAACTTGAAAGGTCTACCACCTAATTCGACATGAATAGTTTGAACACAAACTTCATCAAAATCATTAGGATTGAACATTAATAATGTATGCTGCAAATATGAATGCAAATTACCAATATACTTCAACAAAGTTTATTTTGTGTCCAAAGAAATACCAAGTGCTAACGCTTTCTTTCTGAATTCCTATGTGAACTCTTGAACATTATGTCCCTTACCTTGTCGCAAGTGTTGCCAATCAATAACATCTTGCTGTGTGTGACCCAACAGATAGAATTTTTTCTTTAGAGCTTTTATAAACTTAGTCCATGAGGTGATAACTTTTCCTTTATGCTTTAAATCTATCTGTGTCTTACTTTCCCACCAAATCAAAGCAGTACCCCCCATTCTAAGAGTAGCTAATTGGATCTTTGTTATCATCAGTAATATTTTGAATACGACAATAGATTTCTAACTATTTTACCCAATTATCTAGTTTCTCAGGGTTTATTTCACCATCATACACATGTAATTAGAACTTAACATCAAGTTTCAAAAGTGGGCTCGTATGTTTCTTTTATTTTTCTGATTCAGAACTAGAAGTAGAAGAGGAAGAAGAAGAAGAAGATGATGGAGATGATGGAGGAGAAGGATATTTATCTGCATTTCCTTTACCCTTATGCCTTCGATGATGAGGCTGCATCTCTCATCTTCTTAGCTTCATATAATTCTACCAACATCTTGTAGTGTACCTATGGCCATAGGTACACTACACATCTGTTGCATGTTAGAAACATCTGATGGATTTGATTCTCATCCATGGGTTTCGATTCAGTAGCTTCGGGAGTCTCAATGTTCTTAGTCCCTATCATCATTGATTGATGAATGACTTTCCGCTTTCCGATCTCTGGATCGAATTCCTCAAGCTCGCCTTTTCCACGTTGCAATCCCAACCTGGTTAACATCCATTGACAAAGAAACTACAAAGTAGAACCTGCTCTGATACCAAATATGATATGAATGTGATTGATTAAGTGCTGAGGTAGTTTGATTAGTTTGTCATTAAGATTGATTGTTAACAGAAGAAAGCTTTAAGTGAAAGACGACATAAACCATCAGCAAATAAATTACTAAAACACAACATAAAACAGAGAGAAGAAGAAGCAAATAGTTGATGACGGAGTTCGTCCCTGGTTGTCTACGTCTTTGGGTCCGCTTTCAAGTGGGCATCCGCTTTATTAGGATTGATCGTGAGGAATTTATTTACACAGAAATGAATTAGAATGAATGTGCTCGAAAACAATTTTGGACTCTATAAACAGAAATTACACCCTCTCGCCTTTTCGACGCCTGCCTCTGTGCTCAATTCCGACTCCCGACGGTCGAGCAATGCTGAAAATAAAACTGCCTCTATCCTGCTGAAACTAAAGTTCAAAACATCCATGTCCTTTGATTGAATATGTCATGGTTTAAATATGGTGAATTCGAACTTACTTATGCCAATTTTAGGCTTATGGTTGAACAAATCATGCAAAAGGGTCTTGGATTCTATCTCCTAATGAATACCTAGGATAAATTTGTTTGACCTTAGCACTGTTTTAATTACAAAAACCAAAAAATAAACATTATAATAAAAATCTTAGCCAAGTGGCTAGCTAACTGGGCAGAGCATTTATTGTCTAGCATGTGATCAGGGCCTTGACCAGTGGTTACGCCCGGCGGTCAGGGTTTACACCCGGCGGTTCTAGCTTATCCTCGGCAGTTCCGGCGCAACCTGCCACATGGCATATGTTCCCGATGTGGCTTTTTAACATGCGGTTACAATATCTGTCAATCACTAACATTATTCATGCGGTCAGACCCGTTCACATAAATTTACAAACTTTGACACGGTTTAAGACTTGGCGGTTAGCACTGTTTATTGCATATTTTTTTAACATATAGTCTGCAAGGGTTTTGTGACATTTTTTTTTTGGGTTTTTAAACATACACCTTAGGCCTTAGGTTTTAATGTCTTAGGTTTTGAACCATGGGTTTTTAACACATAGTTAAAACACCTTTGTGCTAGGGCTTTAACATAGGATTAGAACTAGGGTTTAGAGATAGTGCTAGGATTAAACCTTAGTTTTTGGATTAGGTCTTAGCACTAGGTTTACAACTTTTACCACCTTTACATCCCAATTAGAAACACATGACAACCATAACACTGAAGGACCTTTTCACTGGCGAATTGAAGATACTGAAGACTGAACTGGACATCAGACTTCTGGAGCTGACTAGACCTCTCTGTTGAACTGAATTGAACAAGATCCTCCTTGATCAATATGTTGAATGGGTGTTGGTTGAGAGTACTCCTGAGCAATTACCTCCTCAGACTTTGAATTTGGCTTGGGGGTGGTTAGTTGCAAGAAATATTGCAGCATAACTAGCGTATGGTTGGGTGAAGAGTTTAAGTCCCTCCCTAAGTTTCCAGGACACCCAATTGATAAATATATTTTCTTGCATATATGTGTATACATATTTGCACTATCAAGGATAATTATTGTTGTTATGAGATATAAAAATGGGTGTGAAAACACTATTGATGAAGGACATGTTGATTTATATGTACTACAATGAGAAGCTCATGTGATGAACCTCGTGGAGTGAGTGAGTAGTAGATCCTTGTACTGCTGACAATTTATTAATTTAAAAATCTAACTAATTAATAATGTATTATTGTCTCGGAACCTTTATAATTATGTTGTTGACATGTTGTAGATAGCATGTAATGATTAACTTACATTATGATGTTAGAATATTGTTTGTATGTCTTTTCTGGCCAAAGGAATAATATCGAAACAATGCATGGTATGTCCACATATCTGATGGTAATGTTGAAATCCACTCTTTTGGAGGGTCAGGAGTTGTTTTATTTGTAACTACAAAGTGTTGTTAGTCATAGATTATTAGAGTTATAATGTATGTTGGTAGGAATGATAGCAACCTTTTTTCTTAAAGGCCATGTTTAAATACAAAATTACTAGTGAGGGAATGAGGGAGTCATCCCCAGGAAGTATTAGTGTTCTGAGTGATGTCACTCATCAAGAAGAGTTGGGAACGTCCCTTGAGGTACCTTAGAACTCTAAGTAAATGCAAGAAAATTTTCCTGACATAAGCTTGGTTCGAATTCCATGTCTACATTTTTATTTTCCTTTATAGCACATCGAGGGTGGATTTCATGGGCACGGGATGACTAGGTCATGGGAGTAGATATATGTCATCAGGGGCCTCGGGGGAGTTTTCAAGAGCTTTTATGGGATTCGATGGAATTCTCTTGGCATGTTCCATCATCTACATAGTTTGCATTTCGTTCCATTGCATTCTGACAACTTTCATAAAACAAGGTTATTATTGGGTATAACTTAATGTTCTGGTGCTCAAAATTGTGCTTAAAAATGAAACTTGTCGGAATGGTGTGGAACCTGAACGACCACGTATATCTCGTCATTATGAATCCGATGCAACTCGTTTCGCAGAAAACGAACATTGTATGCTCACGAAAATTTGATCTATTCATTTTCCTAAACAAGAATTGTTTTTTTTAAATGATATTTGTCTGTGTATTTTGGGCCAGTCGCAGGCTGCCACGTGACCTCTTCTGGTTGGTCGAAAGTTAAAATTTTTTTTAGGGCAAATTTGGCCTCACCACTTGTCCGAACCTGAATGGGTGTTGGTTGGTGAATTTTCATTGGATTGGATGGTGGCCAACTACATGCTGCCATGTGGGCCAATCGAAGGCTGACATGTGGCAACACGGGGGCCACCAAAATTGGTTTACGTTTCAAACTGCACTGCATCGAAATTCAAACCATGACCGAAAATCTAACAACAACATGCTCTAATCGTCAAGTCTACTGTAGGCATTATTAAAACCTATGGCGCAAACATAATTTAAACATTAAATCGGTGGAAGGTTGGGGAACGGGCTAGGGCGTAGCCCCAACCTCCCCACATTTTTATATATACGACCATAGCGGTAGAACCGGGGGCGCGAAGGCCCCACCACCCTATTTTTTAATTAATTTTTTTTTTAATGTGCCATAATGTTTGGTTAAAATTTTAGATTTAAGGCGTTAGTTGAAAAATTAGTTGTCCAAAAATTTTGCCCAAAATTCCTAGAATTTTTTTGCTCAATTTGTCGAAAACAGGGCGAAATTGTAGGGCCGATCCGGATTTTGGGAAATTTGCGGTGTGGTTAGTAGCAAAACTAGGGAGGCTCATAAATTCTTCATATTCTGACCAATTTTGGATCAGAAAGAGTCTAGACAAGCATTTTTGCGTATTTTGGTGCTAATGGAGCAAGTATTGAAGCATTTTAGCACTATAAATGAATGTAATCACCATTTTGAGCATAATGAAAGAGGGCCAAGCCATTGGAAGTTGGACCAAGGAGACGTAGCCCAGGAGGGGTGAAATCATTCATCATTTGTTGTGTTGTGGTTATTTTTATGGTGTTTTTGTCTATTTTTTCTGCATATTTCATAGTTTATTGCATGCTTTATGTGTTTAAAAATTTAACATAAAATCCCTCAAAAACTCAATTTTTAACACTTGTAATTTACAAACCCTCAAGCATATTTTCATTAAGATCTCATACAGATTAATTTTGGTATCATAGCATAGTTTTTCTTTGTTGTTGTATGGATTTAATTGTTTTCAAGTGTATGTGATGCTTACAAGGTTGAAGCTCAAGAGAGGAGAAGGAAATCTTGTGGTTGCAAGTCCTCAAGTTAGGTCAAGGACAAGGAGAGAAAGTTTGTCACAATCTTCGCCACAAATCCTACCTAAAATTGCAGTTGAATCTTCAACAAGTATGTCACACAAAGGAGAGCCTGAAAATATGTTAGAGGATGAAAAATACTTGAGGAAATAATTCTTTGATATGAAAAAAATGGTGAAAGTTCTCTATGAGGAGAGAAGCACAAGGATGCAAGGTGAGAGCTCCAATTATCGAAAGGGAGATAATTATTCAAAAGGATAAGGAGGAGATGGAGACAAGCCTCCAAAAGGTAATGGGAATGGTGAAAAACCAATTTTGAGACCGCCATTCTCCTCACTACCATCCTCACCACCATCTTCACCATGAGTCTTCTTCCACTACAAGCCCTTCAAAAACACCTCCACAATCTTCAAAAAGTCATGGTAAAACTCCATTTTTAAAGATTGACATTAAGTTTGATTTTCCTATGTATGATGGAGAGGTAGATGATGTAATATTAGAAAATTGGGTACGTCAACTTGAAGTGTATTGCAAGATACAAATAATCAAGGATGATGACACCATGATTCAACTTGCTTCACTAAGATTGGAAAGTGCAGCTCTTATTTGGTGGGAAGCAAAAAATCAAGAGGACGTGAAGAAACATGGTAAGGTCTTAACCTCTTGGAATCATTGTGTTGTTGCCTTAAGGAGACAATTGTATCCAATAGCATACATTTAAAAGGCTATAATGGACTAGAAAAACTTTAGGCAAGGTAAAGGACAAAGTGTGCAAATCTATACTCAAGATTTTAGGATAAGAGCACTAATTTTGGGTGTAGATTTGACATCTCAAGACACTTTGTTGAAATATATTGGGGTTTTACACAGTTACCTAAGACATTATATTCTCATGTTTAATCCTTCAAATTTAGATGAAGTATGTGTACAGGCCACACATCTAGAGGTAAGAGGGAAACATGTTTCAGAGGAGACAAGTGAGGATACCTTTGAGTCTGAAGAGAAAGGAAAGGTTAAGCTCAAGGGTAAAGGTAAGAAGAATGCATCCATAAATATGGAGAAAGAAAAACTCACATGAAAACACTATTCCAAATATGGAAATGATGAAGATCATTGCTAGAAACGTCATCTAGAGATGAGACCCAACAAGCTTAAAAACAAGGAGAAGGAGAAGACAACTGCAACAATAACACATGATTTATGTTATGATTCCGGAGATGAAACAAATATCATCGCAATGGGTTTGAAAGGTAAGGAAATTTCAAGTAATAGTTCTTCAATTTGTCAAAATAGTACTCAAGATGATGAAACAATAATTGAACTTTTCCATGTTAGAGTTATTTCAAAGCTTACCAATATTGACACCCTATTTGATAGTGGTTCACAAGAAAACCTTATTTCTGAACACTTAGTCAAGAAGTTGAATTTAGAAACCATTCCCCATCCAAGACCTTATCCTTTAGGTTGTATATGTAAGAATGAAAATTTATAGGTGACGAGGAAGTGCATACTTAGATTTTGCAATTACTGCAAACTTTCTTGATGAAGTTGAACTTGTTGTTCCGCTTGATATTTCTAGTACTGTTTTGGGTAACCCATATATTTATGATATGAGATCAATATTTCATCTCCATGAGAATAAGTATCACTTGTTCAAGAATGGGATTGAGCACCTTGTTAGAGCGAATAGTAAGAAGACGAGTTTGTCTCTTATGCATGCTGGACAAATGAAGAGAATTGTGAATGCTAGTCAAAATTTTGCTTTGTTAATGTTCAAGCATGAAGATGTTTTGAATGAGGCCTTTCAAGGTGATGCATAAAATGAAAATTATGATTTCATTGAGGTTTCTAATGGCTGTGATAAGATGAATCAATATTATAACATGTTTCCTTTCAAAAGAGGTCAATAAGATGTGGTAAAATTGCAGAAGCATGCATCATTGTTGAACATTGATGTGACCAAGATGTCAGTGCAAGAAAGCGCAAAGGTCAAAGAGAAAGTACCAAAGAAATTTGAAAAAGATGGCATTTGTTTCAAATTTTCTTTGTGTGGGTTTCACAAATTATTGTCTTTGAAATGGGATGATGCATGGTGATGGAGATCACACTTGGTCAAGAGTCAAGCCAAGTACAAGGAAAGACAAGCTAAACATCGTCATGTCGACAGTGTTCGAGTTGAGAAGAATTTCAAGTTGTTTAATTTTCCCTTGATTGACGACTGATGAAGGAGCATGTTTTTTTCTTCAAGGAAAGTTTTTTGTTTTGAAAATTATAGAAAATTTTAGCAATATGGTATCTACAACAGCAAGTCAAGGTCTCCAAATTTGGGGAAAAATATTAGTTTTCATGAAAACCTCAAATTTTGAACTTAGGAAAATTCCAATGGATTGAGACTAGAAGGGTGAGGGGGTTGTACCCTCATCCAAATTTTCAGTAATGAAATATATTTTGGAGTCCAAAAGCTTCCAGTGGGGAGGTGTGATCAGGTGCTCAAAATTATGCTCCAAAATGAAAGTTGTCAGAATGGTGGAACCTAAACGACTACGTAGATATAGTCATTCTAAATTTGATGCAACTCATTTCAGAGAAAACCAACACCGTATGCTCCCAGAAAAAACATTCTGTTCATTTTCCCAAACATGCAAATTTATTTTTTAAATGACAGAGGACTGTGTATTTTGGGCCAATGGCAGGCTGCCACGTGGCCTCTAGTTTGTTGAAAGTTAATTTTTTTAAGGGACAATCTGGCCTCGCCACTTTTACGAACCTGAATGGGTGCTGGTTGGCGAATTTTCATTGGATTGGATGGTGGAAAACCACATGCTGCCACGTGGCCCAACCAGAGGCCGCCATGTGGCAACATGGGGGCCACAAAAATTGTTTTAAGTTTCAAACTGCACTGCACTGAAATTGAAACCTTGACCGAATGTCTAACAACACCGCTCTCTAACTATCAGGTCTACCATAGGCCTTGTTAAAACTTATGGAACAAATTCCATTTAAACATTAAGTCGACAAAAGGTTTGGGAAGGGGCCAGGGCTTATTCCCGACCCCCCCACTTGTTTATACATATGACCATAGCGGCAGAACTAGGGGCGTGGCAGGGGCAGAGGCCCCACAACCCTATTTTTTAATTAATTTTTTTTAATGCACCATAATTTCTGGTTAAATTTTTGGATTTTAGTGTTAATCTAGGTTGTCATTGATGTCAATATTTGATGTCAATGGCTGAGATGGAAAATATTCTTGAAGATGCCAGAGGATGATTACAATGGAAGACTACCATATCACTGCACTTGATGAAGGACTAGAAGAAATACACATGATTACATGTCCTACCTCCTATAATTTAATGATGACATGATAAATCTCCAATGATGTGAATCTTGATGTTCTAATGATGAAGACTACATAATGATGCTCCATTTGATTGATGAAATATCTCTGCACTATCTTAAGTAAAACTGACCTAGTGACCCTATATTGAAGAAGGCAAGGACATGATGATGGTGATCCTTTGTTGAAGAAGGCTAGGACATGATTATGAAGAAAATAAATGAAGAAATAAAACCATGAATAAGCCCTACACTCAAAGGCATTCTGCTCTGCCTCCATATTTGCACTAGTAAATGAACAGACACATTAAAAAAAATTTCACCATATTAGAAGCTGCATCTCATTATGAACCTTCACCATCCTATAGAGCATAATTTTAGCTTTCTGTTGAGGAGGTAAATCCCCTCTGCGGATAGAGGCGATCCCTACTAGCCCAGCACGGGTCTAGAAACAATCATCAAATGCTACAGCGCAAGTTCCTAATTGCGAATAAACAGACCAACGATGGAGGCCTACCTGGAGTCCAATTCTATGATCCGTAGAAGAGACAACATTCCCGTTCCTTAGCCTCAACAGATCACGATCCCCACGATCTCCGTGAATGGACACCTGCACATGCAAGAAACAACACGAATACAAACATAAAATCCAAAATACACAACTATATATCAGTCAGAAAGGATATAACTCATCATTATCATAAGTGAAAAACAGAGTGGAACCATAACCAGTAGTCATTCATTAATAAGCAATCGAAAGAGAGTACAACCAATGTTCTGATGCTAAGGTCTCCTTCGAAGGGGTCTCCAGTCGTACACGCCTCGCAAAGCCTACCAAGGCTAGGACAAGCCACTCTTAGAGTCTCTCGACGATAGTCTCCTTGCTCGAGTTTGGCCTTAAGGGAAGAATGAGGGCTCTTACAACATGAAGGCTCTTGAGAACTTGGAGATTCAAAGCTTAGGAACTTCAAGACTAGCTTCCAATGGCAATGGGCAAGCTTTTATAGATGGAGGAGAGGGAGTTGGGATCCCTATAATCGTGGCATTGGCCCTATCTCCAAGGAAGCTTCCATGAAAGGTGGCAAACCACTTCCCTTCCATGGAACTCCCGGAGCCAAACCTCCCAACTCAAGATAGACAATGGTTTCTGAGTCTGTTGAAACGAAACTTCCGCCATCTTATTTTAAAAAACACTCCTTAAATTGGTTGGCGCGACTGCGACTCTGGGACAAAGCGCCAGTTGGCGCGGCCTCTTTGTAGGATTTTCCCCATTGGCGCGAGTGATGAACTGGCTACCCGCGCTAATGCAAAAAGGGATGTTTTTATGGTTTTTTGCAAGGAGATGTCTTCAGGGCAATTGAAGCTCATATTTAGAGGAATGCAATGATAGTGGTTTCAAGGCATGACATTGCTCACAGGTCACATAATGGGCCCTCCAATGTGCGGGATGGGGAATGGTAGGGACGGTGAAAAATTACTGTGTAACAGATGCCCCCTAAAGTATGAGGCCCGAGAGAGAGAGAGAGGGGTGAAATGCTTTACGAGAACGTGTCCAACTGAAAACTCCGCCGTCGAAAAACCTGCGTGGAGAAATACAATTGATATCTCAAGTACATGATGTAAATGTGGTATGGATGCAGCCATCCAAAACAGAGTATATAATAATCCAGATCCAAGGTATGGACACAGCCATCTAGTGAGGATCGATAAATAGACTCAGGTACAGTCGTAGCCATCCATTGAATAAGTCATGTAAATAATAATCCACAAAATCGCAGCCTGGATTACAACAGACACAATCCAGGGTCTTGCGCTCCATCTCGACCCGAACAAAGTACAAGTTCAAGCATACGAATATGTGAGCTTAAGTCGAACATGCAAGAACATCGTCTGATTACCAGCCAATGATGAAAGTTGTTAACAGACGCGAGAGGAACCACCAATAATGACGATGGCCCTCAAGGTACTACAGATACAATCTACGACATGTGAATCAATGAGCTGGCGTCGAACACCCGTAGAATCACTCGATCGGAGGCCAATGATGAAAACCTCACGTCGAGTGCGACGAACCTGCCATTGAGGCATGCGGGCTCCAAGGTACCATAAAGGAGTCTCTAGACCAGCTTCTCGGATAATGAGCTGAAGTCGACAGGAAGTGACCTTGATCGAAGGTGGGCCATAATGTTTCCCACATCATCGACATGAGACAGAGGAACATGATGTTTTGTTGTGAATCAAGATCATATGAGAATCAGAGGAAGGTTTATATTTTCATAGGTCAACTTCTCTTGAACATATAACGGCACAAATAGTGGTTTTGTCAGTATTTGACATCAACGGATTAGAGGTCATGGTGACGAGGCAATGAGCAGAGGAGAGGTCAAAGAGGATTATCCAAACCCACGGAAGCAAGTGAAAAAACGATATGAGATGTCCCCAACCCGACATGAATGCATACAAGTGCCATGTTCAAGAGTGACATGCTGCCGACACGACAATGATGATGGTTCCATTTTTCCCCCACCATTTCTGGCAAGTACCCCAATTATTTTTGATAACAAGCTTGAAGGGGATAACATATGCTTGTAATATAAATCTGCCCTTCGGGCAAATCCATCCTAGTACATTTAACGAACCCTAGGAAGGGGGAACTCGGAGAATGCCATTTCGACTGGATCCGATGTCATCAGGGTTTAACGAGTCTGACAAAGGAAGAATTCGACGTCTTTTCATGTTTAGAGAGTTTGAAAAGACAGCAGAAAATTAAACTCCACAGGTCCCTTTTCGTAAATAGTTCCCCAGATCCGAAAAGGTAGAAAACAATATCCGGGAAAACCTCCTAGTAGCGATAGGCTAGGGTATTCCTTTTTCGTAATCAGTCCATCCCAGCCCAAAAAAGGGGTAAACATATACTGGGTAGATGTCGATTCGTGTCCATTTTAACGAGATCGAAACGACAAGGGCCTCGGCAATCTTTTCATGTTTAGAGAGTCAGAAAAGAGCTGAAAGATGACTCCAAAGTGACTTTTTCGTGTTTTTACCGAGTCCGAAAAAGTATAAAATACAACTTGTTTCGCCGTTTACGTTGCATAAAAACCTGTTGCTGCACAGAAAGGTAAGTATAAAATCCATTTTCGACAAAACATACGAAATATTAATGAAAAAAATGACTTTTTAAACCTAAATAGAGCTCAAAAAGTTATAAATATGTCTAAATGGTAAAAATAGAATTAATTTTACTATTTACCTGAGTGAAGAGCAACATTGGTCCATTTACCGTGTAAAATTCTGGCGGCGAGTACGACCGATCCGGGCCACCATTCAGAGTTCCGTCAGTTCCAGGTAAAAGGCGCTTCCTCATCCTTTATTTCAGTCCATTTTTTAATATCTTTCCATCATGCAATAGACTTCTGTGGCAACTTTTTGAATTTTTAGGGCTTCGCTCATTGGCGCGGGTATCGGGCACGGACCCGCGCCAATGGGCTTTTATATGCAAAGGGCTCGCGCCAACTGGCGCGACTATTGCTAAAACAGCTGCGCCAGCGGCAGAACCCAATCTTCCGCTTAAAAATTCAATATTTTGATCAATTTGAATGAATTTTGAAGCTCAACAGAGATCTAATTAAAGGTTTGTGACCATGTTGATGCAGGAAATCGAGAAAAATGGTGATTGAGTGGAAAGAAAGAGAGCATGGGGAAGAGGACGAAATGACCATGGAAAATGAGGCCTGCATGAATGCCCTCAGAAACTGTGGGCTCAAGAAATTCTTCCTGACACCTTGTTTGCGTGCTCAACCTGAGCTACTTCAGTACCTGGTGAGCATTTGGGATGAACAAGAACAAGTATTCAAGCTACGAGACCAGGTGTTAGAACTGGACTTTTCTGATGTGTATTTTATAACCAGACTGTCGCGCCGAGGTCCGGTACCCATACTGATAGGGAGCAGACCATCGGGTGAGAAAATGGAGGAAGTGATGGCACGAGTGTGCCCACGGGCACAAATGGGATCAGGGAGTAAAAAGGTGGATATCCACACTATCCCCGATCTGGCACTACGAGTAGTACTACATACCATCACGCGAGCTGCGGGATCGCAGGCACCGCACGAAGCGACGAAAGCCCAACTCTTACTGGCTTCAAAGTGCATGAGTCCCATATTATTTGACTGGGCCACAGCAGTAACGATCAACATCAAGAGACAGCTGACGAGATGCAAACAAGCCAAGCTGAAGCAGTTTGGCTACGGGTCTATCCTGGTATCGTTCATTCTGGAACGATTACCAATCTTCCAAGGCCAAGGGGCCGTTGTAGCGGAGCCGATACCACGAGAGCCGAGAATGGCTTGCTGGGCAGCACTAATGCCCAGAGCAGGAGGAGGCCAACAGATGTCCTGGAGGCCAGAGTTTTTTGGGTGGTTTCGACGCCATTTGATTGTAGTTGAAGACTGGCCTTATGCCGTGACAGACTTTACTGGAGACCCAGATCTCCCACTGCCAGAGGGAGAGGATTGGGACGAAGAGCTGGGTATGATTTGTTTTTATTTTTTTATGTTTTATGATGATTTTTTTTTGTTAATACATGTCCGTTCTGACAGCAGTTACATGTGTATGCAGATGTTGGCCCAGAGAGACCAGCCGGGATGTCTCCTATCGCACGGAGAACTCAGCTCGCAGTCGATCCTCATGAGGAGGGCACGGAAGGAGGAGAGTTAGTTCAAAACCTTGAGGGGATTGCCCGAGGGATTTCGGACTATGCTCAGTTGGCGGATGTACCGTTAGCATATCAGAGACACACGGTGGGAGTGCCTAGTCGCCTCCACCGTCTACTGAGACGCCTAGTGCGTGCAGTGACTTGTTATCATGAGCACCACGCAGACTATCCTCTTAGGGTTTTATTTCATGCACATTTTTGAGAGACGTGTCATCTCCGGATGTAATAAGACGAACATGTATATTTTTTGATCTTATGTGACACGTGCTATGCAAACATTTCAATATCTATATATATACATATCTACTTCTGGATGGATTTTCCTTTTACATGTGATGATGATTTACAAATTACGCAAATGTCTATCTAACACCAAATTAGCTACTACATCTGTCAATGTATTCATGTACCGGGGTATATGTTGATATGTAATATAGTCAAAATTTCTCTCAAGTAAACGAACACGCAGATACAGACGTAAAATGTGTGGATTTCTTACCGAATAGTGACCATTCAGTTGTAATACTACAAGTTGTGAGTCTAGATATACAAGAAATTCATGGATACCAAGGTTTACAGCCTCAGTTAATAATTCTAATACAGCACTATATTCCGCGACATTATTTGTAGCACGTCCCAGACACACACCTTGCAATTTTACCAACTCACCAGCAGGATCATAGATTACCCAGGCTGCCGAAGACAGATTCTTGGTACTGCGGGAGGCACCATCCGCGAACCCAACAAATGGATTGATAGACATCTGCACAATCAGGAAGACCCGATCAGCAGAAAGACGTTAACACAACACACCACACCACACATGCACACAAATGAATAAACACACCTATGTACACACACCACACAAAAAATGACTTTAAGCGTAGTATTTCTTCAGGTACAACCCATTTCTGGGCTGCGCTAATGGAAATCCTTCATAATCTATAAGCTCATAGGCCCCATTCTTTAATACCCATTTAACTATATAGGGCCCATGCCACATGGGTTGGAACTTCCCTGCCCCAAGCTTATCGTGTGCTTGATCATACAGGAGGACAAGGTCCCCTTCAACGAATGAACGTGGTGAAACAGATTGATCGAAATGAGCTTTGACCCGCTTTTTTTGTGCCTCAATCACTAAGGCAGCTAAGCGACGGGTTTCATCTAACCATTCCAGATACAGGAGACACTCTTCTTCCACAGACGTGTCGGGTAGAAGTTCTACAGCTAATTTCAAAGAAGGAATCTTGCATTCAACCGGAAGAGTGGTTTCCAGACCATACACCAATTGAAATGGTGTGAATCTAGTTGCACTCTTAGTAGACGTTCGGTAAGACCATAGAGCTGAGAACAGTTGGAGGTGCCAATTTGATTTATGAATCCCTACTGTTCGTTGAAGCATGGTGACCAAAACCTTGTTCACTGCTTCAACCTGGCCGTTTTCCTGAGGGTAATACGACGTTGAGCTATCGTGACGTAAGCCCAACTTTGAAGTCAGCTCAGCCATCATATAATCTCGAAAATGAGTACCGTGGTCAGTCAGGATGGCTTGCAGGACCCCAAAACGTGCAATGATATGGTTGAATATGAATTGGGCAGTTGTCTTACCGTCGACAGCTAGTGTAGGCATCACTTCAGCCCACTTGGTGAAGTAGTCGACAGCGACAATGATATACGCATGCCCCCCGGCCGAGTGAGGGTTACACGTCATAAAATCCATGCCCCATTTCGCAAAAGAGCCGACGGTAATAACATGATGCAAAGGGAGAGGCGGCGCGCGCATCTTGCGCTGAAACACCTGGCACGCGTGACATTTACAGACTGCAACGATGCAATCTTTGAATATTGACGGCCAGAAATAACCTGCTCGTAGAATCTTCTGGGCAGTAGCATATCCAGACATATGTCCACCACAGGCGCCACTATGGCAGTCATTTAGAACCCTTTCAACCTCTTCCAAGGTAAGGCACCGGCGGAGCATCGAATCTACTCCAACACGGTATAAGGTGTCTCCTACGATACGGTAGGGTTGAGACTGATGCTGAATTCGACGTCGGGCATCTTTAGTCAACTCAGACCGAAATGTGGAGGTCTGAAGATACACAATGATATCGCCATACCAAGGGTCACGAGTACTGATGAGGAAAAGAGTTTCGTCCGGTATATGGTCTTCAGAGTGTGAAGGAGTAGAGTCTGTAGGGAGAGAGCATATAAGATCCATGAAAACCAGTGATTTAGTTGACTTAGCAGTGGTGAACTCTAAGTCAAACTCCTGTAGGATAACAATCCACTTGGAGTACTTGCCCCCCAGTAATTGTCTAGAGAGAATATATGTCATGGGGTTACAGTCTGAAACCACGGTAATCATGCGCAGCAGGATGTAATGGCGAAAGCGTTGTACAACGTGTACGGCGGCTAAAGCCAACTTCTCAACATGAGCGTAACTCGTTTCTGTATCGAGAAGGTTCCGTGACAGATAATAAACAATGTGTTCATTACCTTCATCGTCATCCTGCACCAGAACCATAGCAATGGTGCTAAACGCGGCAGCGAGATACAAAGTGACGTCACGATGATAGTCTGGAGGACGAAGCAAAGGAGCATTAACCAATAACTTCTTTAGCTTCTCAAAAGGATTGCTGAGCAATTTCGTCACAACGGAAGGGAACATTCTGCTTTAATAGGCGTGTAAATCCTTTGGCCACCTCAGCGTAGTTCAGGATAAAGCGTCGAAGGAAGTTCGCTTTCCCTGCAGACTCTACAACTGATATAACGAGGAGGGTGATGGGAGGTTGATAATAGCCTCGAATTTTAAAGGGTCAAGGTGAATTCCATCTTTGGAGATGATGAATCCCAAAAGACGGCCAGAATCCACGCCGAAGACGCATTTATGAGGATTAAGCCTAATATTATAGCGCCTACAGCGAAGGAAGATCTGGCGGAGGTGTTCAGGGTGATCCTCTTGCCTAGCTGAATGAGCTAGCAAGTCGTCCAGATAAGGCTGAATGATATGGTGAATTTCATGGAAAGCATAAGACATCGCACGCTGAAAAGTAGCTCCAGCGTTCTTTAAGTCAAACGACAGTTTTTTATATGCGAAAGTACCCCACATACATATGAACGTAGTCTTGTGTTGATCCTCAGGTGCAATATTGATTTGATTATACCCTGAGAAACCGTCCATCAAGGAATAAATCTCACTTCCAGCGCATTCGTCGATAATCTAGTCAATGAACAGAGTGGGATAGTTGTCTTTTGGACAGGTGCGATTGATGTCGCGGTAATCAACACAGACCCTAATAGTACCCTGCTTTTTATCAACATGGACAATGTTAGAAACCCATTCTGTGAGGGGGATGGGATAAATAAAACCCGCGTTCAGAAGTTTTTCAATCTCATGCACTACGATACTGGGATCAATCCCCGGCATTTCCTCGTAGGACCAGGCGAACACATCTCTGAATTCTTTAAAAAGATCAGTATAGACTTGAATCTCATCGGGAGAACAAGTCACTCCCACGTGAATATTCTCAACGATCCCCGGTTTAACGGAGATGTTGATCGGGATGGTTTGAGTGATGTTACTCAGGTTTCCCTCCGAAAAAACCTCGTGCGTCAAAATGGGCGTTTGAAGAGGAGGGGTAGGAACCTGAGAAGCATAACGCTCTAGACAGTCAGCCATTGCCCCCAAGCTAGGCATAAAAGAGGAGCGATGATGTCCATCACCCCAAGGAAGCTCCTCAAGAGACATAGTTTCAATGATGGCTTCATCGGAAGGAAAAGTCTCTTTGAGAGGATCAGGTGAATCAGCCTGACCAAGCCAGGGGGATTGAGAGTAGACGTCGAGAGCCATGCTCAAAGGAGCATGCTGAGGAGGTGGAGGATCAGATGCAGCAACAATTTCACAGTAGCTGATCTCTACTAGAGTCAAGGGCATTGATTCTCCAAACTCAAACACCTGCTCAGGCGTAGGAATAAGCCAGGGGTCATCGGACCCAGAAATCATGTTAAATTGAGCAGTGTGTGGTGGTGGTGCGGGAAAGATACCCATGAGGACGGGGTCTTTGAAGAGACCGGGTCCTACACTGTCAAGGGGATTCAGAATCTGATCCACGTATGGTACATTGTTCTCGGAGGTAGAGGTGAAGAAGGACAACTGATCCACCGTGACGATTTTGCCCTCATGAGGGAACTTAAGAAGTCGAAAGACGGTGGACGGCACGCAGAGCATGGCATGAGTCCAGCTGCGGCCAAGAAGTATATTGTAGTTGAGCCTAGTGTCAACCACTTCTACTTCCATGTTGACAGTCTTCCCCTGTAAAGTGATCGCTAAACTCTCAAGAACACCCAGGGGTTTGGATTCCCGACCATCAAATGCCTCGAGGGCATTGGGAGAGGACGAAAGGGCTGAAGAGCCAATGGCCTTCCAGCAAGCGGATGACATAACGCAGGTAAAAGCACCTTCATCTACCACGGTCGTATGAATGTTCAGACCGTTGATCCCGACTTGAATAACAAGAGCGATTTGATGTGGAAGTCGAGGAGTGAAATTCTCTAAATCGAAGGTGAGAAGACTCGAGTCGGCGGGATCAATGCCACCGATCGCAGACAATAAAGCCTTCCATTGCGAAGGAAAACTTTGAAGAACTTCTAGTGCATACATAGCAGACAGTGCCTGTGCCAAATCCTCAACAATGTTGTAGTGTTGAGCAGCACGAGCATTTGGATTATACGAAGATCTCCGAAGAACACCTTTAGATGGTGGCTTCACAACAGGTTCAGGAGTAGGCTTTTCGATTTCCAATGAACCGGAGACAGGTGAGGGAGGCGGTCCATCCGCAACTGCCTTCCCGGGTGCCTACCGCGATTCATTGTAATCCTTCGAACGAGTAGCGACAGAGATAGGTGCAGCAACCTTCATCATGAAAACTTGGGACCCAAATGGTGCAGATGGTGATGGATGTTCAACCATCTAGGTCTGCTGAGATGGGAATGGCTCTTTAAGAACTGTCGGAGTCCCTTTTGAGCCCTTGAGAAGTTGACTAACTTCAGATCGTCGTGGACAATCCTTAGTATAATGGTCTCCTTCGCAAATGAGGCAGGGGTACTTCGGCTTACGCTGAGAACCATCCTCAGTACGAGATTTAGATTTTGGCTTTAGCGCATCAGATTTAGATTTGCCTTTGCCCTTCTTTTTCCCCTTGGAATTTTTCTCCGTAGGATTGGCCTGAATGGCGTTCACCTCCGCGGTTTTGCCAGAATCGGACGGGGCGGGATTAGCAAGAGCTTTGTTGGAAGAATTAGACTTCTGCTTCCCATTCGAAGATTTCTTTGAATTCTGAGAGACAGAACCATTGACACCATCCACCGCAGGGGTGGGCGGAGCCTTAGAGGTTTCGGACCGTGGAGCATCAGGGAAGATATCATAAAGCGTGCCAGACTGAGAATACACAAGATCCAGATATTGAGCACGCGCAATGGCTTGTTCCTCCGTCACACACGCTCCCATGGCAATATCTTAAGCGATTTTATTCACAAAGGAGGTGGTGAACCAGTGAGTTAGTATCTGATCAGGTATGTGAAACTTGATCAGTCTACGATGGCGCCGCCACTCATGAATGTGATCAGAAATGTGAGTGGCTTTATCCTGCTTGAGAGAAGTCAGGAGGTGCGTCTCGGCTTCATAACGAACCGGTAACTGAAAGAGCGTGAGAAAAGCCATGGCTAAAGAATTGAAATCTTGGAAGATACCACGGGATAACTCGATGTACCATTTAGCAGCTCCTCCAGTTAAAGTACGTTGGAAGAGGCGCAGACGAATCGAATCGTCAACCCAAGAGTTAGACGAACACCAAAGGTGATACGTCATCACATGCGCCTAGGGGTCCTCTCCAGATTTTCCCTCAAACTTGGGGCAATCACCTGGTATCTTGGTGGGAACCGGAGGCCAATACGGATTATGCAAAATTGGATCATTGGTCAGTTTTGAAACATCCGGCAGCTCCAAGGTAGCGAGGAACGGAAATGGTGGATTAACCGTCATGCCAGGCCCAGGATGAGGTCCAGTACCCATACTCCACAATGGTTGTGAATATCCTTGCCCCCATGGGTTCTGTCCCATAGGATTCTGACCGTAGGGGGCATAGGTCGTATAACCAAACTGATTTGGATGCTGGTAACCAATGTGTGGGGCTTAATAACCAGAGTATGGACCCTGGTTAGGAGTCAACCCTGTATAAGCAGCATTTGGATTCAGCTGCTGAGTATAGGTAAAACCGGGTGGAGGAGGATAATACTGAGAGCCTCTGGGGTGGTTATAATTCGGTTGAGATTGACTATGAGGATAATAACCGCCCTGAGGATGAGTCGGCTGCTGAAAAGTGGAACCCTGTAGAGCCTGATAAGTAGGGCGCAGCTGTTGATTTGGCTGCGGCATCGAATGAATCGGCTGCTGGGCAAGGTTAATAGAATGAGCGGGTTGCCCTGAATGAACAGGTTGACCCGACTGAGAGGGCTGCCCTGAATGAACAGGTTGACCTGGATAAACAGGCGGCGCCAGTTGCGCAGGTTGACCTGGCTGTAAAGGAGCCCCAGGTTGTACTGGATGGGTCGGTTGGCCTGGAGGCGGAACACCAGGTTGTGCCGGATGGGCCGGTTGGCCTGGTGGAGGAACAGGGCCAGGTGGTTGCTGGAAACCGGTTTGACCTGAAGCGGAACCATAGGATGGTCCCGACTGATATGCAACGTTAGAAACAACAGGATACTGCGGTTGCATTGGTGGAGAAGGTTGGATTTGCCCCCCAAGACCATAGACCGGTCCCGGTTGGTACCCCAGCTGAGGCTGAACGGGTTGACTGGAAGGGCTGTGATACTGTCCTTGCGGACCGTATGATGGCCCTTGCTGGCCCACAGGATAGCCTTGCATGGGCTACCCTTGTGGGTCATAAGGATAGCCAGGTTGGCCCAAAGGTTGGCCTTGGAAAGGTTGCCCTTGCGGGTTATAAGCCTGGTTATAAGGTAAACCTTGAGCATGGAGGTAAGCCTCATGAGCGGGCAAACGTAAAATGTCCCCGTGCTCATCATACTGACCTGGAAAAGCATACACAGGCGTACCATCCTGTGCATAGTGCGAAAAATAAGAGCGGTTGGGATCTTGGGAGGACGGTCCAACCTCGGGGTTCGGCTGTTGCAGAGACAACCGATACTCCTCCGGAGAGATGTTCTTCGGTATAGCGGTTGCTAAATAAATGTCTTCAGGAGTCGGAATAGCCCTGGCAGAGGATGCCGTGACAGCGGGTATAGAGGCGGCCACACAAACAGTGGGCCGAGTGGGTACAGAAGTGACGGGTGTCTGAGGAGACACCCCTGGCGAAGAAGCAGCAGGCCTCGGAGAAGGAGCTGACACTCCCATAGAGGCTGCGGCGGAAATGATCTGACCCAAAGACCTGTATCCCGGTGGTAAAGAGGGACTGACTGTTGACATATCAGCCAGTTCAGAGTTGTCTCTTGGAAATAATCTTCGCGGGAAGAGCTGATAGTCTTCACCGGACGTGGGAATTTCCTCACCAGAATCACTCATGGTTGAGCCTGCCTCTAGATCTCGCAATAGACGGCAAGGACTAGGAGGAAAGACAGCAGCTATAAAGGGCAAACCCGATGTAAGAGAAAGGAAATCAGCTCCCAATCTCAATTCAGACACAGGGTCTGAAAAATGCCAATCGAACTCAACTGGTCCCCCAAAGGGTTGCTCAGAAATAGTCGGCTGCTGTGGTTCAACAGAGGATTGTAACACCTCTGAAGAATCGTCCATGTAAGGACTACCAGTAGACGAAACCGAAGGTTCCGCCACTGTGACAAAAACGACAAGAGAAAAGATCAAACACACACACGGGCTGAAAAAGAGTCAAGACACACGATCAAACGGTCAACAAGAAAAATCTAACAGGGCGTGTAATCGTGGGTGATTAATTTTTACCACATTGAAAAATAAGAAACTTCACCGTTTCATGTTTTAAGAGTCGAGAAACGGTAAAAAAAGGTGACTCTATCTCTTTCAGATTTGACACAAGCGTGAAAGGACAAGCGCTTGGTGATCCTTTCAAATTTAGGGAGTCAGAAAAGATCAAATGACTGCTCAGGAATACTAGGCGAGAAGGGTGTACCGAATAACCGTGAACTGCAATATACACCTTGGTTTCAATAATGAAAAAGAAATCAACCAAGGACTTTCCGTACGTGCAGGAAATCTCCCCGAATGCTGTGTTTGGTGTATCACGGGTATAGGGCGGCAGACTCGGCTTCCTACGGATAAAGGATTGAAACCTAGAGGGGTCTCCCTTTATATACACGATGGTATGGGGAGCACAAGTCCGTACTAGCGCTGTCTAAAGCCAAAAGGCGAACAACAACTACTAGGTTTAAAGACGCCGGAACACGTCTCTAGCCTAGACCTCTAAATGTGTTTCGTTAGATTCCAATGCTGCCTTAGTGTAAATTGAGTAGATTTTAAAGTTGATCTTCAATTACGTTTCAGTTTTCAGGCCCTAACGAATGTGCTGTCTCAAAAATATCCTAAATGCAAGACTACATGCCACAGTACATCATTTCGTTTGATGAAAACTAGCTACAGAAGAGTTGAGAGCTTTTACACAAACAAAACGATCAGAAGACAACCAACGATATCTCTAATGCAACTAATGAAACTAAAACTTTCCTTTCAGATACACTAATTACTAGTAAAATGAAAAGATTTCAATTTGCATTAATCAACCAAAAGCAAAAGAGATTTTTTTTTTTTCAACGCTTGATAGCTAGACGCACTAAACAAACCGAAAACAAAACACAAAGCAATTCGAGAAATGATATTAAGAGAGAAAAACGAGCGAATTTCACTGAATGGCACGAACAATCAGATCTCAAATCGACCAAAGTCTTTCAAAACCAAGAAAAAGTTCCAAAGGCTCCAATCGACCGTGTGATCTAGGCCCAAAGCAAGAGCAAACGAAATTTGAGTGAAGAGAGGAACAATCACCCAAGAATCGCAACAAAACGGTGAACAACCACTAAGAGATTGCGGAGGAGCAATCAGAGAATTGACTGGACTAACAAAACACCAAAACTCCTAATGGAGGGCTCGACACACTAAGCCACTAGATGCCCTAGGGCTTAAAACGTGAAATCGATGGAGAAAAGCAAACAACCAAAGGATGAGGGCAAACTCCCAGTCAAACAGGACTCCAACACACTCAAGCAACCAAAAAACCAAAAATAAACACACTGACCAGACCCAGAGAGCTCAGAACTGAGCAAACCCTAATGCCTCACAGGAGTGGCGCGACTGTGAGGTTGTAACTGGCGCCATAAAGCAATTGGCGCGGGCAATACAAAAGCAACATGCGCCAATTGGCGCGACTGTCGAGCTAAAAAGCGCGCCAGCCGAGTTCCTCAGCCAAATATAAAAAAGAACTACTCTAGAAGCAGATCAATGATATCTAAGCAAACCAAGAAGCAAAAAACAGCAAAAGAACCCAGCCCAGAAGGCTAACCAAGCAAGGAAAACCACGAAACAATCAGAACGAGATAATCAAAACTAGACGATCCCCAGCGGAGTCGCCAAATTGTTGAGGAGGTAAATCCCCTCTGCGGACAGAGGCGATCCCTACTAGCCTAGCATGGGTCTAGCAACAATCATCAAATGCTACAGCGCAAGTTCCTAATTGTGAATAAACAGACCAACGATGGAGGCCTACCTGGAGTCCAATGCTATGATTCGTAGAAGAGACAACGTTCCCATTCCTTAGCCTCAGCAGATCACGATCCCCACGATCTCCGTGAATGGACACCTGCACATGCAAGAAACAACACGAATACAAGCATAAAATCTATAATACGCAACTATATATCAGTCAGAAAGGATATAACTCATCATTATCATAAGTGAAAAACAGAGTGGAACCATAACCAGTAGTCATTCATTAATAAGCAATCGAAAGAGAGTACAACCAATGTTCTGATGCTGAGGTCTCCTTCGGAGGGGTCTCCAGTCGTACACGCCTCGCAAAGCCTGCCAGGGATGGGACAAGCCTCTCTTGGAGTCTCTCGACGATAGTCTCCTTGCTCGATTTTGGCCTTAAGGGAAGAATGAGGGCTCTTGAGAACTTGGAGATTCAAAGCTTAGGCACTTCAAGACTAGCTTGCAATGGCAATGGGCAAGATTTTATAGATGGAGGAGAGGGAGTTGGGATCCCTATAGTCGTGGGATTGGCCCTATCTCCAAGGAAGCTTCCATGAAAGGTGGCAAACCACTTCCCTTCCATGGAACTCCCAGAGCCAAACCTCCCAACTCAAGATAGACAATGGTTTCTGAGCCTGTTGAAACAAAACTTCCGCCATCTTATTTTAGAAAACACTCCTTAAATTGGCTGGAGCGACTGCGACTCTGGGACAGAGCGCCAGTTGGCGCGGCCTCTTTGTAGGATTTTCCCCATTGGCGTGAGTGATGAACTGGCTACCCGCGCCAATGCAAAAAGGGATGTTTTTATGGTTTTTTGCAAGGAGATGTCTTCAGGGCAATTGAAGCTCATATTTAGAGGAATGCAATGATAGTGGTTTCAAGGCATGACATTGCTCACAGGTCACATAATGGGCCCTCCAATGTGTGGGATGGGGAATGGTAGGGACGGTGACAAATTACTGTGTAACACTTTCCAAAAAGCTCTTACATGTCCCAAAACTCCCAACGGTAAATGAGATATTGAATTTTTAACTTCAGAAAAATAAATTAGGAGCTGACCTGTGCTAGCCTACTCATGTCAGCCCTTCACCCAACAGTCACGTATTTTCGTGAGGACAGACTACTATAAATATGTGGCTAGGGTACTTGAATTTCTACAGAATAAAGAACTTGGATCCTTCTGAAGTTTTGGTGAAAAATCACAGAGAAGAGGGACTGTGCCAGATCTGAAACCGAGGAGGATTTTTTGGAGAAATATTTGCTTGGTTTAAAATTTGAATTAATCATATATACAGTGTAGACTTGTTTCAAATCATAAGCAAGTGTAAAATTTTGGAATTTTTACCTGTGGAATTGTTGTGATCAAACTTGGATCTATGGTTAAGAAACCAGCAAACAGCAGTGGAGAACATGGACAACAGCCACCTGTGATAGCAACTAGTGAACAGTTGACTCGGAATTGCAGACTTATACAAGCTCGGACTGTTTTGGCATGATTGCAGATTTATATACCTCGGACTTGCTGGAAAAGCTACAAAATTGTGTTCATCTAAGGTGGCTCAGATCTATGTGTGGAAACTCAGATTTAAGGCATTACATATAGCTGTGGAGATCGGACGACAGTCCCGTAGCTTCATTTTAGACAGAACAGTAGTGGATTTTGTGCACACCTGTGGTAATTAAGCCGTGTTTTGGACAGCTACCTAGAGGCTGGAACTGTACATATCTCCCATTTGAACAATCACCATAGAGGCTCAGATTTGGACTTAAGAAATTTTTAAATTGTCTTAAGCCCAGACCTTCAGTTCTGTGGATTAGTGTGAATTTCACCACGAACCTGTGGGACAGTCATAGTTGAAGAGGACTTGGACCTATTTCAAGTTTGGTAGCTACCTTGTGAAGAAGCTTGTGATATTCCTTTGGAGACACAGTTGTTAGACTCATTAATTTCCTAAGAACAAGTTGTTGTTGAATTTCAAGGACATGTGACACACAAGAAGTTCAGATTTGTGGTAAAAAAATTGTGGTATAAAAGGTTCAGTGATTGAGAGCAGTCTATCGAGCATCTTTGAAATATTGTTTGAAGCTCATCATTAAGTAGCATATCTGAAGGGTTTTTGGAAGAAATCTTTGAAAAATCTTAAAGTAGGTGCAGAGCTCAGTGCAGTTCATTGTAGACACCTTGAAGAATTTTTGGAGACCTTATTTGAAGTCTTTGTGAAGTGATCTTGAAGCAGATCCCAAATTAGAGCGTTCTTGTTGAGTAGCCTTGCCTGACCTTGGAGACATTGTTGAAGACATTTTGGTGAGTTGTCATGAAGATAGCATTGAAGACCATGATGCATCAGTGATAACATCACGAGGTAACCTTGGAGAAAGTGTTTGGGTGATATGAAGAGTAGTGGAGACACATTCATGAGAAGAAAAGTGTTGTCATTGATGACGTGACGTGGAGTCTAAGTGAGGAGATAGTTGAATATTTACATGGCTCATTGAAGAAGACTTTGGGAGCCGTGAAGAATAACCAAACATATTTTGACGAAGTGAAATTGAGGGTTGGAGCCCAAGCGGTTGGAGCCTCATAGAGACAAGGTCAGTGCCTTCACTAGTACATTTGGTGGAAATTCTGACACTTTGGTTCTGACACTTTTGACCAAATGTCGGAAATTTCCGCAAAATTTATAATTTTTCAAATCCCGCCCACAACTGTCGCTATACCGACATTTGGAGACAAGTGTCGGTATTGCGACACATAGAAGTTAGTGTCGGTCTTGCGACGTTTGTAGCAAAGTGTCAGATTTGCGACAGTTTGGGCAAAAGCATCGAAATTGTGACGGATTAGAGCTAAGTGTCGCTATTGCGACGTTTGGAGGAAAGCATCTCTATTGCGACAGTTTGGACAAAAGCATCGCTATTGCGACAGTTTGGGAAAAAGTGTCGCTATTGCGATAGTTTGGGCTAAGTGTCGCTCAAGCGACATTTGTATGAGCGTCGCTATTGTGACGCCTTGTAAGTTAATTTCTTTGGCCTCTCCTTTAATAAATAATAATCTAACTTGGGTCCCCTTTTTGAATGGTTGGAGCAACATAATAAGATATCTTTAGTTGACATATCACATTGTGATGAAGATGGAAGGTGGTTATGATGGGACTTCTAAGGAGTTTCATAAAATATTGAAGATGTGATGCACTCACTCCTTGGTTCACTTTTAATGTGTGCCCCAAACCACGGTCGGTCACACCGTGTCGCGCAGTGTGAGGTCGCCCGACCGGGCGCGTTCAGGTTGATCCATTTCGTTCGAGGGCACCCGTATCAGTTTTGCTAATTTGTGACCGCCCGGGTGCCTTGTGCATGTTCGGGTGGCCCATTTGCCGTTTTCTCCCTTGTGGCATCGTTCGTTCGGGTGCGCCATATCGAACCGTGTCAGGTAGCTCGACCGAGCGCGTTTGGGTCAGGCCGTTTCGTTCGAGGGCGCCCGTATCAGTTTTGCTAAGTTGTGACCACCCGGGTGCCTTGTGCACGTTCGGGCGGTCCGTTTTCCATTTTCTCCCTTGTGGCATCATTCAGTCGGGCACGTCATGTCGCGCCGTGTGAGGTCGCCTGACTAGGCACGTTCGGGTTGGGTCGGGCCGTTTCGTTCGAGGGTGCCCGTATCAGTTTTGGTAAGTTGTGACCGCTTGGGTGCCTTGTGCACGTTCGAGTGGCACGTTTTCCATTTTCTCGCTTGTGGCATCGTTTGGTCGAGCACGTCGTGTTGCGCCGTGTGAGGTCGCCCGACCGAGCGCATTCAGGTCAGGTCGTTTCGTTCGAGGGCACCTGTATTAGTTTTGCTAAGTTGTGACCGCTCGGGTGCCTTGTGCACGTTCGGGCTTCCCGTTTTCCGTTTGCGCCCTTGTGGCATCGTTCGGTCGGGCACGTCGTGTCACACCATGTGAGGTCGCCCAATCGGGCACGTTCAGGTCGGGCCATTTTGTTCGAGGGTGCCCATATTAGTTTTGCTAAGTTGTGACCACCCGGGTCCCTTATGCACATTTGGGCGACCCATTTTCCATTTTCTCACTTATGGCATCGTTCGGCGGGGCACGTCGTGTCGTGCTGTGTGAGGTCGCCCGACCGGGCGCGTTCGGGTCAGGTCGAGCTGTTTCGTTCGAGGGTGCCCGTATCTGTTTTCCGAAGTTGTGACCGCTCGGGTGCCTTGTGCATGTTTGGGTGGCCCATTTTTTGTTTTCTCCCTTGTGGCACCGTTCATTCGGGTGCGTCGTGTCGCGTCGTGTGAGGTCGCCTGACTGGGCGCGTTTAGGTCAGGTCGGGCCGTTTCGTTCAAGGGCGTCTGTATCAGTTTTTCCAAGTTGTGACTGCCCGGGTGCCTTGTGCACGTTCGGGTGGACCGTTTGCCATTTTCTTCTTTGTGGCATCGTTCGTTCAGGCGCGGTATGTTGTGCCGTGTGAGGTCGCCCGACCGGGCGCGTTCGGGTCGGGTCGTTTTGTTCGAGGGCCCGTATCAGTTTTGCTAAGTTGTGACTGCCCAGGTGCCTTGTGCACGTTTGGGCAGCCTGTTTTTCGTTTGCTCCCTTGTGGCATCGTTCGGTCGGGTGCATCGTGTCGCGCCGTGTGAGGTCACCCTACCGGGCATGTTCAAGTCGGGCCGGGCCATTTCGTTCAAGGGCACCCATATCAGTTTTGCTAAGCTGTGACCGTCCGGGTGCCTTGTGCATGTTCGGGTGGCCCATTTTCCATTTTCTCCCTTGTGGCATCGTTCATTCGGGCGCGTCGTGTTGTGCTGTGTGAGGTCGCCCGACCGGGCACGTTCGGGTCAGGTCGATCCGTTTCGTTCGAGGGCGCCCGTATCAGTTTTGCTAAGTTGTGATCACTCGGGTGCCTTGTGCACGTTCGGGCGGCCCGTTTGTCATTTTCTCCCTTATGGCATCGTTCGTTCGAGCGCGTCATGTCGGGCCGTGTGAGGTCGCCCGACCGAGCACGTTCGAGTCAGGTTGGGCTGTTTCATTCGAGGGCGCTCGTATCAGTTTTGGTAACCTGTGACCGCCCGAGTGCCTTGTACATGTTTGGGTGGCCTGTTTACCATTTTCTCCCTTGTGGCATCGCTCGTTCGAGCGCGTCGTGTTGCGCCGTGTGAAGTTGCTCGACCAGGCACGTTCGGGTCGGGTTGGGCCATTTCGTTCAAGGGCGCCTGTGTGCCTTGTGCACGTTCGGGTGGCCCGTTTTCCATTTGCTCCCTTGTGGCATCGTTTTTTCAGGCGCACCGTGTCGCGCCATGTGAGGTCGCCCGACCAGGCGCATTCGGCTCGGGTCGTTTCGTTCGAGGGTGCCCGTATCAGTTTTTCTATTTTATTTAGAATTAATATAATTAAATTGTTGCTATTTTTGAGTTTTATGAGATATTTTAATTTAAAAATGGCAAGGTATATTTTACTTGATATATTATAAACTTTGTGTATTTAATTGACATATTGATGATTTTAATTGATATTTGTTGGATATTAAAAATGGAAATTTACATAAATTTAGGTGTAAGAGATATGTATATTATTAAACTTAATATAAATATGGCTGGAATCTAACTATTTTATGTTTTTATTTTATTTAGTTAATTTTATTTATAAATTTACCAAAAATTATATTACCAATTAGATAAAAAAAATTATGCCATAGCATTTCTGATTTATGAATTTAGACATGCTTCAAATCATGGCCAAGAATAGTCAACACTCATCAAATAAGAAATTAAAATATTATTTTTATTATATTATCATTATGAATTAAAAAATAAATCAATAGATAAGAAAAATAACCATCATTACTTAATTATACAAATAAATTTAATGGGAAAATAGATATGATTTTGATAATTTAATTGCTTATTTTAACAAGTTTAAAGTAGAATAGTAACCATTTTTTATATTAAAATTTTGAAGCAATGTAATTAAACTCTATCTCATAATTAATTTAACTACTATACATAAAAGTGCAACATTATTATTTTATATGACAACATTATACTACTAACGACCTCCAAACACCTTGTTTCATTAGCTATAGTTCATCCGTTATATGTTTTGGAGTTTTTTAGGACATATTTTCTAGTCGAATTTGTTCAAAATTCTGTAGAGATTTATTGGAATCACAAATTTGATTTGTGAACTCTTCACAATTTGAGTACCCCAAGGGTTTTTCAAGGTGCTAAACCGATATATGTAGTCAAAGACACATTTTAAACAACAAAAGATGATGATTTGACAAAGAAATATTTCACTAGATTTCAGCGAAAAACTCCAAAACAAATAATAGTTAGACAACATTGTTTTATTGTGTTGCACTTATTACACCATATTTATTATCTTCTCAAGTCTACCATTGTTCAATATTTGTTTAGAAAATCGGGCAAATGTTCATCATGCATGCCATTAAGTGTTTAGAGCTATTCAGTGGCACTAATGCACCAAAGTGTCATTTTGGCTTGAAATTCTTTTGTACATTAGGACTCATTCATAAATACATTTTTTTTGTACTTTAGGACCCTTTTTGTTGCATTTTAATGAAATTATGTACGTTTCTGCATGAATCTAAAAAGAATGTCTACATATAAAAAATCTAGACAAGTATTTGTCAAGTAAATAAGGCTTCCAATCAATTATCTATAACCAAATACTATTTTTCAATTCCCCCTTATAATTTTGAAAGTTATACGTATTTTTCCATAGTAGTAAGAGATGATTTACAAACCCCCATGCATAATTGTTCAACAATTTTGTTGTATACTTGGTTTGACTAAGAAATATTTGATGATATTGTTGAAAAGCTTCCGCTCCAAGATAATATTGAATTGATTCCCCCCTTCAATTTTTGAAAGTTATCAATATTGTTCCATAGTAGTAAGATATGGTTTACAATCCTCCATGCCTACTTATTTAACAATTTTTTTGTATACTTGGTTTGACTTAGAAATATTTGATGATGTTGTTGGAAAACTCCCACTCCAAGGTAATATTGAAGTGGATCCAAGTCAATGATTTTGAACCCTTTTAGAAGTTATTGTTTCATAGTTGTGATGTGAACTTCATGGTTACCTATAATGATTAAGTCATCAACATAAATAATAATGATGACTAAGTTTTGACCATGCATCCTAAAGTACAAAGTATCATCAAAGTCATTGTGATTGAAAACAACATGTCTAAGGTACTCATCCATTTTGGCATACCATGCTCTAAGTGCTTGTTTCAAGTCATACCACCTTTGATTAATTTGAAAACTTTATGTTTTTGTCCTTCAACCTTAAAACCTAGGGGTTGAGTTATGTGACAATTTTTTTGATAATCCATCTTGTAAATGTTGCTATGAATAAGAATTCATGTAAATAATATGGAAATGTAACACATTGAATGGCTGAGGGAAGTGGACACAAATTCAAAGGAATAAGGAGGTGGAGTTTCTTGTAAACCTAAGCCATTGTATTTATTTCACCACCTATCTCCTTGATGGATTTATGGCATTGTTTTGCAAGCACTGAATTGAGGGAATGGACCCCCTGAGTAAAGGATGAGAATGAATCTCAGTTCTCATAGAAGTGTGGGCATGGTCAACACACATGATTTACGAGAGAAGAAATATGGGAGACACGGTGCGGAAGAGAATTATTCACAAAAGGACAGACTGCAGAGTAGACGAGCAAGAGAGAGAGAGAGCTTGTTGAGAAAAGAATGTAGAGAATAATTAGTTGTGATTGTGAATCTAATAGAAAGGGAGAACTTGTGAATATTGTGTTCTTCCTTGAGGATGGTATTCCCTGTGTTTTTTGAGGCCTGTGAGGATTCGTGTGAATTATTTTTCCAAAATGAGTTCAATTGAGTCGTGATACTCACGTATTAGCCAGGGTTGATAAACTAGTTAAGTATTTTTTCAAAGAGTTGATAAAAATCTATGTAGTGGCTTGCCTTGGGGATGAAAAACCACCGAGATACTATTTGGGTTGGTAAAATACTTGATAGGCTGAGGCACCCAAGAATTTTTTGAAAGGTGTGATAAAATTGTGAGTGGCTAGCCTTGGGGTTGATAAACCACTTGGGTACTTTCTCAGTAAGCTGCTAAATATCCTCGAAATGGATTCTTTATTCCTAGAGTAGAAAATATAGTTGATTAACCTCGCTTTATACATATATACTACATCTTATATAACTAATATGAAACTCTCTGAGCCTTGGGAAAACCCTCATGGTCGATATTCAACTGAACAAAAATTCATTGTAGTGTTACAACTAGGGTTTGTTGAGAAATCATGTTAGAAATGGACTTTTTTTCTTACCATATGTGATCTGAATGTGATCGATTAAGTGTTGAGTTAGTTTGATTAGTTTTTCATTAAGATTGATTTTTAACTGAAGAAATCTTTAAGTGAAAGACGACATAAACCAGCAGCTTCCTTCTGAGCTGTGGCAGTCTTCTTTCCCTTTGACTTGCCTTTCTTTTTGTTGTCTTCAGTTTCCATCCGCTTGGATGTCTTTGGTGTAAACTTGAAAGTTCTACCACCTAATTCGACATGAATAGCTTGAACACAAACTTCATCAAAATAATTAGGATTGAACATTAATAATGTATGCTGCAAATATGAATGCAAATTACCAATATACTTCAACAAAGTTTATTTTGTGTCCAAATAAATACCAAGTGCTAACACTTTCTTTCTAAATTCCTATGTGAACTCTTGAACATTCTGTCCCATACCTTGTCGCAAGTGCTGCCAATCAATAACATCTTGTTGTGTGTGACCCAACAGATAGAATTGTTTCTTTAGAGCTTTTATAAACTTAGTCCATGAGGTGATAACTTTTCCTTTATGCTTTAAATCTATCTGTGTCCTACTTTCCCACCAGATCAAAGCACTACCCCCCATTCTAAGAGTAGCTAATTGGATCTTTGTTATCATCGGTAATATTTTGAATACAAAAATAAACTTCTAACTGTTTTACCCAATTATCTAGTTTCTCGGGGTTTATTTCACCATCATACACATGTAATTCGAACTTAACATCAAGTTTCAAAAGTGGGCTCTTAGGTTTCTTTTCTTTTTCTGATTCAGACTAGAAGTAGAAGAGGAAGAAGAAGATGATGGAGATGATGGAGGAGAAGGAGATTTATCTGCATTTCCTTTACCCTTGTCCTTCTTTGATGCCTTCGACGATGAGGCTGCATCTCTCATCTTCTTATCTTCATATAATTCTAACAACATCTGTTGCATGTTTAGAAAAATCTGATGGATTTGATTCTCATCCATGGGTTTCGATTCAGTAGCTTCAGGAGTCTCAACGTTCTCAGTCCCTATCATCATTGATTGATGAATGACTTTCCGCTTTCCAATCTCTAGATCGAATTCCTCAAGCTCGCCTTTTCCACGTTTCAATCCCAACCTGGTTAACATCCACTAACAAACAAACTACAAAGCAGAACCTGCTCTGATACCAAATATGATATGAATGTGATTGATTAGGTGCTGAGGTAGTTTGATTAGTTTTTCATTAAGATTGATTGTTAACTGAAGAAAGCTTTAAGTGAAAGACGACATAAACTAGCAGAAAATAAATTACTAAAACACAACATAAAACAGAGAGAAGAAGAAGAAAATAGTTGATGACGGAGTTCGTCCCTGGTGGACTACATCTTTGGGTCCGCTTTCAAATGGGCGTCCGCTTTATTACAATTGATGGTGAGGAATTTCATAACACAAATGAATTATAATGAACATGCTCGAAAACACTTCTGGACTCTGTAAACAGAAATTACACCCTCTCGCCTTTCCGACGCCTATCTCTGTGCTCAATTCCGACTCCCGACGATCGAGCAATGCTGAAAATAAAACCGCCTTTATCCTGCTGAAACTGAAGTTCAAAACATCCATGTCCTTTGATTGAATATGTCATGGTTTAAATATGGTGAATTCGAACTTATTTATGCCAATTTTAGGCTTATGGTTGAACAAATCATGCAAAAGGGTCTCAGATCCTATCTCCTAATGAATACCTAGGATAAAGTTGTTTGACCTTAGCACTGTTTTAATTACAAAAACCAAAAAATAAACATTATAATAAAAATCTTAGCCAAGTGGCTAGCTAACCGGGCAGAGCATTTATTTTCTAGCATGTGATTAGGGCCTTGATCGATGGTTAAGCCCGGCGGTCACGGTTTACACCCGGCGGTTCTAGCTTATCCTCGGCAGTTCCGGCGCAACCTGGCACATGGCATACGTTCTCGACGTGGTTTTTTAACATGAACTTACAATAGCTGTCAACCAGTAACATTCTTCGTGCGGTCAGACCCATTCACATAAATTTACAAACTCTGACACGGTTTAAGACTTGGCGGTTAGCACTGTTTATTGCATATTTTTTTAACATATAGTTTGCAAGGGTTTTGTGACATTTTTTTTTGGGTTTTTAAACATACACCTTAGGCCTTAGGTTTTAATGTCTTAGGTTTTGAACCATGGGTTTTTAACACATAGTTAAAACACCTTTGTGCTAGGGCTTTAACATAGGATTAGAACTAGGGTTTAGAGATAGTGCTAGGATTAAACCTTAGTTTTTGGATTAGGTCTTAGCACTAGGTTTACAAATTTTACCACCTTTACATCCTAATTAGAAACACATGACAACCATAACACTGAAGGACCTTTTCACTGGAAAATTGACGATACTGAAGACTGAACTAGACATCATACTTCTGGAGCTGACTAGACCTCTCCGTTGAACTGAATTGAACAAGATCCTCCTTGATCAATATGTTGAATGGGTGTTGGTTGAGAGTACTCCTGAGCAATTACCTCCTCAGACTTTGAATTTGGCTTGGGGGTGGTTAGTTGCAAGAAATATTGCAACATAACTAGCCTATGGTTGGGTGGAGAGTTGAAGTCCCTCCCTAAGTTTCTAGGACACCCAATTGATAAGTATATTTTCTTGCATATATGTGTATACATATTTTCACTATCAAGGATAAATATTGTTGTTATGAGTTATAAAAATGGGTGTGAAAACACTATTGATGAAGGAAGTGTTGATTTATATGTACTACAATGAGAAGCTCATGTGATGAACCTCGTGGAGTGAGTGAGTAGTAGATCCTTGTACTGCTGACAATTTATTGATTTACATATATAACTAATTAATAATGTATTATTGTCTCAGAACCTTTATAATTATGTTGTTGACATGTTGTAGATAGCATGTAATGATTAACATACATTATGATGTTAGAATATTGTTTGTATGTCTTTTCTGGCCAGAGGAATAATATCGAAACAATGCATGGTATGTCCACATATCTGATGGTAATGTTGAAATCCACTCTTTTGGAGGGTCAGGAGTTGTTTTATTTGTAACTACAAAGTGTTGTTAGTCATAGATTATTTGAGTTATAATGTATGTTGGTAGGAATGATAGCAACCTTTTTTCTTAAAGGCCATGTTTAAATACCAAATTACTAGTGAGGGAATGAGGGAGTCATCCCCAGGAAGTGTTGGTGTTCTGAGTGATTTCACTCATCAGGAAGAGTTGGGAACGTCCCTTGAGGCACCTTAGAACTCTAAGTAAATGCAAGAAAATTTTCCTGACATAAGCTTGGGTCGAATTCCATGTCTACATTTTTATTTTCCTTTATATCACATCGAGGGTGGATTTCATGGGCACGGGATGACTAGGTCATGGGAGTAGGTTTATGTCATCAAGGGCCTCGGGGGAGTTTTCAAGAGCTTTTATGGGATTCGATGGAATTCTCTTGGCATGTTCCATCATCTACATAGTTTTCATTTTGTTCCATTGCATTCTGACAACTTTCATAAAACAAGGTTATTATTGGGTATAACTTAATGATTTGGTGCTTAAAATTGTGCTTAAAAATGAAAGTTGCAGGAATGGTGTGGAACCTGAACGACCACGTATATCTCATCATTATGAATCCGATGCAACTCGTTTCACGGAAAACCAACACTGTATGCTCCCGGAAATTTGATCTATTTGTTTTCCTAAATAAGAATTGTTTTTTTTTAAATGATATTTGTTTGTGTATTTTGGGCCAGTCGCAGGCTACCACGCGACCTCTTCTGGTTGGTCGAAAGTTTTTTTTTTTTAGGGCCAATTTGGCCTCACCACTTGTCCGAACCTGAATGGGTGTTGGTTGGTGAATTTTCATTGGATTGGATGGTCGCAAACTACATGCTGTGCCCATGTGGGCCAATCGGAGGCCGACATGTGGCAACACGGGGGCCACCAAAATTGGTTTACGTTTCAAATTACACTACACCGAAATTCAAACCATGATCGAAAATCTAACAACAACGTGCTGTAATCATCAAGTCTACTGTGGGCCTTATTAAAACTTATGGCACAAACATATTTAAACATTAAATCGGTGGAAGGTTGGGGAAGGGGATAGGGCTTAGCCCCGACCTCCCCACATTTTTATATATACGACCATAGCGGCAGAACCGGGGGCGCGGAGGCCCCACTGCCCTATTTTTTAATTAATTTTTTTTAATGTGCCATAATGTTTCATTAAATTTTTAGATCTAAGGCGTTAGTTGAAAAATTAGTTGTCCAAAAATTTTGCCCAAAATTCCTAGAATTTTTTTGCTCGATTTGCCGAAAACAAGGCGAAGTTGTAGGGCCGGTCCGGATTTTGGGAAATTTGCAGTGCGGTTAGCAGCAAAACTAGGGAGGCTCATAAATTCTTCATATTTTGACCAATTTTGGATCAGAAAGAGTCTAGACAAGCATTTTTTCATATTTTGGTGCTAATGGAGCAAGTATTGAAGCATGTTAGCACTATAAATGAATGTAATCACCATTTTGAGCATAATGAAAGAGGGCCAAGCCATTGGAAGTTGGACCAAGGAGACGTAGCCCAGGAGGGGTGAAATCATTCATCATTTGTTGTGTTGTGGTTATTTTTATGGTGTTTTTGTCTGTTTTTTCTGCATATTTCATAGTTTATTGCATGCTTTATGTGTTTAAAAATTTAACATAAAAGCCCTCAAAAACTCAATTTTTAACACTTGCAATTTACAAACCCTCAAGCATATTTTCATTAAGATCTCATACAGATTAAGTTTGGTAGCATAGCATAGTTTTTCTTTGTTGCTATAAGGATTTAATTGTTTTGAAGTGTATGTGGTGCTTACAAGGTTGAAGCTCAAGAGAGGAGAAGGAAATCTTGTGGTTGCAAGTCCTCAAGTTAGGTCAAGGACAAGGAGAGAAAGTTTGTGACAATCTTCACCACAAATCCTACCTCAAACTGCAGTTGAATCTTCAGCAAGTATGTCACACAAAGAAGAGCCTAAAAATATGTTAGAGGATGAAAAATACTTGAGGAAATAATTATTTGATATGAAAAAAATGGTGAAAGTTCTCTATGAGGAGAGAAGCACAAGGATGCAAGGTGAGAGCTCCAATTATCGAAAGGGAGATAATTATTCAAAATGATAAGGAGGAGATGGAAACAAGCCTCCAAAAGGTAATGGGAATGGTGAAAAACCAATTTTGAGACCGCCATTCTCCTCACTACCATCCTCACCACCATCTTCACCATGAGTCTTCTTCCACTACAAGCTCTTCAAAAACACCTCCACAATCTCCAAAAAGTCATGGTAAAACTCCATTTTTTAAGATTTACATTAAGTTTGATTTTCCTATGTATGATGGAGAGGTAGATGTTGTAATATTAGAAAATTGGGTACATCAACTTGAAGTGTATTGCAAGATACAAATAATCAAGGATGATGACACCAAGATTCAACTTGCTTCACTGAGATTGGAAAGTGCAGCTCTTATTTGGTGGGAAGCAAAAAATCAAGAGGACGTGAAGAAACATGGTAAGGTCTTAACCTCTTGGAATCATTGTGTTGCTGCCTTAAGGAGACAATTGTATCCATTAGCATACATTCAAAAGGCTATAATGGACTAGAAAAACTTTAGGCAAGGTAAAGGACAAAGTGTGCAAAGCTATACTCAAGATTTTAGGATAAGAGCACTAATTTTGGGTGTAGATTTGACATCTCAAGACACTTTGTTGAAATATATTGGGGTTTTACAAAGTTACCTAAGACATTATATTCTAATTTTTAATCCTTCAAATTTAGATGAAGTATGTGTATAGGCCACACATCTAGAGGCAAGATGGAAACATGTTTTAGAGGAGACAAGTGAGGATACCTTTGAGTCTGAAGAGAAAGGAAAGGGTAAGCTCAAGGGTAAAGGTAAGAAGAATGCATCCATAAATATGGAGAAAGAAAAACTCACATGAAAACACTATTCAAAGATGGAAATGATGAAGATCATTGCTAGAAACTTCATCGAGAGATGAGACCCAACAAGCTTAAAAACAAGGAGAAGGAGAAGACAACTGCAACAATAACACATGATTTATGTTATGATTCCGGAGATGAAACAAATATCATCGCAATGGGTTTGAAAGGTAAGGAAATTGCAAGTAATAGTCTTTAATTTGTCAAAATAGTACTCAAGATGATGAAACAATAATTTAACTTTTCCATGTTAGAGTTATTTCAAAGCTTACCAATATTGACACCCTATTTGATAGTGGTTCACAAGAAAACCTTATTTCTGAACACTTAGTCAAGAAGTTGAATTTAGAAACCATTCCCCATCCAAGACCTTATCCTTTAGGTTGTATATGTAAGAATGAAAATTTATAGGTGACAAGGAAGTGCATACTTAGATTTTCAATCACTGCAAACTTTCTTGATGAAGTTGAACTTGTTGTCCCGCTTGATATTTCTAGTACTGTTTTGGGTAACCCATATATTTATGATATGAGATCAATATTTCATCTCCATGAGAATAAGTATCACTTGTTCAAGAATTGGATTGAGTACCTTGTTAGAGTGAATATTAAGAAGACAAGTTTGTCTCTTATGCATGCTGGACAAATGAAGAGAATTGTGAATGCAAGTCAAAATTTTGCTTTGTTAATGTTCAAGCATGAAGATGTTTTGAATGAGGCCTTTCAAGGTGATGCATAAAATTAAAATTATGATTTCATTGAGGTTTCTAATGGTTGTGATAAGATGTCTCAATAGTATAACATGCTGCCTTTCAAAAGAGGTCAATAAGATGTGGTAAAATTGCAGAAGCATGCATCATTGTTGAACATTGATGTGAATAAGATGTCAGTGCAAGAGAGCGCAAAGGTCAAAGATAAAGTGCCAAAGAAATTTGAAAAATATGGAATTTGGTTCAAATTTTCTTCATGTGGGTTTCACAAAGTATTGTCTTTGAAATGGGATGATGCATGGTGATGGAGATCACACTTGGTCAAGATTCAAGCCAAGTACAAGGAAAGACAAGCTAAACATCGTCATGTCGACAATGTTCGAGTTCAGAAGAATTTCAAGTTGTTTAATTTTCCCTTGATTGACGACTGATGAAGGAGCATGTTTTTTTCTTCAAGGAAAGTTTTTTGTTTTGAAAATTATAGAAAATTTTAGCAAGATGGTATCTACAACAGCAAGTCAAGGTCTCCAAATTTGGGGAAAAGTATTAGTTTTCATGAAAAGCTCAAATTTTGAATTTAGGCAAATTCCAATGGATTGAGACTAGAAGGGTGAGGGGGTTGTACCCTCATCCAAATGTTAAGTAATGAAATATATTTTGGAGTCCAAAAGATTCCAGTGGGGAGGTGTGATCAGGTGCTCAAAATTATGCTCCAAAATTAAAGTTGTCAGAATGGTGGAACCTAAACGACTGCATAGATCTAGTCATTCTAAATTTGACGCAACGCGTTTCACGAAAAACCAACATCGTATGCTCCAAGAAAAACATTATGTTTATTTTCCCAAACATGAAAATTTGTTTTTTAAATGATAGAGGACTGTGTATTTTGGGCCAATGGCAGGCTGCCACGTGGCCTCTGGTTTGTTAAAAGTTAATTTTTTTAAGGGACAATCCGGCCTCGCCACTTTTACAAACCTGAATGGGTGCTGGTTGGCGAATTTTCATTGGATTGGATGGTGGCCAACCACGTGCTGCCACGTGGCCCAACCAGAGGCCGCCATGTGGCAACATGGGGGCCACCAAAATTGTTTTAAGTTTCAAATTGCACTGCACTGAAATTGAAACCTTGACCAAATGTCTAACAACACCGCGCTCTAACTATCAGGTCTACCATAGGCCTTGTTAAAACCTATGGCGAAAATGCCATTTAAAAATTAAGTTGACAAAAGGTTTGGGAAGGGGCTAGGGATTATCCCCGACCCCCTCGCTTGTTTATACATATGACCATAGTGGCAAAACTAGGGGCGTGGCAGGGGCAGAGGCCCCAGAACCCTATTTTTTAATTAATTTTTTTTTAATGCACCATAATGTCTGGTTAAATTTTCGTATTTTAGTGTTAGTCTAGGTTGTCATTGATGTGAATAGTTGATGTCAGTGGCTGGGATGGAAAATATTCTTGAAGATGCCAGAGGATGATTACAATGGAAAACTACCATATCACTGCACTTGATGAAGGACTAGAAGAAATACACATGATTACATGTCCTACCTCCTATAATTTGATGATGACATGACAAATCTCCAATGATGTGAATCTTGATGTCCTAATGATGAAGACTACATAATGATGCTCCATTTGATTGATGAAATATCTCTGCACTATCTTAAGGACAACTGACCTAGTGACCCTATATTGAAGAAGGAAAGGACATGATGATGGTGATCCTTTGTTGAATAAGGCTAGGACATGATTATGAAGACAATCAACGAAGAAATAAAACCATGAATAAGCCCTACACTCAAAGGCATTCTACTCTGCCTCCATATTTTCACTAGTAAATGAACAAACACATTAAAAACAAATTTCACCATATTAGAAGCAGCATATCATTATGAACCTTCACCATCCTATAGAGCATAATTTTAGCTTTCCAACAAGCTCTTACACGTCCCAAAACTCCCAACGGTTGATGAGATATTGAATTTTTAAGTTCAGAAAAACAAATTAGGAGCTGACCTGTGCTAGCCTACTCATGTCAGCCCTTCACCCAATAGTCACGTCTTTTCGTGAGGACAGACTACTATAAATATGTGGTTAGGGTACTCGCATTTATACATAATAAAGAACTTGGATCCTTCTGAAGTTTTGGTGAAAAATCACAGAGAAGAGGGATTGTGCCAGATCTGAAACTGAGGAGGATTTTTTGGAGAAATATTTGCTTGGTTTAAAATTTGAATTAATCATATATACAGTGTAGACTTGTTTCAGATTATAGGAAAGTGTAAAATTTTGGACTTTTTACCTGTGGAATTTTTGTGATCAAACTTGGATCTGTGGTTAAGAAACCAGCAAACAGCAGTGGAGAACATGGACAACAACCACCTGTGATAGCAACTAGTGAACAGTTGACTTGGAATTGCAGACTTATACAAGCTCGGACTATTCTGGCATGATTTCAGATTTATATACCTCGGACTTGCTGGAAAAGCTACAAAATTGTGTTCATCTAAGGTGGCTTGGATCTATGTGTGGCAACTCATATTTAAGGCATTACATCTAGCTGTGGAGATCGGACGACAATCCTGTAGCTTCATTTTAGACAGAACAGTAGTGGATTTTGTGCACACCTGTGGTAATTAAGCTGTGTCTTGGACAGCTACCTAGAGGCTAGAACTGTAACATATCTCCAATTTGAACAGTCACCATAGAGGCTCAGATTTGGACTTAAGAAATTGTTAAATTTTCTTAAGCCCAGACCTTCAATTCTGTGGATTAGTGTGAATTTCACCACGAACCTGTGGGACAGTCATAGTTGAAGAGAACTTGGACCTATTTCAAGTTTGGTAGCTACCTTGTGAAGAAGCTTGTGATATTCCTTTGGAGACACAGTTGTTAGAATCATTAATTTCCTAAGAACAAGTTGTTGCTGAATTTCAAGGACATGTGACACACAAGAAGTTCATATTTGTGGTAAACAAATTGTGGTATAAAAGGTTGAGTGATTGAGAGCAGTCTATCGAGCATCTTTGAAATATTGTTTGAAGCTCATCATTGAGTAGCATATCTGAAGGGTTTTTGGAAGCAATCTTTAAAAAATCTTAAAGTAGGTGCAGAGCTCAGTGCAGTTCATTGTAGACACCTTGAAGAATTTTTGGAGACCTTATTTGAATTCTTTGTGAAGTGATCTTGAAGCAGATCCTAGATTGGAGTGTTCTTGTTGAGTAGCCTTGCTTGACCTTGGAGACATTTTTGAAGACATTTTGGTGAGTTGTCATGAAGATAACATTGAAGACCATGATGCATCAATGATAACATCATGAGGTGACCTTGGAGAAAGTGTTTGGGTGATATGAAGAGCAGTGGAGACACATTCATGAGAAGACAAGTGTTGTCATTGATGACATGACGTGGAGTCTAAGTGAGGAGATAGTTGAATATTTACATGGCTCATTGAAGAAGACTTTGGGAGCCGTGAAGAATAACCAAACATATTTTGACGAAGTGAAATTGAGGGTTGAAGCCCAAGAGGTTGGAGCCTCATAGAGACAATTTCAGTGCCTTCACTAGTACATTTGGTGGAAATTCCGACACTTTTGACCAAATGTCAGAAATTTCCCCAAATTTTTTCAATTTTTCAAATCCCGACCACAACTGTCATTATACCGACGTTTGGAGACAAGTGTCGGTATTGTGACATTTAGAAGTTAGTGTCGGTCTTACGATGTTTGTAGCAAAGCGTCGGAATTGCGACAGTTTGGGCACAAGCGTTAGAATTACGACGGAATAGAACTAAGTGTCGCTATTGCGATGTTTGAGGAAAGTGTCGCTATTGCGACAGTTTGGGAAAAAGCGTCGCTATTGCGACAGTTTGGGAAAAAACGTCACTATTGCGACAGTTGGGGCTAAGTGTCGCTCTTGCGACGTTTGTATGAAAGTGTCGCTCTTGCGACATTTGTATGAAAGCGTCGCAATTGCGATAGTTTGGAAATTAATTTCTTTGGTCTCTCCTTTAATAAATAATAATCTAACTTGGGTACCCTTTTTCAATGGTTGGAGCAACATAATAAGATATCTTTAGTTGACATATCACATTGTGATGAAGATGGAAGGTGGTTATGATGGGACTTCTAAGGAGTTTCATAAAATATTGAAGATGTGATGCGCTCACTCCTTGGTTCACTTTTAATGTGTGCCCCAAACCATGGTCGGTCGCACCGTGTCGCGCAGTGTGAGGTCGCCCGACCGGGCGCGTTCAGGTCGAGCCATTTCGTTCGAGTGCGCCCGTATCAGTTTTGTTAATTTTTGATAGCCCGAGTGCCTTGTGCATGTTCGGGTGGCCCGTTTGTCGTTTTCTCCCTTGTGGCATCGTTCGTTCGAGCACGCCGTATCGCACCGTGTGAGGTCGCTCAACCAGGCACGTTTGGGTTGGGCCGTTTCATTCGAGGGCGCCTGTATCAATTTTGCTAAGTTGTGACCACCCGGGTGCCTTGTGCACATTCGGGCGGCCCATTTTTTCGTTTGCTCCCCTGTGGCATCATTCGGTCGGGCACATTGTGTCGCACCGTGTGAGGTCGCCTGACCAGGGGCATTCTGGTTGGGTCAGGCCGTTTCGTTCGAGGGCGCCCGTATCAGTTTTGCTAAGTTGTGACCGCTTGGGTGCCTTATGCATGTTCGGGTGGCATGTTTGTCATTTTCTCCCTTGTGGCATTGTTCAGTCGGGCACGTCGTGTCGCGTCGTGTGAGGTCGCCCGACTGAGCGCGTTCAGGTCGGGTCGTTCCATTCGAGGGCACCTGTATCAGTTTTGTTAAGTTATGACTGCCCGGGTGCCTTGTGCACGTTCGAGCAGCCCGTTTTTCCATTTTTTCCCTTGTGGCATCGTTCGGTCGGGCACGTCGTGTTGCGCCGTGTGAGGTCGCCCAACTGGGCGCATTCAGGTCGGGCCGTTTTGTTCGAGGGTGCCCGTATCAATTTTTCTAAGTTGTGACCGCCCGGGTCCCTTATGCACGTTCGGGCGGCCCATTTTCCATTTTCTCACTTATGGCATCGTTCAGCTGGGCGCGTCGTGTCACGCCGTGTGAGGTCACCCGACTGGGCGCGTTCGGGTTAGGTCGAGCTGTTTCGTTCGAGGGTGCCCGTATCATTTTTGCTAAGTTGTGACTACCTGGGTGCCTTGTGCACGTTCGGGTGGCCCATTTTTTGTTTTCTCCCTTGTGGCATCGTTCATTCGGGTGCGTCGTGTCGCGTCGTGTGAGGTCGCCCGACTCGGCGCATTCGGGTCAAGTCGGGTCATTTCGTTCGAGGGCGCCCGTATCAGTTTTGCTAAGTTATGACTGTTCGGGTGCCTTGTGCACGTTCAGGTGGCCCGTTTGCCATTTTATTGCTTGTGGCGTCGTTCATTCAAGCGCGCCACGTTGCACCGTGTGAGGTCGCCCAACCAGGCGCGTTCAAGTCGGGTCGTTTCGTTTCAGGGCGCCCATATCATTTTTTCTAAGTTGTGACTACCCAGGTGCCTTGTGCACGTTCAGGTGGCCTGTTTGTCATTTTCTCCCTTGTGGCATCATTCGTTCGGGCACATCGTGTCGCGTCGTGTGAGGTCACCCGACCGGGCGTGTTCAGGTAGGGTCGGGTTGTTTCATTCGAGGGCGCCCATATCAGTTTTGCTAAGCTGTGATCACACAGATGCCTTGTGCATATTTGGGTGGCCCATTTTCCATTTTCTCCCTTGTGGCATTGTTCGTTTGGCCGCGTCATGTCGCGCCGTGTGAGGTTACCCAACCGGGCACGTTCGGGTCGGGTCGGTCCGTTTCGTTCGAGGGCGCCCGTATCAGTTTTGCTAAGTTGTGACCACCCGGGTGCCTTGTGCACATTCAGGCGGCCCGTTTATCATTTCTCCCTTATGGCATCATTCAGTCGGGCGCATCGTGTCACGCCGTGTGAGGTCGCCCAACCAAGCGTTTTCGGGTCGGGTCGGGATGTTTCGTTCGAGGGCGCTTGTATCAATTTTGCTAACTTGTGACCGCTTGGGTGCCTTGTACACGTTTGGGTGGCTCGTTTACCATTTTCTCCCTTGTGGCATCATTTTTTCGAGCGCGTCGTGTTGCGTCGTGTGAAGTCACCCGATCGGGCGCATTCGGGTCAGGTCGGGCCGCTTCGTTGGAGGGTGCCCGGGTGCCTTGTGCACGTTCAAGTGGCTTGTTTGCCATTTTCTCCCTTGTGTCATCATTCGTTCGGGCACACCGTGTTGCGCCGTGTGAGGTCGCCCGACTAGGCGCGTTCGGGTCGGGTCGTTTCGTTCGAGGGCGCCCGTATCAGTTTTGCTAAGTTGTGACCGCTCGGGTCCCTTATGCACGTTCAGGCGGCCTGTTTGCCGTTTTCTCCCTTATGGCAGCGTTTGGTCGGGCGCGTCATATCGCACTGTGTGAGGTCGCCCGACCAGGTGCATTCGAGTCGAGTCAGGCCATTTCGTTCGAGGGCGCCCATATCATTTTTGCTAAGTTTTGATTGCCCGGGTGCCTTGTGCATGTCGGGTGGCCCTTTTTCTGTTTGCTCCCTTGTGGCATCGTTTGGTCGGGCACATTCGGGTCGGGTCAGGCCATTTCGTTCGAGGGTGCCCATATCATTTTTGCTAAGCTGTGACCGCCTGGCACGTTTGGATGGCCCATTTTCCATTTTCTCCCTTGTGGCATCGTTCGTTCGGGCATGTCGTGTCGCGCCATGTGAGGTCGCCCGACCGGGCGCGTTCGGGTCAGTTCGGGCCATTTCGTTCAAGGGCTCCTGTACCAATTTTTCTAAGTTCTGACCGCCTGGGTGCCTTGTGCACGTTCGGGCGGCCTGTTTTCCGTTTGATCCCTTATGGCATCGTTCAGTCGGGCGCATCGTGTCGCTCCGTGTGAGGTCACCGGATTGGGCGCGTTCAGGTCGAGCCATTTCATTCGAGGGCACCCGTATCAGTTTTGCTGATTTGTGACCGCCCAGGTGCCTTGTGTATGTTTGGGTGGCCTTTTTTCCGTTTTCTCCCTTATGGCATCATTCGTTCGAGCACATCATGTCGCGCCGTGTGACGTCGCCCGACCGGGCGCGTTCGGATCAGGTCAAGTTGTTTCATTCGAGGATGCCCGTATCAGTTTTGCTAAGTTGTGACCACCTGGGTGCCTTCTGCACGTTCGAGCAACCCGTTTTCCATTTGCTCCATTGTGGCATCTTTCAGTCGGACACGTCGTGTTGCGCGTGTGAGGTTGCCCGACCGAGCACGTTCAGGTCGAGCCATTTCGTTTAAGGGCGCCTGTATCAGTTTTGCTAAGTTGTGACCACCCGGGTGCCTTGTGCACATTCAGGTGGCCCATTTGTCGTTTTCTCCCTTGTGGCATCGTTCGTTCGGGTGTGTCGTGTCGCGTCATGTGAGGTCGCCCGACCGGGTGCGTTCGAGTCAGGTCGGGCTGTTTCGTTCAAGGCACCCGTATCAGTTTTTCTAAGTTGTGACTGCCCGAGTGCCTTGTGCACGTTCGGGTGGCCCGTTTGCCATTTTCTCCCTTGTGGCATCATTCGGTCGGGCGCGCCGTGTGATCAGGTTGCCCGACCAGGCGCGTTCAGGTCGGGCTGTTTCGTTCGAGGGTGCCCATATCAGTTTTTCTAAGTTGTGACCACCCGGGTGCCTTGTGCACGTTTGAGTGGCCCGTTTTCTATTTTCTCCTAGCTTGTGGCATCGTTTGGTCGGGCGCGCCGTGTCGCATCGTGTGAGGTTGCCTGACTGGGCGCGTTTGGGTCGGGTCGTTTTGTTCAAGGGCGCCTGTATCAGTTTTGCTAAGTTGTGACCGCCCGAGTGCCTTGTGCACGTTTGGGCAGCTCGTTTGCAATTTTCTCCCTTGTGGCATCGTTCGGTCGGGCGTGTCGTGTGAGGTCGCCTGACCGGGCGCGTTCGGGTCGGGTCGTTTCGTTCAAGGGCGCCCGTATCAGTTTTTCTAAGTTGTGACTGCCCGAGTGCCTTGTGCACCTTCAGGCGGCCCGTTTTCCATTTTCTCCCTTGTGGCATCGTTCAGTCAGGCACGTCGTGTCGTGTTGTGCGAGGTCGCCCGACCGGGCGTGTTCGGGTCAGGCCATTTCGTTCAAGGGCGCCCGTATCAGTTTTGCTAAGTTGTGACCGCCCGGGTGCCTTGTGCACATTCGGGTGGCCCATTTGTTGTTTGCTCCCTTGTGGCATCGTTCATTCATGCGCGTCGTGTCGCGTTGTGTGAGGTCGCCCGACCGGGCGCGTTCGGGTTGGGTCGTTTCGTTCGAGGGCGCCCGTATCAATTTTGCTAAGTTGTGACCGCCTGGGTGCCTTGTGCACGTTCAGGCAGCCTGTTTTTCGTTTGCTTCCTTGTGGCATCGTTCGGTTGGGTGCGTCGTGTCGCGCCGTGTGAGGTCGCCCGACCGGGCGTGTTCAGGTCAGGTCAACCTATTTCGTTCGAGGGCACCCATATCAGTTTTTCTAAGTTGAGACGCAAAGAATAAGCAACTAATGTGCACAAACAAAGACCAATTAAACTATCATCTTAACCCCTAACCTATTTAACCCCCTAAACCCTAAACCTATAAACCCTTAACCCCTAACCCCTTAAACCCTAAACCATTAAACCCTTAACCCTAACCCCTTAGACCCTAATTCCCGACCCCTAACCCATCTAACCCCCTAAAACCTAACCCCATTATCCCCTAACTTCTAACCCCTAAAATCCTTAACTACGAAATCCCCTAAACCCCTAACCCATTTAACCCCCTAAACCCTAAACCTATAACCCCTTAACCCCTAACCCATTAAACACTAATTCCCAACCCCTAACCCATTTAACCCCCCAAACCATAAACCTCTAAACCCCTAACCTCTTTAAGAGCACTCTTTGTAGCCTCCACAGTCTTGAAAGTCACAAATGCAAATCCCCTGGATTTGTTAGTATTCTTATCATATGCAACTGAACCTTCTTCTATCTCTCCATATTTGGAAAAAACTTCTAAATGCTTATCATTGGCTGTGTCATATGAAAGACCACCAATGTAAAGTTTCTTTTGAGCCTGATTTGTACTTTGACTAGGACCTGTGCTTGCCACTGCCAGATTGCTTACAGTAATCCTCCCATCAATAGTCTTGCTAGGCTCTTTCAATGCCCTATGAGAAGAATCCATATGCTTAAATGTGACAAAGCCAAATCCTCGTAACTTTCCTGATGTCTTATCCATAATAACAATGCCTTCTTCAATCTCCCCATACTGTTCAAATGCATCACGTAGGGCCTGTGAAGAAGTCTCCCAAGCCAATCCATGTACAAACAGCTTCCGATGAGTAGGGTCCTTGCTTGCAACATCTTTAATTTCTTCTGCAATTGCAGGGTATGAAGAACCTACATTGACCATCAAAGAGATCAACTGCTCTTTGCTCAGTGGCTCCAACAGCAAGTGCAGATCGTCCTTCGAGAGTTGCAAAGCAGCGCCATTGGCTTCCTCGTCCAACTTTCTCTTCTTACCATCGCCCTTGACCTCCATGATTTTTTCTCCGGTTTGAGAAGAGGGGGGTTCATAATAGCTTCAATTCCACAAATTGACTCATGCCAAGTCTTTTAAAGATTGAATGATTACAAAATCTTCCCTATTAGACATGTAGTTTGGTCAGTCACCTATAGGAGGATACTTTAAATTTTAAACCACATTTTGATATCTAGATTACAAAGCTCAGGTATAAGCCTAAACTGTAGCAAGGTTTAATGCCATTGTTCATGGGGTACATAGCCTGTGACATACAAGCTGCCATAATTTCCATTCTGTGAACTGTAAAACGAGCCAATTTTGGAATCATATCAGTCTTTAAATGCCAATAATTTTAGTGTAACTACCAAACAGGTTTGTAGCTCTGTTACCAATAGGGATTCCCCTCTTTTGGAGTGTATGGAGCAAAATATGATACCTGAGGATATCATCCATACCATAACATTACTACTTCCCTTTTAACCACATAAAACTTATTTTTAAGTTACCATAATTCATCTTTAATATCACATAATTAGATTAAAAAATCAACCAAAATCTTTAGTTTATGAAATAAAAACTCAACAATTTTATATAATTAATAATTTAAATAAATGTCTTAGATTTAATCTCATTAATAATTATTTATAATCCACAATACCACTTATTTACCCAAACCAGTTTAAATTATTTAATTTATTAAGTTTTAATTTCTAAAGAGATTTTTAAGGTGTTTAATTCATTTATGTATTCAAAATTTGATTATAAACAATAAGAAATCAAAATCTTGATATTGTCAAGTTTTAATCAAAAAAACCATTTCATCTATTAATTAGACTACACTATTATTTATTATAGAAAATGTATCTAATTTGAATGAATGAATACATAGATTACTATCATTAAAGAAAAAAATGTAAATTTCACTTTTAAAGTAATTCTTAAAAATAAAGAAAAAATAATACATAAATTATAAAGAAAAAATATATAATTTAAACAATCAAAATAAACAAACATTTAATTATTTAGAAATTATTTTAATTATTTAAAAATTATTATAATTATTAAAAATATATATATTTTTAAATTAATTTGAGTAGCCTTAAAAAAAACACATGTGTTTCATTTCAAATGTCAAAAATTGTCAAATATCAAAAGTTTTAATTTCCCTCGTTCATTTCCCTCCCGTTGCATGGTTTGTCTAGGGAAGGAAGGAGGATGCGGCCATACTATCGTCGTTTTGAGGAAGGATGCAGCCATACTATTGCAAGTTTGGAGGAAGGATGCGGGAGATTTGTGCCCCGAGCCTTGCTCATGGATTTGGATCCTGGCACCATGGACAGTATGAGGATCTCTGCATTGCTCTCAACTCCAAAACTCCAAAAACAGGTACTCTTATTTTTCAATACAACAAGAATTTTGGTTGGCATTTTAGCTTCTTTTTCAGGATCTTGTCTCATGAGTTTGCTTGTAATTTGTTCTATTGGGACTGCAACTCATTACCAACCCGATCTGATGAAAACAATGCACAGTGGCCTCTGTGGGAGCTTATAAGCCTAATATAGGTGTATTTTCCTTGGATCTGCCTCTCCAGGGAAACAATACCCAACTGCGATCTCGATCCAGTTTCCCAGACAGTGTATTTTATATCTTAGGTGTGAACAGAACCAAGGCATGCCTTTGGATCATGATATGGTGCAGTACTATGCATATCTCAACCCTGCAGGAAAATGATATGCCCTTGTCCTCTGATAGCTCCATCTGGTTGCATGAGGGAAGATCGAGTCTTTAGAATCATAGATTATGGCCTCTGCACCATCAGATTACCAGGGCTGGGAGGGAGAGAAACTACTCATACTTGGCAGACGATACAAGATTTATTGAGACCTGGCTCCACTAGGTCGATCGCCTGCTTTTTCCAATCTATCTCAGTGACTGGAGCTACTAAGTTCTGTGCAGACTTTACAGCCTTGGACATAGATGATAATAGATACCAGATTCGTGAAACTGGACCCCCATTCTTGGAGGAGTCCTCCGGAGAAAAAAATCGAGGGAAACATTGCAAGACCTTGAATTATTATAGTAATGAACTATCACCGGGGTCTTTAAAAATTCCAGAGAAATGTGTTATAGCAGCATTCCCAAGGTCCTACTGAGAAAAAATATGGTTTCCATCCTAGTCCTGTAGATCTCAAATGGCATTTTTATTTCTCCTGTGAGAATCAAACTTGTGAAAAAATTGTGTTCCCATCACCCTCTCGGATCCAAACGGCTCTACTTTTTAAGCACCATATTTCTTCCTCAGCCTTAAGAAGATGTGCCTTCTTTTACAAGATACAAAGATCCCTTTTAAGGGCATCTGAAAAACCTGAGGAAAAGTAAGCAAATTTACATGTGATTAAAGGGTGACCAAATACAATACTTAAAAGACTAGTTATGTCAAAATATCTAGTGGAGAGCACCTTGAAGAAAGGAACCAAGACCAAGAAACATAGATTCATTATTAACAATAATTGTAAGACCTTAGTAAAGTTATAGTCACCTCAAAATCAATGGATATGACACCCCAATTAAATAGGATGAGAATATATATATATGAGAGGTCCAAGCCTGAATAGTTATATAAAATCCAACCTTGAATGATCTCATGTGTTTGACATTATAAGAACAATTTTGAGAAATATAATTCTGTGAGACATTTAAAGCCCATCCTTCTTGTAATTTGAGGAAAGTTGAAACAATTTAAGGTCCATAGTCCTTATGAAGAAGCGATCTATGTTAGTGTAAAGAGAAGTCAAAATAAAAGGACTTGTAGCAGCTTCTACATCTTACTAGCAGTTGAAAATTTGTTATAAATTGTTAAGAAAGATCAATAACTGTATTTAAAATAAGGCAACATTGTATAGCAATATTTGACATTAAATATTTCACTAGAGTGAGAAGGACCATATAGCACCTTGAACCATCCAGTTGAAGAAAAAATTGAAACTCAAGTAAGTATTTTTTATGTTTTTGTAATATAATAATGTGTTTTCAGTTTTCTATAAAGAAAAAGAACCTCAATCGAACATCAAAGTTTAAAGGTCTATAATCTTGAGGTATGTATGACGTTTTTATTTAAAATCAAATAATTTTTTTTATTTTATTAGGACAGAAAGCTCTTACTGTGTTAAAATTTGTGAATATCTAGGATTGCAAAACAGATATAGTATAGAAGGCTCATTTATTTTAGAAACCCTATGCGTAGGGCTTGTAAGACAATTCCTTGCAAAACAATAATTTAATATTTAGTTCTCTTAATACAGATCTTTTATCTTTAGAGTTTGATAGCACTTATACTAGAATTGGTAAAAAAATTATTAGATACACTCATCCACCCTATCACAAACTTAAGGAACCATCCACTTTGAATAAAACATAAGATAGTCCTTTACTGCTCTGTTTTCACTGTTCAAACTTGAACTAGGCCTTTGATTACAGTTCTTAGGGGTTATGCAGTCATGAAAGAGGATACAACAGTTTAGGCATCTTTAATAACCTCAAATGCACTCAATCCCTCTATCACAAGCTCAAGAAACATTCTGGTTGAAGAAAATACAACCACAATAAATACCCTTTTTAAGGGCTGGTTACAGGTTGCACAGTCTTGGTTTTGTACTCTATATAGGTCACTACTATCAAATCTTGGAGACGAAAATCACGCACACTCACCCTCCAATTCTGAGAAAAGTGTATCTCTTAAAGATGACAAGCCATGTGTGAGACCTAGATTTGGCTTTACACATTTTACTAGACTTAAGATCATAAAATCACATAAGTACATGAGTTTCAGAGTGTTTAACACCTCGAAAATAGTTGTTAAATATTCCTCAAACTGTCCTCTATCTAATCCAAGCAGCCAATAGCTCCAAACGATCCTCTGTCATCTGAGACATAACTCTGCATGATTATAACTCTTGATGTAAAATAGAGCACTCGAAAAATAGTCTTTTTGCAAGGGTTTACATGTGTTTTGGATGAGAACACAAAGTACTTGATAAAACTAATCATACGCAATAACGACCAGGTACCACAAGTTTTGGAACAAGTATAAGTTGATGTATAAAACTCTTTAAATCCTCAAACACTTCAACTTGTATTCATTCCTTCCCCCAACACATATAGACCTGCAAACATTAATATCACTCTACTTCTCTCTCACACAGTACAAGCTCACAGTATTGGCCCCTCATTCACTGTTTACACTAGATTCTGTAGGCTTAAATAAAACTATGAAGAGGTGATTCAATCTTTCTTCTAATCTTCACTATCTTCTTGTCCAAGATTGATTCAAATCCCTTTAATCATGCTTTAAGCAGTTGTAATTACCATTTTATAGTCTGATCAACATCAGGTTCAGGTACATTTTCTGAGTTCTCTCCTCGTTTGAAAGGATACAAGTCTGAAATTTGAAATATAGGAGAGATTCCAACATCGCTTGGAAGCTCTATCTCATATACATTTGAAGAAAATTTCCTCAAGACTTTACAAGGTCCAATTTTCTTCTATTTTTGTTTGTTATAGTCCCTTTTGGGAAACCTTTCCTTCAGAAAATGTGCAAACACCAAGTCTTCAACCTCACAAATGACCTTTTTCTTCTTTACATCTGATCTTTTTGTGTACTTGCTTGTAACTTCAAGTTGTTGTTTGACTTTCTCATGCATCTCTTGCATGGCTGTTGCAAACTCTTCTCCATCAACACTCCTCATCTCTTGCTTACCCAACTGTCTCAGCTCATAAACACCCCTTAGATGGATGCCATACACAATCTAAAATGGGCTAATATATGTGCTTCTATTTGGTGAATCGTTGTAGGAAAACTCTGTTTGATAAATTACTTGATCTCACTGTTTGGGATGTTCACTCACTAGACTTCTTAAGTTGTTATTGAGGCTTTTATTGACCACCTTAGTTTTTCCATCTGAATTGCAATTCAGATTTGTTCCCAAATTTGAATCTCATGGTCTTCCTAGGAGTGTTAAGGATTGTTTTGTGTTAGCATGCTCTTTAAGTGAGCAATTTCCATCCTTATTGATATAAACCTTCCTTACCTGTACTTACACATGCAATAAACACTTCAAAGAAAACATTTCTTCATCACTCTCTTTATGCCATTCCTTTTCATTGATACATTCTTTGGTGTTCTCACAATCTCTATTATTATAATGGAATTCAAGATGCCCATTCTTAACCTTTTCTTGGCTTGCCACTTACTCCTTCCTCTTCATATTTTCTTGATTCCAAGATAATATTTTTTTCTTCAAGCATCTTGTCTCTAAGAACATCCTCAAGCAACTTCCTTTTCCCTTGCTTTTTATAATAGTTCTTGGATCCTTCTTGAAGCTTATCAATGAGTCTTTTACCATGTTCTTGACCTGTAGCTTCTGAAAATTCAAAAAATTATTTGGAATTTGGCTCCATGTCCCCTTTTTTGGCCTTCATTTCTTTGACATCCTTGTATATTTTTGTTCTTAAGTAGGTTTTTTTTCCATATTGATGTTTTCTTGTATGTTTCTTTTCCAAGTATGTTATACACCTTTTCATATCAGACTTTTCATTCATTTGCTTTATCCCATCTTCATATTGAAACCTGAGATCATTATTACAAATCAGAGATGCTTCTTCAATTGCTATCTGTACATGCATCCATAGTTCATAAAAGACTTGTACTAGGCTGGATCTCTATACATTTGACATTTCCATAACAAAATTTTGACATTGAGGAATATTAAGACCCCTCCACTTTCAAGTTTCACTATGCCTCTTTTCATGAATTTGTAAGACCCACAAATGCAACTTCTTTTACCAACTTAAAAACTTGTCAAATACCTTGAACAAACATTGTTTTAAGAGTCTTTCCCCCTCATAGGATATTAGTTTCTCATTGATATTGAATAATAAAATGTATGATAAACATCTCATACCTTCAATTTGATTACTTAAATGCTTGTAGATTCCTCTTCAAGATTGTGATCATGGAACGACGATAAACTAAACTTTACTCCTTGGCCATCATTGCTTTAGCTTTGCTTTCATACTTCATGAGATATTGAAAGTATTAATTACTCTATTTTCCTTCTAGTTTGAACTGAGATGACATCCTTCATACTCTCATCTAGTACTTAATATGGTATTCTTGGTCTTCAAGCTCAATACCTGCATAGTCCAGACACCATCCTAGAACTCCATTTGTTTTTTCCAAGTTTTCTTCATACTTGGGTCTATGTTCTTCTCCCTTATGGTTTTTCAAAGGTCCTTCAAGCTGATACATAGGTTTTAGATGGATCACCATACCTCCATCTTGTTCAAAACTTGTTATATGCTGCCCTAATAATGAAATGTTCACCTTTTCTTTGTCTTTCTCTCTAATATTCCTTCCCGGTATAGCTTGTAACTTGTTCATGGTATATTCTTTCGTTCTCCACCTAATTTTTCATTGAGTGGACTCTTCACCATCTCCATTAATGCTCCATATTGGTCCTCCATCATTCTTTTTCTTTCTTGATTCCTTGTAGAAGATTGATTTCTTGAATCATCCTAGCTACAATCTTTATGAAAATCATACCTTTGCTTGGAATACATGACTTTCTCTTGAATCTCTGTTGTTTCAAGATCCACAACCCTATTTATTTGAGATGCTACCATGAAAAAGGTACTTCATTTGAAATTTCTTTCCTTTCAACTCGTAGATGAGTATAATCATAGTTGCAGGGACACAAATGGGATGAAAAATGGGATGGACTGTGGTGTTAAAAATTTGGATGTGAGCGGTGTCAACCTCCTAAGCCAAGGTGGGAATGACATACAATTGGATCTCGAAGCCTTTCTAACAGAAAATCAAAATCATAATAGGATCTGAAAAAAGACATTCTCATTCATGAAAAATGAAATATAGAACCACCTAATTATAATAATATTATGCAAGACTTTGGGCATGGAAGGATGTATCTTCAAGCCCTGAAGTGACAAGTCATAAGACTCATTACTGCAAAGAAAAAATACCATCTTTAGGATCGTAGTGATCTATAGCTAATAGAAAAAACCCATCTCACCCTGGGTGCTATCCAATATTTGATACACTGATAATTTGTAGTCTCTGACATCAGATATGGATTTAGATGTGCTTGTGTTGCAACAAATGCACTCTCTAGATTCAATATAACTTTACACACATGCACACAATAATTGTTTTGATCCATCACCCCCATGCCCGTTCCCACCCTAAATGCATGGTGTGCTAGCTTCTCTTGATGCAATAAGGAGGCCACTCCCTAAACTGGAAGGAATTTACACAAAAAATGTGTATAAATATTTGAAGAAGGATTAGACATACAAACAATACAAGGTTATGGATATGTTGTTATTTTGTTAGATGCACTCTTACAATAAACAATATGAAAAATATGTTAGTTTATGTAGCGGAAAAAGTCTTTGAATTGAAGCAATTTTTTGCTTGCATTGATCAAAATTATGAGTAGTAACATTGATGATTTATTCCTCTCTAGTCCTTATTGACCTGCTTATTTTATATGGTGTCTTTCTCCAAGTCTTCAGTAATGTATACCCTATTTCTGGGTATTTATTTCCTTTTTATCAAAAAATCGGGTTTAAATAAACTTTACATTTCTTTGTTGTGGATGAAACCGCCTCATAGACTTGAATAAGTTGGTTTTATGCTTCCTGTAATTGACATAATATCATATCTCTATTATGCACTTTATAAGGTCAAATATCACATTAATGAGTGCTACATTCTACATGTTTTCTTGGTGCTAGAATGATTATAAATCCTGAGCCTTAATCCCTGACATATTCTCTATATTAGGGAGGTTGGCATGTAATTTATGCACTTTTTTCTAGTTTGAGACAATGGTAGGTCTTTCTAATGTTTCGGTTGTAGAACAAGAAATGACGGAATGGAAGGATGCTAGCAGCTACGGCCTGAGTAATAATTCCCATGTCTAGTGTATGGTTTTGAATAATCAATGGAATTTAAGGGTGTTACAATCAATCCCCACTACACAATCTCTGGTCAACATTTCAAATGGCAAGATTGTTGACGTGCATGTTAGCAATTCATTACCTGTGAATCCAGATATTCTTGAAGGAATTGATGACCTTATTCAACTCATTTATCTGAATGAACCTTCATTTCTTCATAACATTCAAAAAATATTTGCATCGTCGAGGGAATATTTGTTTTTGTTTTTTTTTTTTTTAAATATTTTTAACAAAGCGTCGGAAGACCACTATTATGTAATCCTAGAATTGTCTCTAAGTAGTTTCCTGCTAGAAATATTCAAATTAGCATCATTGATGGAAGACATGCTAATTGCAACTTGGCTCTTAGCATTCCTAGCGTTTCACACCATATCCAAGAAAACAGATCTTGATGACGACTACCTTATGTCTTTAGAAAACAGGTCTTAGATACCCCGGTAGGCCAAACATTCAGAAACGATTTGCGTCGTCGAGGGTATATCTGATTTTTTTTTAAATATTTTTAACAAAGCATAGGAAGACCGATTCTTTAGACGTCATAATACCAACGCTTTCACCGTCGAAAGAGCGACGTCTTATAACTGCCAGAAGAAATTGGCGTCGAAAGAGCGACAGATATTTTTTAACTATATTTACTTTTTCGTCAGAACTGCGATTTTCAAAGCGTCGGAAGAGTGACGTCCTATAAGTGTCGGAAGAAATTTGCGTCGGAAGAGAGATGGATTTTTTTTTTTAACTATTTTTACTTTTTCATCGGAACTCCAACGTTTGCAAAGTGTCGGAAGAGCGACGTCCATTTGAAAAGCATCGGTATTGCGACACTTCTGAAAAGCGTCGGTATTGCGACACTTCGGAAATGCGTTGGTGTTGCGACACTTCTGTATAGCGTCAGTATTGCAACACTTCACAAGTGTCGGTATTGCAACACTTTGTAAGTGTCGGTATTGCGACACTTTTCAAAACATCAAAAACAAGTGTCGCTCTTCTGACGCTTTATTGAAGTGTAGGAATTGCGACGTAATGGCTAACCATGTTTTTTCTGGCCTCAAACTGTCGCTCTTGCGACGACTATGTGTCAAAATAGTGACGAAGTGGCCATCGGAAATTGGGCCAAATTTACTCATGCTTGGAAGATAGGGTTGGAGCCCTAGAGGGTTGGAGTCCTCAAGAAACCAGGTCAGAGCCTATACCAGAGATAGGGTTGGAACCCTAGAGGTTGGTGCCTCAAATTGACAAGGTTGGAGCCTTGGGAAGCCCAAGTCGGTGCTTGGCATAATACAGGTTGGAGACTGGGGGATTGAAGATTGGTGTCTTCATCTAGGGTTGGAGCCCTACACAAATATTGTACTTAATTTATGAATATTAATCAAATAATTTATTCTTATTGTTCATTTGTGTTCTAAATATAAGTGATCTAATTGGTAAAAATAAAAATTGGAAAGAAATATTGATTCATCCCTGTCTCAGTATTTCCAACAATTGGTATCAGAGCCAATACCTTCACTAAAAGCCTAACAACTTGAAGGTTGATCATTAGAACACAAATGGCAAAGCCAAGGTAGAAATTCTCCAATATTGCTAAAGTTGTGTCTTCCACAACCATGGAAATTGGAGTCAATCAATTTTCTAAGGCTCCATTTTTCAATGGAAATTTTGATATATGGGAGGCAAGAATGAGGAATTTCTTGAAGACTCAAGGAATTGAAGTTTGGAAATCAGTGATTTCTAATGACACGATGGATGAAGAATCCAAAGTGTACAATACAAGAGCAATGAAGACAATTTTGAATGGGTTACCAAATTCTGTGAAGGCCAATTTTGAAAAATGTTCGTCAGCAAAAGTCTTATGGGACAAACTTCATGATCTTCACTCAAAAGGAGCGTCGAAAATTATCTCTAGTCAAGACGATGATGGAAAACAAGAAAGAAGTCCAGAATCCATCAAGGAAGCTGAAGATAAGGGAGATGACAACAAGGCTAAAGAAGACCTAGAAGATGAAGAGAACAAAGAAGACTTTGAAGAATATCTCTTGAATAAACTTATGGCTTCCATGGAAGAGATTAACAGATTGAAAAAGGAAAATGAGGAACTTAAGAAGAAAGCGCAAGTTGGTGATCAAAACAAGACAAGGAAGGAAGTTGACCTTGTCAAGCTTCAAGTTCAATAAACAGATGAGGAGCTCACCAAACTTAAGAAGGAATTTCATCGAAACAATAGAAAACATCATGAAGAAGTCATATCTATGACAAATCAATTGGATAAGGCAAAGAAAAGGGAAGAAACTTTGTCAAGCCACCTTGAACAAAGAGTTAAGAGCTTGAGCAATCTTGAAGCAGAGATTGGTCAATATAAGGAAGAGGTCTCCTCTCTTAGATCTCAACTAGAAGAAGCAAGGAAAAAAGCGCAAGGAGCCGAGAAGGTGATGGAAACTTTGGAATTCATATAAGGACAAGTTGATGAAGTAGAAAAGGAGAGAAACACCATGATATGCCAACTAGAAGAAAAGGATGAAGAAATCTTCAAACTAAAATTAGACATCAACCTTCTCAAGGCCAAAACATGTGAAGCGAAAAGAATAAAAGAAGAAATGGTGAGAAGTCTAGCAAAGGAGAATGAAGAAGTATTCATAATGAAATCAAATATCATCTCCCTTAAAATCGAAGCACATGAAGCAACAAGGATGATGGAAGAAATGAAGAAGTAACTACTTATGAAAGATGAAGATTGCGAAAAGTTGAAAGGAGAAATTACCTTTCTTGAAAGGGAAGTTGAATTGCTGAATAAAAACTTGAAAAGCTCTCAAACCCTAGATGACATCCTAAGTCAGCAAAGGTCTCCCCTTGATAAATCAGATCTTGGCTATGTAGGTGAATCCTCAAGCAAGAATGATAATTCTTCAAACAACAAAGATGTGAGGAACTTAGAAAGAAATGTTGATGCTCCCAGTTCCAACAAAGGCAAGGAGAAGAATCAAGACAACAATGGAAGAAATTATACTCTAAGGAGACTTGCATATGGTGTCAATAATACAAAAGGCAATGAATATCATCAAAGAATACCAAGGCAAAAATACTTCAAGAGTACTTCAAGGAAATCTTCATCACCCAGGTACCAAAGTATATTTCTTGGATATTGCTATTCTTATACAAACTTTGGGCACGTGGCAAAAGATTGTAGGGAATATCACAAAGACAAATATAATGGTCCCCGTAAATCTCCTCGAAGCAATTTTGCAAGAATAAGTCATGATTTCTTATTCATGAACAAGATAGAGTGCTTCAATTGCCATAACATTGGACATTTTGCACATGATTGTAACTTGAATTGGGCCCCTACACAAGCTAGAACCATGCCAGAAAAGAAAGTTACACAAGTATGGAGAAGGAAACAAGTTGAGTCTGGAAGTATCTTGAACACTGCAGCGAACAACACATGTTGTTGACTAGATGAAGTCGTCCTTGATATTCCAAGTGATTGATAATGAAACTCTACGAAAATGAGACCATGCATACAGTTAGTGGGAGTCTGTGATTCTTGAGCTTTCTTGCAGAAGTTATGTGTGAATGGGACTTATGAAATCTTTGATGAGTCACACATGGACATTCATCTCTTGATAGATCATCTCTTAGGAGCAGCTCCATTGAAGAACATGTTTCCAATATTGACTTCTTCCACCCGATCACAAGGCAGCAATATTTCTTGAAGCTAGAGGAGGATATGCAAGTAGGGGGAGTTGGTTCATCACATGAAGAAATGAAAACACATCATTGACCAAATTTCCAGAAAGAAAGAGCACCATGATAGGGGGAGTAACGTACCTATGAAGAACTACTATTCATGAAGAAAAGAAGCAGGTTGTCAGGGGGAGTAATCGGGCACCCCATTTGCCATTGATGTCAAAGGGGGAGAGAATGTTGAAAGGGCAAGAATATTTCTATCAATGAAAAAGGGGGAGATTGTTAATCTAGGTTGTCATTGATGTCAATAGTTGATGTCAGTGGCTGGGATGGAAAATATTCTTGAAGATGCCAGAGGATGATTACAATGGAAGACTACCATATCACTACACTTGATGAAGGACTAGAAGAAATACACATGATTACATGTCCTACCTCCGATAATTTGATGATGACATGACAAATCTCCAATGATGTGAATCTTGATGTCCTAATGATGAAGACTACATAATGATGCTCCATTTGATTGATGAAATATCTTTGCATTATCTTAAGGATAGTTGACCTAGTGACCTTATATTAAAGAAGGCAAGGACATGATGATGGTGATCCTTGGTTGAAGAAGGCTAGGACAAGATTATGAAGACAATCAACGAAGAAATCAAACCATGAAGAAGCCCTACACTCAAAGGCATTCTGCTCTGCCTCCATCTTTGCACTAATAAATGACCAGACACATTAAAAAATAATTTCACCATCTTAGAAGTAGCATCTCATTATGAAACCTTCACCATCCTATAGAGCATACTTTTAGCTTTCCAACAAGATCTTACACATCCCAAAACTCCCAACAGTTGATGAGATATTGAATTTTTAAGTTAAGAAAAATTAATTCTGAGCCAACCTGTGCTAGCCTACTCATGTCAACCCTTCACCCAACAGTCATGTGTTTTCATGAGGACAGACTACTATAAATATGTGGCTAGGGTACTCGCATTTCTACAGAACAAATAACTTGGATTCTTCTCTCCTCATAACCAAGGAGTCATGCTCTCCTCATCTCCTCTGTCATGAAGCTCTAAAAATATGCTATAGAATCATGCCTTGAACACAAGCATTATCCTCTGAAATACTTTTGTGACTGGGCACTCAACCTCTAGGCTCTGCAAAAAAATCATCTCTGCAATATGAGCACTCAATAACCTCACAAATGGTAGAGGTGCACCTCTATTTAAAAAAATTATCCATATTCTCCACTACTCTCTTGATTAATGTGTTCACACCTCAAACACTCGATTCTCCAAATTATTTAGTCAATAGAAGCTTCTCCACGAATTTGCAATTAATTTCCTCATAATAAAATCGCAAAGTAGCTGAGGAGCGCGAGAAATCTGGAGGTAATTTTCACTCACAGGCATAGTCGCTTGCAAAAAACACTCTTAGAGTGACTGGGATGCCATAATCGCTCCCATAGGCTACCCTCCATGCAACTAGAGATTAAAAATTCTCTCGTAGGCTTCTCTCCATGTGACTAGGCAGGGGATTATTCGAAGAACCTTTATTTTCTCTCAATCTAGACTGAATTTTGAAAAATGACACACTAAAAAAGATAATTTGGTTCGTTCTACACAAAACCCATGTCTCATAATTTTGAGATCCATCCTCATTTGCCCAGAAAATTGAATGCAAAATTGATACTTCTATCAAAACACCATACTAAACAATTGGGCCATCAAAATTCTCCACAAAAACTCTACCATCAGTATGCAACTACCATACTTTTCAGACATCCTCAAAGAGCTTCACAACCATCTGAAGCATCCACAATCACATGTAGATACTCTCCAAGCCCAAATTATAACACACCTTTAAAAATCTTCATGGGCATCAAGAACATCTCAAAGGAAACACTACAAATAGCAACCAACAATCAAGGTGATATCAACACAAGTAGCACCTACATGGAGACCTAGTTTACCAACCAACCAAAAAATCTATCCAAGCACCTTCCACTACAAGGAAAAGACCCTCTAGTGGATGGTTTTAAGGAAGACCTTATAAAAATAGCCCAGATATCCATTTGTAGTAGAGGTGTAAATTTTTGTAGATGTTCTATAATTGATGCAACTTTAATTTTTATCCCAATATCAGTCAACAATCACATAAACAAGAAAGTAAAATGCTGATAGAACATACCAGTAGATTGACATAAGACAAGCCAAAATATATAAGTGTGTTGATGTGTTACGGCAGTCAACAAGATGCTTTAACCAGCAAAGTCTCAATACGATCAACCAACCAGAAGTGTCACACAGCCCTCTAGGACAACCAAATCAGTCAACCCCAAAAGTCAACAAAAGTCAACGCTGTCAGTCAACGGTCAACGCAAACAACAACAACAGCAAGGTCAACGCAGCCAAGTCAAAGTCAACATCCAGCCTCGAGAATTGAGCCAAAAAATGCAGATTGAGGAAATCGAAAGATTGAGAGAGTTTTAGGTCAATTTGACCATGCGTTGACCAAAATCAACGCTCATCAATGCTGCGGTAGAAACCCTAGGCCGAAAATATAATTTTCTCCTTGCTGAAATTTCCCATGTGTGAAGAGAAGAGCCTCCAAGGTGATCGAATTAATAAGATGATGAGAGATAATGTGTGAGGATGTGATGAGTGAAAATTTACTCCAACATTGACCAATTTATATCCATCAATGACGGTGTGTGACACAACTTTTGGGGCTCCAAACCTTCAGGCCAACCTGCACATATTTTGAATAGATTCAAAATAAATGCTCTGCTCATCGGGATCAAGATGATCTTTAGATCAATATTGCACCTCTCTGAAAGGGGATTCCAATAAAAATATTGGAATCTTCATCTAAGCATCACAACATTGATTTTGGACCTAGTTCTCCAAAATTAACACTCCCTCTCAACTAAGGAGAACTCCATCCACCTGTGCAATCCAAACATCGTGTGGCATCCAGTAGTCACTTGCTTTGTTGGCTTCTTTATTTTAGAAAAAAAGTGGGTTAGTCAGAAAGACATCATTCTTGGTTGACAGATTCAGCCCAGAGGTCTGAAACCTCTATAGGACTCAAAGAGTCTCATACCAACCCGAAGTTGGTTTATCTGACCCGAAGTGAGTAGGAGGTCTGAAACCTCACTAGAATTGATCGCAGATCAAGTGGTTGGACACGTGCCATCCTAGATAGAGAGTACGAAAATATCTTATGCGTCCATCAATACTACTAGTCTCTATCTTTTCCCACCTCATTGGCCAAATGAGAGGTACTTCCCATGAGCCCTGAACTCAATGGGTAGCATGCATACGGGGCACAGATCATGAGAGGTGAACCAACTCAATCATCATAATGGTGGGGCAGAATCACACCAACGAGGTTCGGCAAGCCTAGCCCTGTGGTTGCTGATAGCTCCGAGAAGCTATCCCCAAAGCCCCCCAGAGCTCCCAGAGCTCATCGTCCAACAAGAACCTCAAAATAGGGTCATTCCACGATACCAAGATTCTCACAGAAGGTTAGGAACTTGACCTTCCCCAGGGGATTTGTGAGAATATATGTGACCTACTCATTATTTCTTATATGATCGAGCATTACGGCGCCTTGTTGTACCATATCCCAGATAAAGTGGTACCTGATATCAATATGCTTGGATCAATCATGGAACACGGGATTCTCAGCAACCGAATCCCACTTTGGTTATCACAGAATATCACGGTGGTATCTATCACATGCCCGAACAACTCACTGAAAAGCTTTCACAACTAGACTGCTTCACGACAGGCCATACTCACTGCAATGTATTCGGCCTCCGCGGTGCTTAAAGCCACCGAATTATGCTTCTTGCTCATCCATGATATCGAAGCAGAACCAAGTGTGAAGCAACATCCCGATGTGCTCTTACAATCCACCACACTGCCAACCCAAACAACATCAGTATATCCATGGAGTGTACATGCTCCCGGTAGTGTATCCCAACCCATGGTTTATCATTCCCCGAAGATATCTCAACAGATTGTTGGCACCAACCCAGTGAAAGTGGTGAGGCTCAACCATATGTTGACTCAAATTGTTCACTGCAAAACATACATCCGGACGGGTGTTCACTAAGAACATCAGGGCCCCTACGAGTTGACGATACTCAGTAATATTTTCTAGCATGGGCCCAATAGCGCTGCCACTCAACTTCTTAAATTTGATCTCCATCGGTGTCGACACAGACTTACAATCCACCATTCCAAATATTTCCAGAAGCTACATTATATATTTTCCTTGAGAAAGGGAAATCTCGCCAGGTCTCTGCCAGACCTCCAGGCCTAGGAAGTAGTGCATCAGTCCTAGGTCCTTCATCTCGAACTCAGCAGCGAGCTCCCTCTTGCACTGATGAATGAGAGGGTCAACACCTGTCAGGAAGAGGTCATCCACATACAACACTAGAATGAGAGGCTTTTCTCTATCAACCTTGAAGTAAAGGTTTGGATCAGCATTACTATGAGTGAATCCCAACTTCATCAGGGAGCTATCTATCCTCTCGTACCAAGCTCTGAGTGATTTTTTCAACCCATACAGGGATTTCTTCAACCTGCAGATGTGGGTGTCCCGATCCTGGGCTTCGAACCCCAGAGGTTGCTCCACATACACTTCTTCCTGTATCGCACCATGTAGAAACACGGTCTTCACATCCATCTGATGAAGACTCCATCATTGCGTAGAAGCAAGGGCTATGATAGATTGGATGGGGGTATATCGGGCCACAGGTGTAAATATATCATCATAGTCTACGCCTTCCTTTTGAGATAAGGCACTAGCAACGAATCTTGCCTTGAAATTTTCAGCACTTCCATCAGATCCATGCTTGATCTTATAGAGCCATTTTGAGGTGATAATTGCTTTGTCCTCCAGTCTTGGAACCACATCCGAGACATCATTCTTCATTATGGACTCATATTCTTCATGCATAGCATCCTTCCAGAATTGATGCTTTACGGCTTCCTCAAAATATCTAGGCTCAGATTGTACGATAGTACTCATGGCTGCTAGATATCCTTGGTATCTATTTGGCTTCTTTCTTTCACGGAATGTCCCTCTTGGGGCCATATGTTTCTCGGCATCCTTGAGAGTGTCCCTGGGCCATGATGGTCTCTTCCTCATTGAAGGAGGTGGATCAATAGGGTCCATCAGTCCTTCAACATCAGGGATTGTCTCATCCTTCGATTCTTCTTGGTTTCCAGGACTTGCTTCATGATCTTCCTCAGATCTCAGAATATTGACTACTTTCCTCAGGGAAGCATCTTCTTCAAAGGTAACATCGTGGCATATCTCCACTTCCCTTTGACTAGGCACATAGACTCTATAGGCCTTCGAAGTTTCGCTATAGCCGACAAACATTCCCTTCTTTCCAGAATAATCGAGCTTGCTCCTCTTATCCTTTGACACATGAAAATAAACAGGACATCCAAAAACTCTAAAATGTGAGATGTCAGGTTTCTTACCAGAGAAAACCTCTTCAAAATTTTTGGAGTCTAGAGTGGAATGCAGGCATCAGTTTTGTATGTACACAGAAGTGTTCGCAGCTTCTCCCCACAGAAACTTCGGAAGACCTTGGTCACATAGCATGGCACGGGCAGCTTCCACAATGGTCCTATTCTTTCATTCAGCAATGCCATTCTGCTCAGGAGTATAGACAGTTGTGGTCTCCCTCTTGATGCCAACTTCTCTGCAAAATTTCTTAAACTCATTCGTCTCATATTTAGTGCCATTATCAGTCCTCAATATCTTGATCTTCTTCCCTGTCAGATTTTCCACCAAGGCTTTGAAGGTACGGAATGACATGAAAGCCTCATCTTTCTTATTCAAGAAGTTTATCCAGGTTTTGCGAGAGAATTCATCTATGAATGTCATATAAGTAGAACATCCTCCCAAGGATGTTACGGGTAGCATATCAGACATATCAGAATGTATCAACTACAAGACATCAGATGTCTTTGTGAAACTTGAGGGGAAAGGTCCCCTTGTATGCTTTCCTTCGACACAACCCTGACATACACCTTCATGATTATTTGAGAAATCAAGCACCCCTGTTGTTAGACTCAGTCCTGTTAGTCCTTCATCAGATTCAAATTCACCAAAGTTCATTTCCCGTCATTTGCAGTCATTGATGTTACTATGGTCCAGAAAAGAGTCATTTCACTTTCTTGAGTCCAGGGTTTTGTCTTCAGAAGTGCTTCAATAACATGTGCAGACCAGAGAAAGGTTCAGTAAGTTTTTCAGGAATGTCATCGTCAATAATGCGAGATTGATTCTTCTTCAAAACCCTGTTTTGAATAATAAATCATCAAATGTGATTTTGTAATGAATATGTAATTTGTCAAAGTGTTTCAAGTTCTGCAGCATTGGCAGGACAGTTTCTGTTGAAGTGCATACTGGCGATGTTCTGGAAGTTAAGGAGACAAATTTCTTGTTGCACAAGTTTCTATTGCTTTCAAAGTCTAGTCAACTACAGAAAATAGCTGCTGAAGCTCATGAATCCATGAATGACAAGGTTGACAAAGTTCAGAGTTTGTGAAAATGTGTAAAAAGTGTCCACGTCCAAAATCAAACTCCATAAGCTTTAAAAGATCTTTTCATCTGTTTAAAAGGATCTTGTGCATTCAAACTTGAAAGAGGAAATCGATTTCAAATCATGGAAGGAGAAATTTGCGAGTTCACTGAGTTGAAGACTACGCGCGGCGCATAGGAGGAAAGTGCGGCGCACATAGCGCGCGCGGCGCACTGGGCGCTTCTCCGCAGCGTAGAAATAAATTGGCGCGGCGCACTCAACCAGCGCGGCGCACAGGGCCCTCAGCTTGAAATTCTATCTCTGACGCTCAAAATATATTCAAGACATGAAATTTGACTTTCTCGTCTGCTCACGTGGTTTGTGGGCGCTCTGGTCGACAGGTTTGATCGATGTACACATGATAATGGGAAGATAAATCGCTCCTTCAAACGTAGACAAAGGAAATTGCAAGAGATAGCTGAAACCCGTGTTGTACCATACTCTGGTCCAAACATATGGTGATCACAGATACGCTGTAGCAAAAGAATTAGATTCGAAATTGTTCGACAACGTGCAAAGCAGGACCAGTTTATAAATGGCGCAAGGAATGCAAAAGGGAACGGAATTCGCAGAGTGCTGGAAGACAGGAGGTGCAGGTTACAATGGGGAATATGTGGTGGGTAGTTGCTGGACTTCTGAGCTTACTCTTTTCATTTCATAATTGGAGGCAGAGCACATTCAAGAATTTAGGCCCCACAGTGATCACCCATTTGCAGAAATTCAACTTGATAAGGCCTCTGTTGAAATAGACAACTCTGCTAATATCAAAACCACTCTGGCATCAGCCCTTTGCAACAATGCCCAAGTCAAAGATTCTTTCAGCAATATAGTTTTCATTCAAGTGAAACGATCTAATCCAAATGTAAAGGGCCTTATAGAGACGATGTGGGATAAGATAATTCATGACCGAAGGCCTGAATTCCAAAGCATAGAGGACGCACATGACCAATTACAGAGAAAACTTTCAAAATCAGAATCTATATCAGGATATCACAAGGAGAGTCTTCTTAAACGCTTGGAAACGAGTATAAATGTGCTTGATGATAAACATAAACAATGCTTTTTGGATTTGGGGGCTTTTCCCAAAGGTAGAAAGTTCAGCGTGGAAACATTATTGGACATTTGGGTATATGTTCGCCATATGGAATGGACAGATGCTTTCGACGTCTTGCTAGAACTTGCAAGTCGAAATCTCCTGAATCTCACAAGCTATCCAGGGAGTGAGGCCATCAATTACAACTGTACTGCTGAAATGCGGGATTTAGCCCTGTACCTAGTAAGCCAGGATAACATTATCTCTCCTAAAAGGCTCTTCATGCCTTCCAAAGAGGATAAAATTCCTACAGAATGGCTAACTACTCTCAAAGATCAGGCATCTCACGCTCAGTTTGTTTGAATTTACACAAGTGCAATGCAAGAACAAGATTGGTGTCAAATTCATTTTCCAGAGGTGGAAGCTTTGGCGTTATTCTTTTTCGCAAATCAATACTGTCTTCCAACATTTTTACATAGGACGTCAAAACTGAAAGTTCTTATAGTATACAATTACAATTCCATGCGTGAAAATATTAGTGGGCTGCCAAGATTTTCTTCACCTGTTCAAATTAGGTCTCTGTTTCTTCATAAGTTGATTATTCCTTCTCCTCTCTATGAGAACTGTAGGTCCTGTGAAAAGTTGGAAAAGTTGTCTGTGTGCTTATGTGAGGGCCTTGGGAATAACACTCTAATGGATATGGGATTGAGGAAAGCAACACTTTGTTTGTTGAGTGGGGTTTTGTTGGAGAAGAGTCAAAGTTCCTGTCACCAGCTGGAACATTGACATACACCCGCAACATGATGTGTGGTCAACCTGCACGTACTGTTGGCTGGCGAGACCCTGGTTTCATACACACAAGCATGTTGAAGGATTTATGGCCAAATACTAAATATTATTACAAGATCGGTCATAGGCTAGTCAATGGGTCATATATTTGGGGGAAACTGAATTATTTTAAAGCATCTCCATATCCTGGCCAGGACTCTTTGCAACGTGTAATCACTCATGGTAACATGGATGAAAGCGCCCAAAGTTACAAAGGATGTTAATTATAAAAAAATTTGGTTTTATTCAAATGGTAAAGGTAAAGTAAAAAGCCAAAATTAAACAAAGATATCAAACTACAGCAGAATAATAGGATTCGATTTCCTATTAATTACTTCAGTTAATAATCCAAATGGATCTGCGCTCCAATATTTGTCTCTTAATTGGCCATCAGAAGATTTCAAGGGAAAAGTTGGTATGTTTTTAGAACAGAAGAATAGTTTTTTCTATTTCTGCAATTTCAGTTGAAACAGCGCCCTTGTTTTTGGGTCGATCTGTTTTCTTCTAGCATAGTTTATTTAATGTATTGAAAAATCATTTGTAAGGGGTTGAAAAAAGTTCTGAAGAGCTGTGGGAGGAAAAACCTAGTGCTCTCACTGTACAGTTTGACGAAGGAATAATGAAATGGTACAGCTCTGAGTTATAAGATTCTTGTGGTGTGAAGTTTAACATATGTTTTTCTTCTGTTTCATATGTCTTTTGTAATGTTTCATAGCTCATTCATAATCGTTTCCAACTGAATACTTTACAGTAAGAAAGGTATAATTCAGTGATTGCTATGCCTTGAGGTGTTCAGATGTTCTATGTTTTCTTCTGTCTGTAAAGGACTCATTGATTAATGCCCTTTTCAGCTTTTTAAACAGTCTTTCACCCCATATTATTCCAAATTTGATTGTTAAACTTCATTCCTATCTCGCCTTATGAAATACCCTGTGCCTTTGATTAAATCTCTGTTTCACGCTGTTCTTGATCCCAAGCTACCCAGAAAATTCATCCATTTATCAAAAACCCCTTTCCTATCTATTTACTAGCCTAAAATCAGTTCCCATTTTAAGTCATCTCGCACCCTATTTCTCATTTTATCGAGATTGACTGGAGAGAGCCCTCTCCTGTCCTCGTAGAGCTAGCTACGAGGCTGAGCTTGGTTTGATATTGCCTCGAACCTCGCCTTCCTTCAGCCTGAGGCAGATTCGAGCGCTAACATAGTGGCGACCATACTAGGGAAGAATTGGTTTGCTTGTTGATGTCATTTGTTTCATTAGCTACAGACGGAGCCTGAAGACATGCCAGGTAGCCTTCGAACTGCTCTTGCTCTGCGAGTGCATAGTAGATAAAAGCTGCTTCAGTTGATCTCCGATTTAGCTTGTGAATGTGACACTCGACTTGTAGATTGTCTTGCCCCAGTACGTGTATCAAGTTCAGATCTGATTGTTGATGGTGGACAGCAGTCAGACACATCAGAAGGCTGAAAATATTCACCTGGCGACTTCATTCACTGAACAATCCAGAAATCGATGCTTCATGGTGACTTCACTGTAGGGAGATCACTAGCTGTGAGATTTTCAAGATGGACCGAATCACGAGAAGATATGCTCCCATGAGCCGAGATCACATTCCAGGTTTTCTGAATAAGATGCCCAAGGTAGATTGGTCAAGGAATCTGCCTACGTTTAACGATGATGGTAAGAAAGATGTTGCTTTACATTTGGTTAGATTTCACATGCATATTCGCAAGTTAAAAGTGGATTTTCCTGAAGATTGCTTGATGAAGATATTCCTGGCTACTCTGGAAGGTGAGGCCCAATCTTGGTATGAAAATTTTCCGCTGGCCTGTATTTACTGTTTAAAGGATTTTCATGCCCTGTTCATTGAAAGATATCAAGCATCTTATCCATCATTAAATTTATTTCATGACTGTTGCAAACATGCTTCTAATTTTATTGAAAGCCTTGAGAAATATTATGAAGATGATAATTTCATGGATGATGAGATCATGGAAGCCCTGTATGAAAATCCATTTCAGCAGCATAAAGACGATCATGAAAATTTGCAGCAGGATCAAGATTTTAGTGCGGTGGAAGATGAAGGAATTTTGCATCTTTCCAGTCAACAGGAATTACATGAAATGGATCAGCAGTATGAGGAAAATCTATATACTCCTTCACTTGAAATCAATGAAGACAATCACTGTTTGAAGCAAAGAAAACAAAGGGTATTATCTCCTCTATCTGAAGACGAGATAGATCAACTCTTGAAAGGTCCTGTTCTAGCTCAAGTTAACGCAGATCTGCAGTGTGCACATGGTCAAGAAGGTGATGGTGGACCTTCTTCCTTTTCTGAAAAGGATGACAGTCCTGTAAGAAGCTTTATAGATCAGCAGGTTGAAGATGTCTATATGGCTGAAAGTGATGAAAGAGAAGATCTTGTTTCAGATCTGTCAATAGAAGAAGACAACATGAAAGTAAGTCCAGTTCTAATTTCAGAATGTGATAATGTCTGGACAGCTACTTCAGATTCAGATTTAGATCGTGATGACCAAATATACCTTGTGCCAAATCCCATCAAGGAGAATTCTGCTGTTGAAATCATCTGGGATGCAGAAGACACCGTTATGGATCCGAATGTTCTCAGTTCATCATAACAGAGTCTTCATGATGAGGTAATTCAGTTAGTTCATGAAAAACAAGATGAGATCTTCATTCAAGTAAGTGAAACAGTTCCTTTGGATGAATTTATGGTAGATGATAGAGATATCATGTTTGAGCATCAAGAATCAGCTGAAGTTTCTTTCTTTATGATTGATAATGAAAATCCGGCTGTCCTATCATATGAAGATGACCTATCATATTTTCAGACTACAGAAGATCAGATCATTCAAGATTCCCTTTCAGTTTCTTCTTCATATGTTTCATGTGTTGAAATGTTTTTACAAGAGGAGATCTGCTCATCTACCTGTTCAGAGTTTTTTGAAGCCCAGAAACATATTGTTACTGAAGTACATGATGAAGATAGATCGGAATCAGGTGAAAAGGACACCATGTTCTTTCAGCAGGAGGTAAATCTTCATGTTTTTCATGATCCATTGGCAAAATTGTTACAGTCAGCAGTAAAGGTGAGTATTGCAGTATTCAGTGATGAAGGAGATCATGGTCAATTATGTTTTTGGATGCCCAGTTACCAATATCTATTATTGACCAGGAGATCTGATCAGAAGAATCAGTCAAGAAGCCATCTGCTTGACTGGTTACATTGGAAAGCCAATTATACATGATTGTACATATTTCATTAGTATGCAGGTGGTTGTCATCATGATTCCAAATCTTGATGGACTGCTGCCTTTTTTCCAAAAGCTTTGTAAATTCTTGTTTTAAGTCAGTCGTGAGTCATTTGTGTTTGGTCTGTTGAGTCAAGTTTTAATCAAGTTTCAGTCAAGTCTCAGTCAGTTTTCAGTCAAGTTTTCAGTTAATAAATGTGTCAAAGGTTTTGTGTTATCCATTCAAATAATGATTCCATCGCCCAATGGATGAAGGCACTGTCTGAATCCCCAGAGATCTGTCGTTCTTGGCATCTCCTTGGAGCCACCATCCCCATTGGAGCCAATGTTAGAGTCGGTCCTTACAGCCCTCCGTCAGAGATCATTTCACTTTTTTCATATCATTTTTAGGTGTCTCGCTCGTTCCACTTCGTTGCATTTCAATAGGGGCATGCCATTGACTGACAAGGGGGTCTGGTTGTCTTGTGTTTCCTCATGTTTGTACCTGCAGGGCTAATTAAGATTCCTCAAAAATCACTGAAGTTCAGGTCACTTCATTCTTGGTCCTAAATGATTATTTTTGTCAAAAAGAAGTCTTTAGTCCTAGAGTCTAGGGTTTTCAGTCTTTTGGTACATGTAATAAAAGCTCGCATGCCTTGAGGTCGGTTTCAAAAGGTTCCCATTTCATATTTATATTCTCAAAAAACATTTGAAGACATTTCTAGTCCAAAACTCTGTTTTGGAACTAGAAATTGTCAAATTTCATTTTTTGTAATAATTGTGTATTTGTTTCATCATAAGAAATTTGAAGGCAGCCTCTGATCTTTGCCAAAGCCAAATGCAAATCCCTGCAAAAACAACCAAGTGTCATCAATCCAAGACTCAGAAAAATAATGAAAAGCCAAAGGACAACATTGTATTAAGTGATCAAATGACAAAGTGCCAAACATTATAAAAGTGGGTTATGGAGCAAATTTAAAATCAAAACTGATTTTTATGAGATATTTTTCTACACATATAAGCCATGGAAGACAACTCATTTGCACAAATTCTCAAGGCAGAGTTCGAATTGGTGAAGTTGAGGGGCAAAAACTTGTTTTTCAAAGCCGTGGATCGGAGGTGGAAGTGCGCGCTACGCACAGAGGAGGCACGCTACGCACTAGGCTTCACCGGCCTGTGCTAAATAGCACGCGCGCTACGCACATGCTGCGCGCAGCGCACTGGGTGAGCGCGCTACGTGTATAATCTCAGAGCCAAAAAATTTCGCTCCTGCGTCCAGTTTAATTCCAAATCGCCTCAATCGGCTTGCAAGTAGGTTTTTCACGATTGCTCAGTGAATTTTGGATATGATTATGGTGTTTTGAAAATGGAGAAACCATTGTTTAATGTGGAGAAATGTAAACCCTATGTTTATTTCCAATATCACTTCCTAGGGTTTTGGAAACGAATGTTAATGGTTGTGTGGGGGTTTGCAAACTTGTGTTGTTGATATATATGCTCATGCATCTACTGTCAGTGGTCTCCCTGCTCATTTTTCACCTTAGCCCCATTCCCTCTCTTTGACATTACATCACTGCTCTCTTTGTTATTGCCATTGTCATTTTCACACTATTTATCATTCATGTTATCACATAGTCTCATTTTCACTTGTCCACATCCTCCATTGACATTGTCAAAACACTGTTGTCATTGCTATTATCTTACTACGGTTATTGTCGCACTGTTTCTCATTCTTCATTGACAAACAGAGTCCCGTATTCACTTCTCCCTTGACAAATCTTAACTACCATTGCAAAGGTTGTACCCTACACTACAATCTTTTATACTCATTTGTCAAATCCTCTTATAATCAAAGCAGCGACTGTTTTTCATGCAAACCCATTTGACAGAGCCATTACCACTGTGGTTTTCCTATGATACTTTGATACATATGTGACATATTTGGGTTTTGAGCATACACTGAACTTTTGTCTTCACTACACCTATATCAGCATATATATTGCAGACATCTTGTTTTCAAAGCCATGTCAGAGACGGATTCAGTTTATGAGTAGGAATATGACAGTGATTCCACAGCAGAGGGTAATGTGCCACGAAGGTCTCACAAAAGTGGCAAAAGTGGTAAGCATCTCAGGGAGGAGCCTACTTCTTTGGCTCAATTTCAGGCTTGCCCGCTTGCAATGGATTGTTTTCAGCATCAGTCATGTTTCCAATACTGTGAGATGATTTCACAAACCCAGCATCATCGTGAACTAGCTTGTCTATTTGTTCTACATTTACATGATGGCCGTGTAAACCTTGCCGGAGTAGATTTCATTCTGTCACCAGAGACTATTGCTCGGGCCACCAGGATACCAAATATAGGAGAGGAATGGAACAAACGACAGCAGTTAGAGAAATCCTACTATGAGCCATACATCAAACATGGGTTTATGAGGCAGCTGAGCAGGGTTTTTCCTTTCAGATTCCTGAAGGATGAGTTTGCACCATTGATGAAACTCATCATTCGATATTTCAGTTGCGAGGGCAGATTCTCGCGTCTCTATGCGTACCATGTCCGTTTGTTGATGCATTTCACGAGGGTACGTATGATGAGCATTCCATACTTCATGTATCGCAACATAGAAAGGATGACAATTTTTGTACAGAAGAAGACCCCAACACAGCAGCATAGAAGTATATATCACTACGCGCTGATCAAAATCATGGTGGTACATCAGTTAATGCAGCAGGGCATTACTTGGGAGGATTTCATCTCCCGTGACTTCTTCACAGCGCCACAGCCGCCTCCCGAGGTAGTTTATGATGAGGGAGAGCCTTCACATCAGCTAGACATTCCTGAGATCGAGCATATCAGTGCTCCATTGTATGTGACATACCAGCAAGGCCACAGGTCCTTATTTGCAGCTACATGACGAGTACTATCTCCACCCGGGGTGGAAGGGGTCTCGTTGACTTCATCAGCAGCGTGAGTATTATCTCCACCAAGGGTGGAAGGGGTCTCACTTTCTTCTTCAGCACAGGTACAGATCCAAGACAGAGGCAAGAGGCCTATGCACGATGAGGGCCCATCAGGCAGTCGAGACACTGATTTCACATTCATCGATGTTGATGCGAGCTCTCCTAGCTCGAAACTGAAAGAGATCATCCAGGAGCAAAAGGCCGAGAATGACACGCTGAAAGAGAAATTGCAGAGGGCTCAGTGGGTGATAAACTACCTGGAGCAGTGTAACAAACAGCTAGAGGATGAGCACACACTTTTAGAGCTGCGGCGAATCCGTGAGGATCGACAATTGGCCCGGAAGAGACCTGGTGATATGACACTGGCTGATCGAGATTCTTGCCTCACGCATGTTAACATTCATCTGTAGAAGTTGTTGGCAAAGTCCAATAGAGACAAAGACATGCTTCGTCACATGAAAGGTCATTATTGGGCCCACATGCATGTCTGCAAAGCAAAAATGAAAATTCTGAAGAGGAGGTTGAGCAGTGCACTAAAACGGAGGAAGAAGCCTGATCCACTCCGGATTTTGGCTGAGGCTTCGTTGGCTGGGCATGATACATGATGGAGGGTCTTCGCTCCGAATTTGAGCAAATTTGGAGAAATTTTTGTCATTTTGAAAAATTTTGGTCTCAAAACAGATTTTTCAGCCCAACGCGTAGCGCGTCGACGCACTCGCTTATGATTGGGACACTTGCTGGAGGAAAAATTTATATTTTTGGGTTTGTCATGGTAATTTATGCATGCTCCAGTATGGCCAAATCATTTCATCAAGTTCTGGATGATCAAAAGGGCCAAAAACACCATGAAAATCACCTTTCTCCCACCTTTTGCACCAGCAGGAAGTACTTGTGGGAGAATGAAGTTTTGGAGGGGCAAATGAGCTCCAAATTGGGAAATTTCACTTGGGCTGGATAGCAGACATCCAGGGCTTTCCAAAAAGCTATCCTGAACTTGATTTTGATGCCGGGAAGTGACCCAAAAGCAGGCTGAAAGGTGCGCTACGCATAGAGATTTTTGGTCCAGTTTTCATCTTCCAGCTCAGGATTTCGGCCAGTTGGACCAGTTTTGCTTGTGGATGCAATTTTCGAGTTATCTTGATGTAATTTTGTGGTTGGCATGTAACTTGGACTCATTTTTACCTATTTTAGATGATTCACTCCTAAAAAAGTAAAAATCCAATGTAAGAATCAGTTTCCTTCCTTTTAGAGGCAAGTTGTTTGGCTGCCTAGATTCTAGCTCCTTGTTTAGAATTAGTTGAAACTGCTCCTAGAAGGAGGAATTCGACCCCTAGAGGTGTGGGAAGGGGTTAGGATAGTCTATATGATGTAATTTCTGAGACATTCTACAGGTTGGACTCTTGGGAAAACTTTGGCACACTATTGTACATATTTTTCATATTTTGGCTAAGGAAAGATCAGAGGTTTTGCAGCACCTGTTGGGATTATTGTGGCTTTCAGTTCTTGATGGTGTTTTATCTCAATTTATTGTAATTTCTTTCATGTTTAATGTATGCCATTACCTTCTTATGCTTTTGAAACTAAATGAATGAGTAAATGAGGTTGAATCCATTGTTTCAGTGCTCTGCTTTTAAATTTGTTTAGTTTTACATGTTTTCGCCTGTTTGGAGAGGATCCATGTTCTCCCTTGCCCTCTTCAGCTCCTTGTCATTCTGATCCATCCATACACCTGATCAAAAGCATCAAGACTACTGCCTACCTCACCCCAACTCGAATTCTGCAAAGATCTGGCCTTATCCCTGGACCCAAAATTGTTTTTCCCATCTTTTCAACAAAAACCCAAAAAATCAAAATCAAACTTTCCTATCTCTTTACTAGCCTAAAATCAGTATTCGTTATAAGTCATCTCAGCCCCTTTGAAGACCTTTTTCCGAGATAGACCTGGAGAGAGCCCTCTCCTGTTCTCGTAGGGCTAGCTACGAGGCTGAGCGTGGTTTGATGTAGCCTTGAGTTTTACCTTATTTCAGCCTAAGGTAGATTTGAGCGCTAACACCTGTCACCACCTTCCTTGCTTCGAGAAGGGCTTTATAGTGAAGGTGTCCAAACCTCTGGCACCATACTTCATTATGTCGGATAGTATCACACGTCATTGCTCCCAGTGGACTTCCTCCAACCTAGTAGAGTGTATCAACTCTAAACCCAATCGTGATAGCTTCCTTGAAAATCTTCTTCCAGATACGCACCTTCCCATCAACGAATGCCACATTGAAACCTTTGTCTTCCATGGTCGATGTAGATACAAGGTTCTTCTTCAAGTCAGGTACATATAGCACATCTTGAAAGCGAAGGAATTGACCTTGAGAAAAGTGGAGGGTTACAGTCCATGTCCCTTTCACGGGATATGTGGCATTATCTCCAAGGATAATTTCCATATTAGTATCCTTCTCAACCATATCAGAAAGTGCTTCCTTGAACCCAGTGATGTGCCTTGAGGCACCACTATCTATCAACCAGACATCCATAGTGTCGGGTGGAGATGCAGCAGAGAGGGCAGATACAAGAATGAATTCATTTCTTTTATCAACAACATTTGATTCCTCATACCTGGAATTTCTCGACCTTTATAAAGGTTGCCCAATTCCACCAGAGGAAGCCCTCCTCTTTCCTTTGAACCTGTTGTTCCTTTGATTTCCATTCCTCCGGTTGTTGTTGTTGTTGTCATCATCATCGGGAGAATCCTTCTTGAAAGGGCATTCTCTAACATAGTGTCCATGCTTGTGGTAAGTGTAACATTTTCCTTTCTTTCCTTGGGCCCCTGCTCTTCCTTTATTATTCAGACCACCAAATTTCTTCTTCTTAGCACGAGCAGTGAAGGCAGCATTTCCTTCATTTTCATATTCCTTCATCCTTGTTTCTTCTTGTACACATCTTGATAGTACTTCGTCAAAATCAGGTATGACATTGTTATTAAGAATGGTAGTGTTGAATACATGCCATTCAGATGAGAGACCTCCAAGTGCGATGATAACCATCTCTCGATCAGCTATGGCCAATAGCTAGAATATTATTCTTGATTTTGGTCAGCTTCAGAAAATATGATTGAATAAACTCATCCCGGTCTTTCTTGAGATTCTTCAATTGGTTCTTGAAGAACATGACTTGATTCGCATTGTTGGCCTTGAACATGTTGACAAAATTATCATACATATCCTTGGAGGTGCCCAGCTCAGAGATGTAGGCAACCAAACTCTTATGAATTGAGTCCCTGATCATCAGCTTTGCTTTGATTTCCCCCTTATTGTACTTTGATTTGGCAGCAGAAGTTGCAGTGGATGCAGGCTCTTGGATTTTACCCTGCACATAGTCCATGACATCTTGGTCTCCCACATTAAGATCCAGTGTCATCTTCCAAGCATGGAATTCTTTCTTCCCATTCAATTTGTCATCAGCCTTAAATCCATTGTAGTTTCAGGAACCCATCCCCTTCTTCGATGATTGCTATAAACTAGGGCTTTGTTTTCACCTCATCTTTGATACCTTGTAAATTTTTGTAGATGTTCTATGCATGATGCAACTTTAATTTTTATCCCAATATCAGTCAACAATCACATAAACAAGAAAGCAAAATGTTGATAGAACATACCAGTAGATCGACAAAAGACAAGCCAAAACATATAAGTGTGTTGATGCATTACGTCGGTCAACAGGATGCTTCAACCAGAAAAGTCTCGATATAGTCAGCCAACTGGAAGTGTCACACAACCCTCTAGGACAACTAGATTAGTCAACCCCAAAAGTCAATGATGTCAATCAACGGTCAACGCAAACAACAGCAGCATCAAGGTCAACACATCCAAGTCAAAGTCAACGTCCAGCCTCAAGAATTGAGCCAAAAAATGAAAATTGAGGAAATCAAAATATTGAGAGAGTTTCAGGTCAATTTGACCATGCGTTTACCAAAGTCAACGCTCATCAATGCTGTGGTAAAAACCCTAGGCCGAAAACAGAATTTTCTCCTTGCTGAAATTTCCCACATGTGAAGAGAAGGGCCTCCAAGGTGATCGAACCAATCAGATGATGAGAGAGAATGTGTGAGGATGTGATGAGTGAAAATGTCCTCCAACATTGACCAATTTATATCTATCAATGAGGGTGTGTGACACAACTGCTGGGGCTCCAAACCTTCAGGCCGACTTGCACATATTTTGAATAAATTCAAAATAAATGTTATGCTCATCAGATCAAGATGATCTTTAGATCGATCTTGCACCTCTCCGAAAGAGGAGTCCAATAAAAATATTGGCATTTTCATATGAGCATCACAACATGGAGTTTGGACCTAGTTGTCCAAAATTAACAAGAGGTCTCTAGAGGAGGTTGGCAGGTGGAGGTTTTTTCGGATGTTTTTTTTGTGGTGTGTTTCTCATCATAAACTACACCGGTGCATTTTACGTAAAACACACTGGTGTGTACTAAAAATTGGCACACCGAGACACTGCTCTCCATACAAACCTGCCTGGTGCGCCTAATTACTCTAGCACACATGTGCTCTACATATAAATAGGCCCAGTGCATCTCTGTTATCCAACGTACTGTAACGATGTGTGGTGCGCCATTGATAAAACAACATGGTGTGTCTCAAAATCTCGTGCACCGAAAAAGGGTTAATTAAAAAAAAAAATATCGGTCGTAAAAACCTAACTTTTACTTGTTCAGTGATCTAGACCTCTTAAGCACCGGTGTTAGTTTGTCTTCTGTGAGGCATCCTGCCATCAGTGCTCCCATCGCATGCATTGTTGTTGTCCATTGCCCATTGTCTAGAGTTCAAATTTTCAAAAACGGTGGGAAAATTTAGTTTCTTCAATTCCTCAGCAAATATGCCTCCTCATCGCGCAAATGTACATGTAATCTACTTGTTTCTCAATAAATAAATCTTTTATTAGATTAAAATTTGAAATTAACTTAAAATTAACCGTTAAAAAAAAAAATCTGTGCGTTGCGTTCGAGTGGTTCGGCTCACACCATTCGCGATGCTTCATGTAAATTTACAGGTCGCAAATTGAATGGTGTTACTGGAAACCGCACTGGGTTCCAGTGCGGTACCGAGAAAATGCACACCAATAGAATTTAAAAAATAACACGACTATGTGATCATTTAAATGACCGCACCGTTGCTTATTTAATATTGTCCGGAGGGTGGTGCATTGACCAAAATAACCGCCTTGGGGCCGATAGTTAGGTCAACGCACCACCCGCCCGAAATTATTACATAATCAACAGTGCGATCATTTATAGGGCCACACCATTGACCATGTACTGTTGTTGGACGATGCGTTGATTAAACTATCCACCCCGGGGCGGATATTTTGGTCAACGCACCACACAAAAATATTCCCTTGTTTGGCAGGGTGCGAATAATTTCCATGCGCACTGAGCGCGATAAAAAAGTACGCACCGGTAATAGTGCGTGACTACTTTTTTGGGCACACCAAGTGTTTTTTTTTCAATATATATATATATTTCTCATTTAATAAAAAAAATGTATTTAATATGTGAATCATTCAGCGATGTCATCGGAGAGAACATAGGGAACAACAAGAACATATGGAGGACCATTATAACGTGATTCAGTTGTGGGAGGCACGAGAGAGGGAGATACTTTTGTACCCTCACCCTATTACGATAGCCACCCATTTGCTTCTAAGGGAACAAAAAGAACATATGGAGGACCAGTATAATGTGATTCACTTGTGGGAGGCATGCAAGAGGTAGAGGCTTATGTACCCTCACCCTATTACGACAGCCACCTAGTTTCTCTTAAGGGAGGTAGGCCTCCTCAAGTTCTATGAGGAGGCTACATCCCTGAAGAGCCATAGTGGGTTATTGGGACATCTGATCTACATGTGGGATGCCCAATGACAGGCTTTCTAGGTTAGACCTAACCAGTGGTACGAGCCCACTGAGGGGACATATTTTATTACTAGCCTATCTAGGAGAGGATAGGATTTTTCCCAGTTCCCAAATGTCCCCATCGATTATGCAACAAGGATTCAGTTGGCATACTCTCAGAGATATATTAGGGACGATATAGTTTCTTGTGCATATTTTCAGGTGTCCAGTGGTCAATTACGCATTGCTTCGTTTGGTCCAAAGGAGGTGAGGTGCCTCTCACTACTACTAACAACCATTGCACACTATAACAGTGATGGGAAACGCATTAGTTGCGCACTTTTATTTTATTTTGATTCTTTATTCCAGGCACCACGAATTTTGATATGGTCTGCGATTTTTTTGCGGAAATTTTGTACAACATTAGATAGATGTCATTCTCAAGCACGTGGGAGGTTGACCTTCTCTTTTGCTTCAGATTTATTTTGTTTATTTTTTGAGAGGTTTCCGGAGACGAGGCCTACTTTTGTTCAGAAACCTGGTAGGTTGATGTTGCATGTACGGATGTAGATGTGGGGCCAGATAATGCCCAAGAGGGGCCAGTCTGACTTTTTGTCCAGGATATCTATTGATGCACTGGACTTGCTAGCCAATGTTGATGATCACTAGTTCGTGATGATGTCGTGTCGGTATGCCGGTTTGGCTTGGTGAGGGTGTACCAACATCCTCTTCAGACAGGATGAGCCACCGGATGTGAGAGGTAATATTAACGTTTTCTTTAAATTAATATAGTTTCATTTTATTGTCTTAATTAATTAATTAGAATTATAAAATTTATTCTAACACGTTATTTAACTTGTTTTATTATATTGTTTAATGAAAATTTCTAATTATTGTTGTGTAATATGTATTTTTTAGATATTGGGACATTCGCTGGGGGCATGATTCCACCCCCACCGAATGATCCACGTGTAGATGTTGACAAAGAGATGGCGGAGGCAGAGGATCAGGGTGACAAACCTGATGCTCGGACGCAGATACCCGTGGGGGTGCGACGTAGGGCAGACACCTGATTTAGGATGGATTTGGACAACCGACTGTGTCGACTCTTGGTCGATGAGGGAGTCCGTCCTACTACGATCAGAGAGATCCAAGCTAATCGTAGGCTCACATATATATGGGGAGACATGCCCCATGATATGATGACCCTCATGCGTGATACCATTGGAGCTTCTAGAGTACTAGCAGCTAGGAGGGATAGGGGTCGTGGATATGCACGACAGAGAAGCCAATCTGATGATCATGATCACGAGGGGAGTGATCATCATTCTAGTACTCCACCTCCTCCTCCTTCACCTCACGCTAGAAATAATGAGCAGCCAACATCCAATGTTGATCAGCAGGCATCTTCTGAGCAATCTGCACCATCTCAGCAGACACCTAGTCGTGAGCATACACTACCATCGACTAAGCAGGCACCTGATCTAGGAAGTCCATTTGAGCGGGCTACACCATCCACTGAATAGGCGCAATGAACGCTCACTGTTTTTGTCAGCTGAACCGTCATCCATCGAGCACGAGGCGCCACCATCGGCCCAGCTGGGCTGTTTAGTACTAATATTGATGTAGTACAAAATATTTGAAATTTATGTGGTTATGTTACGGTTGTATGTTTTATATATTATATATATATATATATATATATATATATATATATATATATATATATATATATATATATATATATATATATATATATATATATATATAATGTATTTTATGTTCATGTTGATGTACTTAATTTACATGTTGTTGTTCATCATGATGTGTATATTGTTAGGTCATGTTTGATATGTTCATTTAACGTGCTTGAAGATAGATGTGTATGTGATAGCAATTATTTGATATGAGATGTATATTTGATGTTTGTGTTGTGATGATGTTATACAATGCTTGTGTTTTTTTAGATGATCATGATCGCAGTATTTAGATGATGTTAGCGAATTTGAATGTGTATTTTAGAATATGATGTTTGTACGATGGTTATCATGATGTTTATTTTTAATATTAAATTATGATATTTATTAAATATTATGTCGTGATTGTAATTCTAATTGTATGTAACATTATAAAATTGTAATTGTAATTGAAATTTTAATTTTAATTGCACATAAAATTGTAAAATTGTAATTGTAATTGTAATTGTATGTAAATTATTTGTAAAATTGTAATTGTAATTGTACGTTGTGAAATTGTAAAATTGTAATTGTAATTATATGTATTGTCATGATTTAATTTTATTAAAATTGTAACATGGTAATTGTAATTGTATGTAAAATTGTAAAATTTTAATTGTAATTGAAATTTTAATTTTAATTGTATGTAAAATTGTAATTGTAATTGTACGTAATTGTATTGTAAAATTGTAAAATTGCAATTGTAATTGTATGTATTTTCATGATTCAATTTTATTAAAATTGTAAAATTTGTAAATTTGTAAAATTATAAAATTATAAAATTGTAATTGTAATTGTATTTTTATGCATTGTAATTTTAATTGTATGTAAAATTGTAAAAGCTTAATTGTAATTGTAATTCTAATTGTATGTAAAATATTTGTAAAATTGTAATTTTAATTGTATTGTGAAATGATTGTAATTGTAATTTTAATTGTAATTGTATGTGAAAATGTAAAATTGTAATTGTAATGGTAATTATATGTAAAATTGTAAAATTGTAATTGTAATTGTAATTTTAATTATAACTGTATGTAAAATATTTCTAAAATTGTAATTGTATGTATTGTCATCATTCAATTTTATTAAAATTTGTAAATTTGTAAATATGAAAAATTGTAAAATTGTAAATTAATTGTCAATTTTGAACCATAACTACCGTAACTAAAATGTACGCCGTAAATATTGTTAAATTACCATAATTTCAAAATCGTAAATTTATATGAATATACATAGTTGAAAAATAATAAACCTAGAATAATATGAATTTTTTTAACATAATAAAATTTAGAAAATAATGCAAATAAATTCATGTTTAGAATTATTATTATTTTATTATGATATTACATACCAAAAATAATAGTATACATTTTGAAGATATCAGTCACTCACATTTAAAGCAATCAAGCAGTTGTATTATTTTACAAATTGATATAAAAAAAAAGAACTTGATACAGTGCATTGTTTTAGATATCAACATAATTGCAAATTATCAAGTGAAATATTTTAACATTAACACAATGCAAACCAATTAATTCAAAACACATACTATAATGTTTCGAAAAAAAGAGTCTTAGTTATAAGGTTAAGTGTTCTTCTTTATAAAAAACCCATCTTAAAAAGTATAAATGATGAAATAACACATGTACCATATCACTCTCTGTTCTCGTGATCACCCTCTTTATCTTCTAGCTCGCTTGGCATGATAACACTATTTCTCAAAAATATGTTTTGATCTAGGGTCATGTCTCAATACGAACAACCAATCCCTATCCAACACATCTAGGTAAAAAACACTTGGTTGTAGTGTTTGGGGAAAACATAAGGCTCCTTAGCTTCATCCCACATCTTTCTAGAGTTGATACATATCATCCTACTATCGCGATATTCCTTTACATTATTCCAGTCAAAGGTGTTCCACCACTTGCACCTAAAAATAACACATTGGAAAGAAGAGAATTCCACTTCAATGATCTCTTGTATCTTTCCAACGTAACTTAATGTCCCTCGTACTAGGTTTTGATCATGGTGGCTAGCTTGAATAGATTGATCGACTTGACTTCCACTCCACAGTCTTGTGTCATGTGTCCATCATTAACATTTTCTGTGCAAAAATGGTGTCCATATGCCCACATAGATGGGAACAAATTCACCTATAAAAAAGGTTAAAAAATCATAGTGTCATGTGTCTTATAATAACCCAGCTGTTAAAATGTGAAATATAGATGTTACATTTCAAAGGTGCATTATTAAGTTTAAAATGTACATAAATAAATTATTACCGAGTGGGTGCACCCAATCCCTACGTTTAGCGCATCCTCTTCAACACGCAGGTAATGATTGGTTGCACCGTATTTCTCTCTGACTTGGCCAACAACCCAATTGTTGGGGCATATAATTGGCATATTTTATTTTAAATTATCTGGATAAGGCAGACTTCTACCATTCAAACGTATGAATTCTTTCTTGTCACTATCCCATTTCGTCCTCTTTTGTTCGTACAATGTGACCCATGGTTGTGTCAGTTCAGAATTGTAAAGAACGAATTTATTGATTGCTTCAATTTATGCATTTGTTGATGAAATCAAACCGACATATAGTACATATGAAATCAAAATATACATTATATCGAAGTTCAACATGAATATTTACTTTGTGTAAATTTGAAAAACTATAAGTCGCTTACTCTTTATCAAGCGCCTTTTTCCATTCATTTGGAGAAGCTCCCCTTCTCTTTTGTCTTCATCCCTTTCATCATCCCAAATCACCATACCTAGTTTGTTGTCAATCTACTTGATGTACTCACTGGAATAATAGAAAGACTCATATGATATGTACCCCTCTGCCATAGACCCGTCGGGTTTTTCCCTTTTTCTAACAAAACCTTTCAATTTCTTCATGTACCTTTCTAAGAATAACATCCAACAACAAGAAACCATGCCAACTAATTCAACCTCATCTACTAGGTGGATTAGAATATGAACCTGCAAGTCCATGAAACTCATCGGCAGTTCCTTCTCAAACATACAAACAATCTCAACTATCTCTTGACGCCACCATGGAATACTAGCCACATGAATCTCCTTTGACATGATCCAATGTACAAATACAGATAATTTAGATATGGCACGTCCTAGGTCTTAGGGGAAGTCATGTTTCACACACCCACTCATGAACAAAGAATAATGACACTGCAAAGTTATAAACACATGCAATAATATACAAAATTAGTTATGTTTTATGATCCATGCATGGGATAAAATTTATTAATATAACAAATAATAAAACCATGATTTTGACATTATATGTACTCTTAGAATATTTAAATGGTCATGCGATTTCAACCCCGAAAAATGGTCATCCACGGTGAAGCATTGTGGTAGTGAAGACCCATATGAATTTGGCACCCTCACACCCATTATAACTTCCTTTGCCAAAGAAAGCTCATATTTGTTTTAAATCCATGGGACATCACCTTATTTGAAATACCAATTAGAGGGACCAACTACCTCTGATCTTGTACTCTCTAATTGTCTTGGCTAATGTTTCCTTTTAGTTTTTGAAGTAATAATATATTTCTTAACAACAAATGTGTCACTTTGTTTCGATGATATGTGCCTCCATAAAGCAGATGAAACATTTTTAAATATATGAATGGGATCTAATAAGTGGGTAATCTTAATATTCTCCCAATATGGGAGGTTATAAAAGATAGATTTCCTTTTCATCCCAATGGGAAATTTCTCAACATAGGTGTCGAAGAATTCTGGATCATCAAACACAGGCTCCCCATTTGAATCAAACATTTCTATGAAATCCTTCTCCTTCTCTCTCTCATATTCTCTAATACATTAAGATTGTGTTGTTATTGCATGCCTTTGGGTTCTCTCTCGTTTACCATTGAAAGTGGATGTTGCTCTTCTGTAAGGGTGTTATTTTGGGAGGAATACCCTGGAGAAATCATACACTGGCTTTCATAGTTTTTTGGACCATATAGATTTTAGAGAAGTTCCACAACATTTACACCCCTAATACCCTTTTGTTACAAGACCTGTGAAACTATTGTATACAATATGCATGGCACGTTAAATAATGTCATGAAGATTAGAACAATTACAACGAATTAAATAAATAATATGCGAAATAATATTGTTACATATATAAACAAATAAATAAACATGTAATTTACCAGAGAAAACTCATAAGCCTGGATAATCATGTGTCGTGTAAGAACATATTCCATACAACGTAAAACTCCTCTCTGATGTGATAGGTCTTGATACATCATATACATTTATCCCATCCCATAATTCCTTCAATTCATCTACCACGGACTATGAGAGCCAAAATAAGATTTTCATTCTTCACAGACAACCATGGGAGGATATTGTTATTGATCACTACTACAGGCCAAACATAATAGTTGGTGTTCTGGAGGGAATATGGGTTGACGCCATCCATGGCTATGTTGAGTCATAGACTTCGTACTTCATCCTGGAATTTTTCGTGCCATGTATCCTCTATATGCTTCATGGCTATTGAATCTGTTGGGATTCGCATAACTACCAACTCACTTCTGTGTGAGGCATGTTATCCCTACAACATAGCTAATTCTTTGCGACGAAAGAGCCTTTGAATCCTTGGGATTATAGGCATGTGCCTCAATATCTTAAAAGGAGGACCACGTGATTTACCCTTCTCTTTTTATTTATCATACCTGTCATGCCCACATTTCAAACATATATCTTTGTCTGCATATTATCCTCTATATAGAATACAATCATTTGGACATGCATGATATGATATGTACTCAACACCCAACATTTTCAGCAATTTCTTTGCCTCTTCACAACTAGCGGGCAAGACAATATCACTCGAAAGAACCTTATCTTTGAATAACCTATAGTTGTTCATGGACATTATTAAATGTATATTAATGCCGATAATTATTAACATTTATAAAATTGACCATTTGTAATGTTCATTGTGTGATTATATTTGTCAAAATATAAGGGACTTTAAAGTTAATTACCTCAAAATTTCTGAGAAACATGCATTTGAAAAGCCAAGCTCTACTTTCAAGTTGTAAAGTAACATCATTGTCCCCAACTGGGTAGACTTTGACTGGCCGCCAAGTCCAAAGAGAGGGGCGGTGGAATAAAATTTAAGGCTTTCGAACAAGGTATCAGCGATATGAGCATCATCCCCTAGTTGATCGTCGTTCTGGAATGCATATAACAACATTGTCTCCATGGCATTCGTATCTCTTAAGTAATCATCCATACCAACCTCTATTTTATTGCCTCCATATCTAGATTGTGAAGAACTACTATTTTTGTATTCTTTCTTAATTGGTGAATCTGGATGTAGTGAGAATTGAATAGGTGGTTGATTCAACCATTCTTGGTATCATTCCTCTCTGATCTTTTCTCTTAATCCAGCCTTCTCTCGATTTTACATTGTCGTGGGGTGCAACGGAAGATGGTAGTTAGGTCACTCATCATCACTAGAATCCTAATAATTTCAAAATATATATTTGAACATGACTAGTACTAAATTGATGATATCAATTAGTAAGCACGTCGAAAATGCATGATTAATTGGTTTGACACTGAAATAATTACATTAATATACCAAAAAATTATTATTACCATCATTTTCCCGGGATTGTGGCTAGAATATGCAGTTACAATTGGCAGGGTGAAGCGGCTGTCCATTTTCATCTACCAAATGTGCCTTGCGGTATGCTGCTCCTGATAAGAGCTTCTGACATTTTGGAGCTATTTGAATATTTTTTGCATCTGAAATCGATTCTGAATCCGCATGAACCTACAAATTTGTATACATTAATTTTATTCAGTTGATTAACATGGATAAAAAATAAATTCAATTATATAATGAAAACATAAATAGAATCTGAAGTAATTACATCTCGATATGGATAGGGAGAACTTTGCAATGGACTTTGAGCATATTATGGAACAAGCTGGATTTTGAAGAATTGTCCATTTGATATAATTATGAGATTTTCTCCCCACATTTGAGAAAAATCAACAATAAATTTTGGTGTACATACCTTAAATTAATTTCGGTGCCTTGAAAATGGACTTATTGTTATCAGTACTAATATACTGTTAGCCGCACTGGTGCGTTTTAGTTACTGCGCACCGGTGCATTTTTATTAACTAACGCACCGATGATGTTAGTTAACAAATGCATTGAATATCCTGAAATAAAAAAGCGCAAATTTATTTCTTTGAAGTGAAAAAAAAAACGATAAATTGAAAAATGGGCGGAAAATTATTTTTGGAAATCTAATTTCATAAAAAAATTCTTTAAATAGTAAAATCCATTCATTATTTCATTATTTTTGCAAAAAAATTCAGGGAGGGATTTGCATGAGAGAAATATTTGGAGCAAGAGAGGACGAGAGCACTGTGGAACATCAAAATACTTTCAAACAACATCACTATTCAGAGAATCATAATTTGAAACATCTGGTGATTTGCACAAAAACCCTGTAGTATAGTAAAATTTTTAAATTTTACTGTAATAATTATTTTTTTACAATTTATGTTGGATTTAATATATGCATAGTAAAAATTTGAATTTTTAGGAAAAAAAAATCCATTCTTACGTTAAACCCTTGCTTCTTCTTGTTTATGTGACTTCACAATTAAGGATTTTCATTTTAGATTTATAGGGTTTGTATTACTATATATATATATGAGTATGACATCTAACCTGTGAGACCACTTGCAGAGTCGGATCCCAATCCATTTCGACCCTTGTACGATTTTTTTTTAAACAAATTTTTTTTAATCAGTGCACCATGTTTAAAATAGTGCATCGTTGTGCTATTGTATTATAGTGCACCGGGCGCGTAGTGACAAAAAAACACTTTTTTATAAAAATAGTTTTTTATTAATTTATGTTTGTGTTAATCGGTGCACCGGTTAACATATAACACATTGGGTCTCCTTGTTGACAAAGAGCATCGTACAATGTTTCTTCTATATTTACGATGAATTTATAAGAACCTACCGCACCGCATTTGGTGTGTACTTTGGTAAAGGCGCACCGTTTTCTTGATTTTTTTTTTACCTAAAAATTATGTGATTTATTTATAAAATATATTAATGAATGATATGGTACCTGTTTCATATTGATAAATAAATGGTTGACAAGAGTTCAAATAACAAAAATATAATAGCACATCGAGAAAAGAAAAAAAGGCAAGTTATTTGTAAATTATTTACAAAAATTATTATTTTTGAACTATATGTAAGTTTAACTAATATATATTGTTTAGTGTGTATCATGCAGAGCCACAAAATGAAGAATCTTGATAAGATCATTTATGATCTAAGACCAGAAGAGCATAAAATCTTGATGAAAAATTTTCAGAAGGATGAATCAGGTGAATGAAAAAATACTATCGACTCAATATGAGTTTCTTTTTTGAATTTTCATTAATAATATACTTAAAAATATTAGATAACATGTTGCAAACAATCTTTTAATTCACATATGTTTGATTTTCTATAGGGACCAACAACGAAGAAAAGGAATGTTGTAATAAGAAAAGAAAAAAAATAACATGCAAATGAAAATGAATTTCTCCTTAGCTCATTTGGAGTGGTGCTGAAGGTTAACGAAAGGGGGAAAAACTTTTACAAAACTTTGAGGGATCTAGTGGAACGAATGTATAGACGTTATTTCCACTTACAATACAAAAATCAATCCAATTATTCCAAGAATCAAATTTTATTTAAACTACGGGATGAGTTTCCAGAGAATTGGTCAATGAGACATGTCAGACTTTTAATAGCAAAAACGTAAAAAAAGAAAAAGAAGGAATGAAAAAGTAATATTCCTTTAAATGTTTTTCTAGAATTATATGTATATATTACTAGAAAGAAATCATTTATAAATATCAATTTTGTTATATTTACTTTTCATATATCAGTATAAAAATTAAATAGCTTATTTTCATGTTACATTTTTTAGGAAGGTTATGAAAATCTCAAAGGATGAACGAGCTGATATCATAAATATTCCAGTAGGAATGTCCAAAAAGTTGTACAAGGAGATGGTCAAAGAAATGAACATAATTGCATCACACAAGGAGCCATCTCAACAACAACGTGCTTCAAATATAATATGTAATCATTGAATTTTCCGATTAGGTACAATAAATAAACAACTTAGCATTAAATATTAATTTTCAAGTATTTTCTTGAAGAAAAGAAAAGAAAAATGGAACCCATTCAGCACATAAAACCGGACGACAAGCAAGAAAAGGGTTTATATCTATGTTTGTGAGTAATTATTACTTCCTTATAATAACTTAACTAGATTTCATTTTTGTATATTTTAAGTTATTTTACAGCAATCATCATTGAATGTCTTTAAACAAGGGATAACATACAAAGAAGAACCATTAGAAGACATTGACATTGGGTTAAATATGGGTTGTCAGTATATGTTGGCATATCAGAAATTAATTGTGGAATTTGTAAGCATCTATCTTGTTTTATTTAGCTCCGTCTATAATTAATAGAACAAAAAATATTTTATATTAAGTCTATGATTTGTTATGGGGTATAAAACTTGCAGGAAACAAAGTATGGCACTGTGCCAACAAATGAATTTTTGAGAGATGGCTCGAAATTTGGTTTTGAAAGAATATGTATAGTTCATGAGTCAATTATTGCTATGGTAAATTTATTTTCTATTTACGAGACTAATTCTATTAAAAAAACATATAGTACAAAATAGAGTTACAATCAAGAGAAACTAGAAAGAGCGGAAGTTGGAAATGATAAACTATCAACCTCAGTCCTGTAAAGCACACAAGCGAGAAACATAGAGGATAATGAAGAGAAACATGGGAACCATAAGAGATAGACACAATAATTTACCCAGAGTTGGGTAAATCCTCAATACGGCCTTCCTTTCCTTTATGTTTTGTAGCTTTAACCCAATTACTGTCATGGAGCGGGTGGGACAAAACCACTCGAAGATTGTTGTTGAATAAAGGTAGAGTATCCTTATCCAAGTCGGAGGAGGAGGAATCATGTTCTCGCTTATGAGAACTCGAAGAAACATTAGGTCCTCCAGAATCTATCAGGGGCTTCTCCTTCTCTTGTTGTGCTACATCTGCATCTGCTTCAATCTCATCCTCATCTGAACTGAAGGACTCAATGTCACCCATGGGAGGCAGATCACAGGGTTTCCAGCTTTTAGAGTTGGATTTGTGATTTATTCTCTTCTTTTGGGAAAGGAATGTAGTGCAGGAGTTTTGAAGATGCCATGTTTGATGGTAGTAATGACATCGAAAATTAGCATTCTCATATCCAGGGATTGTGTCCAATGGAAATCACCAACTTTGAGATTGATTTGATCGGGTAGGCCTTTAATTATGTCAATTTTGGCACAGATTGTACCATAAGTGTAAATGCCCTTCTCCCCCAAAGAATGATTCGTTGCCAAAAAGCGACCCAAAGAGTTTCCAATTCCTTGAAAGACCGAAAAGTGCCATAAGTGAGTAGGTAGATTTGGAAGCCTGACCCAAATAGGTAGCTTGGTCATGACTATCGTAGAAGGCTCAAAATCTAGGAACTAGGGTGTGAGGAATAACCCTACTTTTCCCCAAAACCATGGACCACTAGTTAAGGCTTTTTTATAATATTCATTGAAATCAAACACCACTATAAAGAAACCCTTCGAGAAGAAGATAACCTTGCAATTATTGGTCCATGCAGAGTGAATCCATTGGAAGAGATATGCGGTGCAAGGCCATAATCCATTGAATCTGCAAATAATGGCAGATTCTGCATAAATTTGAAGTTGGTTTTCAAGTGTCGGGTGGGAGATTTCTACAGAAGGCACATCCTCCAATTTCTCAACCAAAAAAGGCTTAGAAGCCTCAGAGGGTTGAACAAATTTCTTGGGAGGTTGTGCATGGAAAACATCTTTGTAAGAGAAAGCTTGAGAGGGAGATGGCTGACCTACTGCCCCTCCTCGAAGACGAATGGTTAGAACCACAGTAGCATGTTTTCAATATTATAAAATGAGAGCGGAAAAGAATCCTCAATATGTTTACCTCCATAGAGAAATCGTTGGAGGGTAGATGGAATCCCCAATCTGAGTTCAAGGGCATATGAAAGGCCTTTCACCAAATCCGAAGAGTGAACCCATAAAAGCATGCTTTTCCCAGAAAGAAGAGTGATCTGAATCTGAAAAGAAGGGCTTGTAAGATCTGGGGTCGTTGTGGTCTCCACATCCGGGCTCCCACCAAGCCATCCATCTCCCACTATAGCCTTGCAATCAAGCTAGAATGGGGAAGTTGGCTTCTGTTTCATCAACTGACCCACAACTAGATCTGGCTTACATGTCTTCTTTGCGAATCGATATGCAAGTGAAAAAATATCTAGAAGGCATGGGGTTAAGACCCATGAAATATTTGCATTCTTATCCATGATCAAAATGGTGAATAAAAAGAGATCTATTTTCCATGGTTTTGGCGGCTCTTCAGTCCCCTCATCCCTCTCAATGATAGGCTCCACATATGGGAGAGCCCATGATGTAAAAACACGTGATCAACTAGATCCATGAAATAAAATAACTGATCCTCAAAAATATTAGGCAAACCCTCGCGGCGGATTTCTGGATCTTTGCATATTTGTCTTTCATCTTGAATCGATGAATCATCCTCGAGCCTGAAGTTAGATGCACCCATTGACAAGCCCCGACACATTATAGAGGCGACGGAGTCCCCTGGATGGGCAAATGGCAACATGCATTGCTTGACGGATGGAATTGCAGAAGCTAAGGTGACAGAAGACATGGATCACACGAGAGAAACAACAATGGCAACCGTCACCTGCCCTCCTTGCGGGAGGGACCTTCACCGGCAATGGAAACCCTCAGCACAATTTTCGCGCACAACCATTTTTTCCAGATCTCCTGTTATCGGAGAATTTTTTTTCTTTTTCGGATGGTATCGCTAAATGTTGTGTCAAATACGGTGTAGACTCTCTACATTGATGTATATTATTTAATATTGAAATTTCCATTATTCTCACCAATGTATATACACTCATTACACTTTATTTTTATGTTTGTAGATGGAACTTGAAGAAGAAGAAAAAAATCAACACAATGAACAAAAAATTCCTCCAAATAACCCCAAGTCATGGAAGTAGCTCGTGCAGTGAAAACAATTCCAATGAAGAATGATGATCAATATGTTTGGATATCAAAGCAAGCCGTTGTATTTTTTGAAATATTTGTCTATGAAATCAGACATTTTGTTTAATTTAATGGACATAGTGTCCCAATTGAAAGACAATGGGATACCAATGATTATCCCATTTTGTATGAAAAATAGTGTCTTATTCATATATATATATAATCAAATATGTTTTAATTTATTCTATTGCATTCTCCATTGTCACTCTGAAATGTTACACCACTGATTAAATATATGGATGATTAAATATTATAATGAAGAGATACGAAATCTGATGATATGATATAAAAAATTAATCTAAGCATCACATTAAAATGCACTAATAAAAATTTAATTGATATGAATATTTTTATAAGATATGTGTCGACTTTTGATGAACAATGAATTTTAAAAAATCACAATAATGACACTATCACAGGTTGATGTTTCTAAAAAATACAAAATGAACACTGATGTGTGTAAGTTAGTGCGCACTGGTGCATTGGTATGATAATGCGCACCGGTGTGTTTCTACGACCTATGGGAACCAAACAAATACCAATACCAATTAGAATTCCCGGTGCGCTTTATTGATGACCACCACCTGGGCGGTCTGATAGGAATTTCATGCACCGGTATGGTTTGCCTTTAATGCGTCGGTGTGTTTTTATAACTTAACGTCCCGGTGCATTTTAGCACCTAGACGACTCAGTGCGGTTTTACACCTTAACGGATCGATGCATGCACCTTCCATCAGTCCAGTGTGTCTTCCTTAGTGACACGCACCACAATGTTGCTAAAAGCCCTAGGGTGTTCGAAATTTGTTTTCCATCCCAGTGCTTGGTATGTTTACAATACCGATGCGTACATGGTAAAACGCATCAGTGCATTCACACCTGATGCGTGCACCAATGAGAAAAAACATCCGTAAAAACCTCCGACCGCCCAATTTTTTTTAGTTGTGTTGAAGTTACCTCCGTTACCAAAAATGGATGTTGTAGAAATTTTTTTTTTGACAATTTTGGCCAATTTTTTAACACTAAAAACCTCATTTATAACCTCTGTTAGAGGGTATTTTCCTTGTAGTGTTCAACATCCATCAAAGCATCTACAACTACTGATGTAAGTTCTACAACAAATACAATGTACACAAACCAAGTGGGCATCCATTGGACAAACCAAGTGTTCATCCTCACATGCTATCAGCAACCAACAACCACTGCAACCATGAAACATAAGCAACCAATGCATACCATCTCCAAACCAAATCTAGTTTGACATCAATGCAAACCATCGCTCACTACAACACTCACCAACTATCACCTCAACACAACATCCATGAAACCTACAACACCATGCTACTAGGTTGACATAAATTCCAACAAACAACTCATCACAACATCAATGCCAACACCCAAGACGAAAACCCTTGGGTGATTCAATGAGAGTGGGCGAGTATCCAACTCTTCCCTTGGTGAATTCATCTAAAATTCATAGGTTGTGCTTAGCATTATTATTTTTGTGGTTTGATTCAGTGTTGTAGAAAATATCTCTTGAGGCCATTACCTTAATCATTTCCAGTTTTTGTACCAGCATTTCTATATTAATAAAATAAGGCCAAGTTCTACTGCATCTGCATTCTTTCAATTTTTAGTTGCAGTTCATATTTTCCTATTTTCCAATTAATGTTATGGTTTCAATTATTGAAATGTGTTTGTGAAGTTAACAATGTAAATTCTAAAGTAAGGTTTCTGCAAAAAAATTATTTGGGATATTACAGTGGTATTAGAGAAAGAGTTTTTCCAACTGTAGGTTAAAATCAAAGTTGTCGTATTTTTCCTAAAGAAGAAAGGATTCAAGCTCGTAAGTTGAATTTCTTAATTTATTTTCCGAAGAATAATTCTTGCAGGGGATTTCTCAAAGTACAGAAGAGAACATATTGGATGGAGTAATATTGGTTCTCAGGGAAAAAATTAATGATCTTGATAGGCAATATATATATATATATATATATATATATATATATATATATATATATATATATATATATATATATAGATATATATATATATTAGTTCGTCAAAATTATTATGGGGCCAAAATTATTTTTCTGGGTCGAATTTATCTTTCTAGACCGAGATTATTTTGTTGAGCCAAAATTATCTTATCGTGCAAAATTTCTCTTGTCTGGTTGAACTTCTCTTGTTTGTTCAAATTATTTTGTAGCAGTTGTATTTATTGGTGAAGAGATTCTTCCTCAGCATTATTAATAAATTTGGTCAGGTTTCTTGTTGTGCCATTTTTGAATAAAAAAAATTGATTCATTAGTTGTCCAATTTTTATTGGAATTTATTAAAATTTCGGCAAAATTACTTCTAGTTATTTTCTGAAGAATTTTATTTTTTGAGGCCATATTACTGTTCCATTTATCGTAATTATTTTCCAGATCCAAATTTTTCTATTAGGGACAAGTTTATTGTTGGGCTTAGTTTATTTGTCAGAGCCAAATTTATCTATTGAGGCCAAGTTTATTTGCTAGAACCCAAAATATTTGTTGGAGCCTAATTTATATGCCAGAGGTTTTGTAGGAGATTTATCTCATTTGAGTAGGTGATTTTGCAGTGGGTTTGCAAGACTAAAGAGTTGGAGCATTGTTGTATGGGTTTATCTTATTTGGAGCAATGCGTAGAGCTGGGCGGATGAGGGAGATTGCTCTAATTGGGGCTTTCCAGGTCAACTAGAATTTTCCCAAGATTTTTCTGGGTTGTTTTGGGTTTTGTGAGAGGAGACTATGGTTAAAATTTGAGAATTTTTCGAACAATATTTGGGCTGCAAATAAGCCTTCATTTAGCATTTTTTTTATTGGTAAACTGGGTAATTCACACCGCTTGGTGGGATTTATCTTTGCTTGGAGTTAGCCAAATAATTTCTAGGTTTTTATGGTTATGATGTGAGGAGCTCCAAGTTAAATTTTCAAAATTTTCTAAGCATTTTTTAGGGCAAAAAATCCAATTCTCATTCAGCAACAACAACAATATTTTCTCAGTAGTGCATGCTACTTGTTTGAGTCATTTCCAACGCTTGGGTGTAATTCATTTCACCTTGGTTTTGCATGCATGCATTGTGGTATCATATTTATTTATATTACAAGTGTTTGAAAAAAGTAATGCTTGCTAATTTCTTGATGAAATTTCTCAAAGAAAGATTTTAATATTTTTTAAGTTAGTCAGAGAGTATGGTGAGTCTACATGAGGTGTTCATATTATATTTGGACCTCTGTGTAATTGTTGAGTGTGACTTTTGAGGGATGAGTATGTATTGATGTGAGAAGTTTATATATTGATTCAAATTGTCGCTATTGTGTAATTCTTGATGTACATGTCATTATTCAGCTAAAACATAGATCAAACCTTCATAAATCCCCTTAATAAACTAGAAGCAGAAATCAACAGATCCTTTTCCAGGGGGATAATTTCTATGTTACAACAAGAGAAGCCACAGAAAGAACACGATCTGGGATACAAAATATATTCACATGGGACATATTTGAGATTCATGGGATTTATAGTAAAAACCCTTGTCAAACTAGAAGAATTTGCTTCACTCCACTCGAAGGTGGATTAGTCAAATGGGAAGATCTTGATTTGGGGTATAAAACCAACCATGCTTTCCTTCATACAACACAAGTATTTGGAGCAACCTTTCATAGGATTCAAACTTTCAGTTTCCTCTTATATCAGTATTATTATGATGTTGACCAGACCTATACCCCCTTACAATGACGACATTACGAGGGGAGTCTTCAACCTAATAGTGGAGACCTTCCAGGATTTGTATAATAGTTAGGGCCCTACCTTTGGGAAGAGGCTATAGATTCTAGAAGCCACGACCTTGGTTATATTTTATGACCTCATGTTTGAGCTGGAGTGTGACGACTTGATCCTCCAAATGTTCCAATGCTTCTTCAACATTAGGAAATATCATCCCGACACGATCATAACACACATGAAATCCATTTTGTCCTTATGTATTGAAGGTTAGGAAACCATTTGCATTAGGTTTCAATCTAGATTTTTGGCCATTTTGAGGATAGAACAATTGGTATCACTTGTTTCTTATGAACTAGCCAAAAAATTGATTAAGCAATACAGTGGTATGTTCAGGAGATGATTGACCCAGGAGGAGTTACGGAGAATTAGTGGTGACCGACCATGCAACAAGAATGAGCCGAGGAGGAAAGGTATTTTCTTCATTTGAAAGGAACCTTGGGGACTTGACCATTCACTTGAGTGATGCAGAGGAGATGGACCATTCATGCTTGAGTGATGCAGAGGATATGGACCATTCATGCTTGAGTGATGCAGAGGATATGGCGGAGGTAGAGGAGGAGGTGATTCCTTCTGACTTTCAGATGAATATTCTCCTTTAGATGAGTCCATGGGCTCATACGAGGATGCCTCTGAGGAGCATGAGCAATCATGTGGATTTGTTGATAACATTTCATATATATATTTTGATGTGTATGGTGAGAAGTCATTGGACCCTATGGGACCTCTTCTATATCTTTTTTGCCATCCACAAGCTAGGGGTTGGATTTTGGAGATAGATTATACACTCATGCTACTACTATGAAGAGTCATTATTCCATGCATTAGGGTGACATAGAGGTACTCTTTGTGGAAAAGAAGGACAAGCCAACTTGGAGGAGCTCTTATACAAGATCAACTCCTATATTTGGTTGCAACTCAATCCATTTATATTAATGCAAAGAGTTCTTTGTTTTCCTATATGTGATGTTTTGATTTCATGTATTTCGCTACCATGTCGATCCACTGAATGAAGTGATTAGATGGTGCTACATAGATGTCATAGATCGTTCCCTTATGTTGTTTAATTGTGAAAGTTATAATTATAGCGATCAGAGCTAGGTTTGGATCATTCAAGCCAATAGAGGAGTGAAGCATACGATGGATTATAGGTAGGATTCATCCCATTATGTATTTAATTCAAGGGAAACATTAACTTCTTTGTAATTTTGTTGTTTTAGGCTAAGCCACCCAATTTAGGGAAGCTACTTATGTCCACGTTTGTAGATTCTTTATAACAACAATGATATTATTCGACTCCCCAAGTATAGTTAAGGAAGTGGAATTGACAAAACATAACCAAAATGACCTTCCTCAAAAGCTACAAGACCCCAGGGGCTAAACAACCACTTTTGGTGCCCAACCCCTGAGTTAAATACTTTTTGAATGAGTTAGACCCCTATTCGCTCCCATGAAAAGCCCTCCATGTGATTATAACCCTCCATTCGTTCCCATAACAAGGGAATCCATGTGAATACAGTATTTTTTAGGCAGTTTTGTGCCAAAAACCTCGAATTCTGAGCCACTTTTTTAAGGCAAGAATCAATATCTATGCTCAGAACTTGATGAAATTCTCATAAATGATAAATAACAAGAAGACAAGGCCTCTAATGCAAAACTTGAACAAGAACTTGACCTGACTGATCATAACCATGGAAGGAACTTTGTCAAACACATCATGTATATGTAATCTAGAGGTTATATAAACACGTCTAAACGTAGAGACTTCATACTTATCTGATATTTGTCAAGAAGGTGTGATTCCCTCTCATAATAGTTGCAATATGATCTATTAGGTCATACATTCATTAACATTTCATTTACTAATCAAAACATGACGAGATCCATAACTAAATAATGTCATAAAACCATGCTTCTAACTAACAGATCAACAATGATAGAAAAACCAATTTAATCACATAATAACAAGCCCATTTACACATAATACACATGAGGAAAATATATCTTATTAACATACGCAAAATCCAACCAAGTCAGGGACTTCCACGTACCACCCAACCATATATTGGGTTGAACCAAATATTTCTTTCAACCAATCATCCTCGTGCCATATTCCAAGAAAGAATGTGGGACTCACAACAAAACCAACTAGGGATTCCTCACACTTGACCGTGTATCTTGCCATTATTTGTCAAGAGATTCCTATTCCTGAAACCCTTATCTGCACATCCGGCCTTTACCACGTATCCCCCCATTACTGATCAAGGGTTTCCTAGGCCAAACAATAAACATACACTATATATTTTACTACAATACCACCATATGCCATTCAAGGGATAACTAGGCCCTAAACAAGCATGAATATCTCTGAATTTCTCCACCTAGAACATAAGGAATTTACCTGTCACCACCCTTAGGCTTTACCATGTATCCTGCCATTTACCGTTCAAGGGATTCCTAAACCTTTAGGAATTTTCCTGAGACCACCCCACTCAGTTTTGAAACCATCCTGGAATCCAACTAAACCAATTAAAAGAACCCCATCACACCATGGCTATCCGGAAATGGCAAGGCAAGGCTGAAAACCACTTTCACACCTGGAAAAACCCATGACAATGTGAACAAGAGAACCAAATACATACATGCATATATCATGCATGTCAAAAATAGCAAGGAAACCATACATGCAACTACTACTATTGTAGCTGCTTGATCTAACTCTTCCTTGCTTGATATTTGCTTCCCTTTTCTTTCCTATCCTTCCTTTGCCTTCCTTTCTCCAATTCTAGAGTGCTCTAAGAATACTCTAAGTGTGAAAGAGTATGAGAGAGAGAGAGAATAAAGAGAGAGATCCAAGCTAAAAATGATAAAAGGTTGTGAACTGATCCTTAGAAGCCTTTTTATCAATTATTCCTTTATTTTCTTCATTTTCAATTATTTTCCTTAAATTTCCTCCTCACATGCAACAAGTGACCTTTCACCTTCCTTTTCTCCTATTTTCCATTATTTTCATAAATAAAATGCCAATAAATTCCTCATTCCCTTCCAAATCCTTTTCCATTTCCTTTTCAATTTCCTCTTAGCCATAATAAACCAAATGAACACCCACTAGGATGTTTTTCCCAACTTTCAGATTGGAATAAGTGTCCCATGAATTTGGTCTTATTTTTCATGTATTAACTTTATTACATGAAATTTTAACCTGGGATTGTTAAATTAGGCCCCTAATTCACCCAAGGGAATAGATCCTCTAAAAACATAAGCATTGCATTTCCTTTTTCGAAATTACCAGGGTGACCTTTCTGGTGATGTTGACCACCAAAATCATATGAATCAACATCTATTCTAGGTCTATCCGCCATCATATGATGGATTTCCTATAGAGGGATGGATGACACAAAATCTGAAAAGTCTACAATTGACAAGTGGGTGTATTCATTTTATCGGACTAAAAGGATTCTTTCCTCACACAAGCCCAATCGTTGGCTTTACCTTCCTCCTAATTAACTATTTAAATGAATTGCAATGCAACATATATTAATCATTTCTTCAATTATGATAACCTCAAATTAGTAACTTATTTCCACATATATTTGTTTGAGATATTCAAATGAGGTAATTCTTTCTTTAGTTTATGCAAAATCATGATGCTTTGAAATTTGTTTCCATTTTGCATCCTTTAGAGGTTCCCTATCAACTATCTTATTCAAGGGTAATGGGTGAAGTGTATTAAATGATACAATTTATGTTTGAGGATTTTTCCTTATTGGTTTGTCACAGTTGAGGTAGAATTGTGTGATTTCCAATGAAAAATGAAAAATTTGGAAGAAGCCTAAATGAGGTATTACTTCCATATTGATCAACTAACAACTCTATCCATTCATATTCTCATGCCCTTAGAGAAAAATAATCAATGCATAAAAGGGAACCAATAGGATCATCTAAATCCAATGAAAGTAATATTTTACAATTGTTAAGGGGTGACTGACAACATCCTCTTTGGTCCAAGTTTTTCATATGTCGATGAAGAGCTAAAAATAATGGCTTATGGGAATCAAATCTACAGTCTGGTCTATATTTACCATGCCTTGGGTTAAATAATGGATTCCATGCACATTCCACAACATATAAGAATTTATTAATTGTGCCAGCATACCTATGATGATCTCAAACATAGATGAATACCTATGCCATAGCTAATAGTTATTCCACATGGTAGGGATGTAGAAGAAATACAAATGCAATACCATTTAGATCATACATTTTCTTCGTTGGTTCAGACCTCTTTTGTGCCTCCACCATTCAAATCCTTATTCTTATTTATAATTTCAATACTAATTACCCTAATGCCCATCTTCTCTATTATTATTGTTTCATGCTATATGTCATATTGTTTATTCCTTCTTGAGAAAATGGTGCAAAAATACTAATATTGGAATGGTCCAAGTCCAATGGCATTGACCTTTTATTTTATGAACTATGTCGATGAATATATGAAATATTCAATAGGATATAGGAACTAATAGATTCTCCTCGGCATGATTTTCACATTTTTCGGCTCATGAATCTAAGGAAATCAAATAACAAATAGTAGAAGTATCTCATGCCCACTCATACACCTCCCATATGACTTGGATATTATATTTGGCCATTGCACTAGATCATTAGGACTAATTCAGGAACCTATATACTTTCATATACTAGACTTATTTTTTTCAAACATCATTCTAGCATGCATTCCAACCAAAACCTAATCACCATATACTTATTTTGCTACCAATTTGCACATTTGGTACCAAGAAATAGTTGTGGCTTCTCATCCCTTATAAAGAAAAAATAATCACTGGAAAAAGTATTTTTCCACTGATAAATACACTCCATCTTCTGCAATAATCTTCCTCTTTGGACCATGATAAATGGGTCAAAATTTCTAGATATTGTCATGCAAGTCTCAGGCCACAAGCTCTTGGCATGCTGGTTGCATTGAAGAATAAGTGGAGGAAAAAATTTCTCAACAACATGGAAAGGAACTAAGAAACCACCTTGGAATGTAAGTTTCCAAAGAGGATTTTTTTGTTTGCATAGATTCAGATCAACACACACATGAAATTCCACTTTATGTTGAGAATCATTCTTCCAAGATATCAATGAACCCAATTCAGATGATTCTAGAAAATTATTCTCTTTTCCTAGTTATTAGATACCTTTTGTTTATTTTGATTATTTGCATCAAACATTGCATCCACTCCTTCCCTAATATGGATTCTACACATCAAAACCAAAATCATTCAGTTGTTGTTGTTTTTGTTTGGTTTTGTGAATAAATTTGCATCGTGCACTTTATTGGCAATGGGAAACTTCAAGCCCCTGCAATAAAGTAAAGAGAGTGCAATCTCTTCATCCAAAGGAATTTTTAATATCATACCTGAACATGTAAGGGCATGGATAAGCATGGTTCTCATAATCGCTTAAAATAAGACATTTTTCAAAATCTAGAATTTCCAATAGCGGAGTTAAAAAACCCTTTGCAAGGTTATTTGTTTGCACACGCTACAACCATAATAAATTCATGCAAGGTCAAAATGAGGGTGAAGGAAAACATGCAAGTATAATCAATATGCTTTGAGAAAGTATGAGTAACCATAGCCTTCAATGATTGCTAGGTCGTTTAATGATTTTGACCAATTCATGACATAGGAATAACCATTAAAATTTTGAAAAGAAAAAAGGTGCCCAAAATTTACAAGTGTAGGGTAAAACTTTTGGGTGGTGTTGTATTGGATACAATAATTGGCAAACCACTAGGATGATCCAACATTTTTTCCTTCACCCCTTTCCAAAATAACGAGTCTTAAAATAAAAGAAATGAATTATTGGAAAGATACGTTGGGTACTGCTTTGAGCTACTTGACCATTTACAAATGTGCCATCCATCCATCTCCTTATCTAGATCCTGTTAGTCTTTGCACACTACATAGAGAGCTCACACATGTAAGTATTCAACAATGATGCAAAGAACACGACAAAGGGTTTATTGTATTAAAAAATTAAAGTGAGTTTCTAGTGTTGCTCCGCTTCTAGTGAGTGTCCATAGCCCAAGAAGAGTCACACAAGAAATCACAATAATTTCTTTGCTGGCAGTAGGAATCCATAGCCTCGATGAAGTTTCTCGCATCAACTCTATGCATAAGGAGCCTTTCTCATGCCTTTACCATTTTATTTGGTTTTTTCTTTACATGCACTTGGAATTATTTATTAGGTTTTTCTTTGTGCTAGGGAGGATGAGGGGTCCCAACTTATTTTACAAGTAAGACAAGTTGTTTCATGTTTTATAGAAACTAAATATTTTCTAACTTTGGTTTTCCCTCATGCCATATTTCCACATCACATCTTCGATTAACAAGTGGAAATTGAAATAATTCAATAAAAAATCCAAAACCATACTAGACATAGAATTCAGGTTATAGATATATGTCATATGAAATTTTCAGAGGTCCCCACAAGAATCAAATCATATTTTCCTTTCTAATAGATCAGACCCATAGGAGAGATGTACAAGACAATTTTTCAATGCTAGGGTGTATAGTCGACCGCCTCTTGGAGCAACCATTACAATCCCACACAACTGAGTTATAAGATTTCAACATTAGGGAAAAATGGGTGAATAAGATCCTCAAGGGTTTTATTTATGTACAAGATTTTATGAAGGAAAGTAATTCCATGAAGTGATACTTAATGGAATAGTGACTGAAAAATGAAATGAAAGGAGAGAAGGCCAACTGCAATGGAAAAAAAATCAATATAGGAAATTAATGATAAATGTGAAATAAAATAACAATGCAATGAAATGCATGTAGAATGAAAGAGTAAAGAAATAGAAATAACTAAATGAGAATGAAGCTAATGCAGGCATGAAACTAACTACAAAATAAAAAGTGCTCAAAACTAATCTAGTAAGAAAATAAACTGGAGCTAAACCTAAACCCTAATATTACCAAAAAGAGATCACGGTCATGTTAAGTCATTATTCCAATGTAGCCACCGAAGTTGTTCCTGACCAACAAAGAAAAGGTGTCAGCAATTAAAACTAGTATAAAGCCTTGTGCCAATGTCAATATATTTACTTGTGTAACTTGGACAAAAGATAGAAGGTTTCAGCTGTGAGAAAATGCATTTTCCAAGAAAGAATGGTCTCATAATGTCACAACTGTATCCTTATAGACAAAATGATAAACTTCAAAACCTAGGAAGCCTATAAAATATGTGCACTCATTCAAATTTACCTTTGTATCAAGTAAAATATAAATGAGAGGCCGCCTTCTTGCAAAATAGTTCACTTAAAAGTAATCATCCAACCAATCAATGATTCTTAGCATGATGAAAAAACGATCATCTTGAAAAACCTTAAAAACTTACAAAGATAAGCATTCACTCGATGAAATAGGGATATGAAGAGAATATTGTCAGGAAACCCTCAACTGACCTAGTTTAGGAATCTTATCAGGATCAAGAGATCCTAACATAACCATTAATGAGGGATGAAGTGCCTCATTCTCTTGAAAAGTCCCTAAACCTTCAAATGATGAAAAAATGAATTTAAGGTCTTGGTCAAATTAGAAAATGTATGTAGACAACCAACATCAAATGTATCAAAAAGATCATTATTCTCAAGATGAAAATTGTTAGAATCATCAGTTTGATCGAATGTTTCAATGTCACTAGATTGTTCATTTAAAACATAAGATCCTTCTAGTCTCATAAATGGAGATGAATGAATCACAGGGAGTATATGAACGTTCTGAATTAAAGAGTTATCTTCTTCCAATGTTTAAGATAAAAAACTACAAGAGAGATGTGCAACTGTTCCATTTTGTTCCTCTTCCAAAGGTGAACCTTAGTTCCTTGTCTTTGCTTGAATCCAATCTATCAAAATGTGAGTTACTTCCTTGTGTTTGTTTGAAATTCAGTTTGTCAAAATGTGAGTGTAGAGGATTTAAAATGTTTTAAATTGTAGTAGATCCATCACAAAATTTAGGACACAAGGAGTAGAAATTTGATAAAGGATAAGTATCAATTCCCATAAGAAAAAATTCTATAATCAAATATGATTTCAAATCAAGATTGCACATATCCATATCTTATTGAGGAGTGAATAAATCAATACTTGTATATAGATATCGATCATCGAATATATAAACGACTTCATTTTTATTAAGATGATAGTTGTCAAATCCACTAGTTTGATTTAGTGTTTTGATTTTGCTTGACTGATTATTAAAATCATAATATTCTTCATCGATCATGAGTGAAGAGACATTAACCGGAGGGTTTTTTTGAATAGCCTAAGTAGGAAAATTATCATCTTGACATGTTGAGGATTAGAAATCAAAAGAGTGATGAGAAATATTTTAATTATTTTCTTCCTCTAAATATAAGGCATTGTTGTCTCATATCTGATCACAATCTATCCCAACATAATGAGAATCTAGAGGATTTGAAGCAATTTCTAGTGTATCAGATTTATCAAGCAAATCAGGATATAAGGAGTAATGAGTTGTGGATGAAAGAAGATGAAAAGAATCCCTTGAAGAAACATAAATACCAATCAAATTTGATACAAGATGCACATTTATACCACCTTGAGGAATCAATTGATCAACATTCATATTATGCTCCATGGAATTTGTTGAATTTTTAGTGTTATCCAAGAGAAGGTCTTGGTCATTGTAAGCAGGTAAAGGTAGGAGAATATTCTGTTAAGATTCATAATTAAATAAATTGATGTGAATTTCATCAAAATGATAATGACAAGAAGTATTACTAATTCCATTTTGAGCTTGCGCAACTTCAACGTGACTTATTGTAGCTTCTAAAGCAGGACAACTTTGTTCCTTTTCATGCAAAATTTCTTCACTACCTAGATCACTGATAAAATAAATTTCATTATTAGCAAAAGAGATAAATTCATTCGGTAATGAATATGAAGGAAGATGAGATATATTAGAAGTGACAATTTCCTCTGTTAAAGCCTGATACTTTCCATGTGTAACATCCTTGGTAAAAATTCCATGTAATAAAGTTAAAAATAATAACCACAGTTGATGGGACACTTATTCCAAGTTGAATGTTGGTAAAAAATCCTAATGGGTGTTCATTTCAGTTAATATGGCTAAGGGAATAGGAAAATTCCTTGGAAAGATAAAATGGAATTTTGGGCACATTTATTTATGAAATTAATGGAAATTAGGAGAAAAGGGAGATGAAAGGTCACAAGTTGCATGCGAGGAGGAAAATGAAGAAAATATAGGCCTCTTCTATAAAAAGGATTATGAGGATCAGTTGGTAATTTTTTTTCAGTGTATTTATGGAGCTCTCTCATTATTCTCTCTCTCTCTCTCACTCACTCTTGGACACAGAGTTCTTTGGAGCACTTTGGCATTGGAGCGAGAATGGAAAGAAAGCAGGAAGAAGGAGGAAGCAAGCATGGAGGAGCATGAATCAAGCAGCTACATTAGGATTATTTGCAGGTATTTATTTGCATGTATGATTATCTTGATAGATCTGGAATGCATGGTATTCCATGTGGTTCTTTTTTGTCTTGGCATGGGTTTTGCTAGGTGTGATAACATTTTCATTCTAGCCGTTGGATTTCCAGATTTCCATGGTGTGGTGGAGTTCTCATGTTTTGGTTTAGCTGGATTGTTGGATGGATTTGGAGCTGATTGAGGTGGATCTTTAAATGATTATAGAACTGGTTCGTGTGTTGCCTCAGTTTAGGACCTAGTAATCCAGGTTTGGAATTGTGGTAAAGCCTGAGAGGTGGTTTTATCTCCATTCAGGCCTAGGAATCCTTGGTTTGGGATATACAATAAATTCTAAAGAATATGTCTCGATTTAGGTCCTAGTGACCCCTAATTTAGACTGTGGGTTGCAGTAAATCCTAAGAGACTAGGAGACAAGAAAATTCCTCACGGTTTAGGTGGAGAGAATTCAGTGATGTCCATGCTTGTGTTTTCCAAGTGATCAAGTATGGATCATGATAAAGCCTGATTTATATTTGATAAGGGCGAGGTGGTTTAGCCTTGAGATGCCTTGGTTGGTTCTTTCGGTTTGAGTCTCACATTCATGATTGGAATATGGCATGGGGGTGATTGGCTGAAGAGATATTTCGCTCAACCAATCTATGGTCAGGTGGAACGTGGAAGTCCCATCTCTGGTTGTTTTTTACACTTATCAATGATAAGCTCATTCCTTTAGCATTAGATGTATAATTTCACTGATTATTATGTGGATTCTATTATTTTTGTATCCATGATATTTCCGTTTTTATTATGTTGGTTATAAGCATGTAGTTTATCAGTGATGATATATGGATCTATACATGTTTTTACTTGTAAATGAAAACACAATGTATTTATGGTAAAATAGATAGTATGGAAGCTAATGATGTAGGGTAGAAATGCTTCTTAGTGATTCTCAGATAAGTATGAGACCCCTATGCGTAGTTCTTTTGTTTATACCTATATCTTTCATGTTTGTGACATGTTTGACAAAATTCATGTCATGGCTAGGAGGGATCCATATGAGTTCTTATTGATGTGATTGCTTTTATATCATTATCTTGTTGTTATTTATCATCTATGAAATTTTCATGAGGTTCTAGGCATAGCACTGCGTTTTGGGCCTAAAAAGGAGGCTCAAATCTTGGGGTTGTTGGCACAAAACTGAGTATTTGAGGCCCTGGTCAATGGCATGAAGTGTTATGTTTGTGGCTATGGCTCAAAGAGGTAAAACTTTCAGTGTGACCTAGGGGTAAGAGGCCTAGATGGTTGGGTTACCTCGTGGGGTTGTTTTTTTTGTTGCACAAGGTTTGTATGTTGTGTTTCTATCGGTTCCACTTACTTAAGGTCACCTAGGATTTTGAATCTAATTATAGTAAGCTCTCGTCGCATGTTTACCCAGTTGGCCAGTTACTTGGGTAGATATGGGAAGAGGGTATTACACAGTGGTATCAGAGCATGGTTCAACCCTTGGACTAGATGGGTGGTGTGTTATTCATGCTTTTATATTGGTTTCATATGTGTTTCTCATACCTAGGGTGTATGTGCTTGTTGCATTCGCATTGTGTTGGCCATGGTGGAAGTGGTGTCGTCATGGAAGGATTGATGGTGTTTTTGTCAACATGATTTCATGAGTGTATGACTAGTTATGTGTTTTTCATGCTTATGTAATGTTCGTGCACACTTTCTTACATATCGTTGCATGTTGTATATGTCTGTCTTGTTTATGCTAGTCACATATTGGTCATGCTTGTGTGTTGTCCATGTATGCTTGCTTGTGTGGTGTTATATGTTGAACATGCATTGGTCATTCATGCTTGGTTACATTTTGCTTATGCTTGTGTATGGTTCGTGCTTATGGTTGTGTGTGTTCAATTTTTCATTGGTATGGTTGAGGTTTTCATGCTTTAGGTCATGTAGTGTACTTTGGTATGGTTATGCATCTATGACTGGACTCCAAATAGACTGATGATTATGCACTAATCTACCATGTGTTACAATTTTATATGATGTTATGATTATGTATATACATGTACTACACTTATTGGTTGATCTTCAGGAGGTATCTTCCCCAAACTACACTAAGGTACGTTGGTTTATTGTTATTTGGTTTAGCTGAAATATTATACCTTGCAGGAGAAATATCAACATGGATAGAAAGATGGTAGACTACACGGACTCTCCCTATGAGTCATATGAGAAACATGGTGGGCACTCTTTTGATTTGGCAGACACATTGAGAAGCCTAAAGAAAGAAATAAGGAGTTGAAAGGCAGACAATGACAGGATCATACAGGCATAAGAGAAACAAGCAGAGGTGAATGAAATACTTCTTCAAAGCTTGTCATATTTACAGAAACAAGGGCTACTTTGGATCATTTATGGATGGGAGTATAAAACTAATGGGGTATATGGCAGTAGGTCTCCTTGTAGACATAGGTCATATAGACCAGATACAATGAGAGATGAAAAATTTTGGATACTCTGGATAGTATGGGTGATGAGTACCGGTATCATTCCAGTTCTGGTTCAGATAGACATCATGATCGTCATCATTATCATCCTTATAGCATGAGTGATAGGGGATACATAAAATATGAATTTAAGAAATAAAATCCACCTACTTTTGACGAGGACTTGACGAAAAAATAAGAGGAATAATCTTGGATACTTGGGATGAAAAATTTATTTGAGTTGCATGAGTACTCAGATAACATGAAGGCCAAGATTTCTATCTTCAGTCTTAGAGGTAAATCAGACATATGGTGGGAAGATGTGAACTGGATTAGACACATCAAGACAAATGACTTCATTTGGCACAAGTTCAAAGGACTTTTCAGGAAGAAATACTTGTCACAAAGGTACTACAATAGCAAGGCCAAAGAATTTTATGAGCTAAATATGGGATCAATGACAGCTGAGGAGTACACAAAAAAATTCTTGGAGCTATTGAGGTATGTACCATATCTTGAGGATGAGAAGGTCAAAGTTCAATGATTTTTTCGTGGTTTTACATTAGAATTCAGAGATCATATTGAGTATGATGAGCCTCATACACTTGAGAAAGTCATTAGGAAGCTGAAGCAGTGCTACGAACAATCAAAGCGAAAGAATGAGTATTAACAAGGATGGGAAGGGAAGGAAAAAGGTAAAGGTAAATGAAAATCAAAAATATCAAGGATGTATAATGCAGAAGAGAAAGAAAATGTTGCACCGCAAAATAAGTTTAATCTAGTTGGACAGGGAAATAGGCCACAACAACATCAACACAGATCACAACAACAACATGGAGGTAATGGTACAGGATGGTTGGAGTGTTGGAAATGCGATGAGGAGAATATTAAGAGATATTTTCCACAAAATCAGGGTGGGAGTACTGATATATACAGAGCACAGGAGGCACAAATTGTTGGGGATGTTGGGCAGATAATTCCTCGTATTTATGCAGCAATGGACAGCAAGAAGGAATATCACCAGGATTTTATCATTGAGATTGACGATAAGATTTGTGATCAAATTATTTCTATTTTGATTGATATTGGATATAATTATAGCCATGTTAGTCTTGACTTGGTGGATAAGTTTGGTTTGAGTAAGGACATGCATCCAAAATATTGGTTAGTGCAGTTAGCCACAAGTACGAAGAAAAGAGTTCACCATTGGGTAAGAGCTTGTGCATTTGAGTTAAATGGTATGCCTACAGAAACATACTTGAACATATTTCCATTGGGTTCACACAATATGCTATTGGGTATGGATTGGTTGTATCTTCACAGGACAAAGGTAGATTGTTGTTGAGTAAAATAATTTGCATTAGATTACTAACATAAATTATCAATCTGGTATCCGTAGGCCTTGTGAGACATACGTTCACAATATATGCTAGGGATCAGTTGATCAAAAACTAAAAAATAATCTACACCATTCCTACATTAAATTGAAAATCTATTTTACATTCAGTAATTAAAATTTAATCTACTTGCATAAATGAATTCTAATCTAGGATTTTTGTATTGAAATCAAAGACAAGTAAAAAGCATGTTGTTGTATATCTAAATTCCCAAATAAGATCCAATTGGAAAATGATGGAACCACTTTCTTGAGATGATTTAGCGAGCACAAATTTACCCAGTCAACTGCAAATTCTATTGCTAAGAATTTAAATGACAAAGACAAGTAAAAATCATGTTGTTGTATATCTGAATGCCTAAATCTGATCCAATTGGAAAATGATAGAACCACTTTCTTGAGACGATTTAGCGAGCACAAATTTACACAGTCAACTGGAAATTCTATTACTAAGAATTTAAATGACAAAGACAAGTAAAAAGCATGTTTTTGTATATCTGGATGCCCAAATCTGATCCAATTGGAAAATGATAGAACCACTTTCTTGAGACGATTTAGCGAGCACAAATTTACACAGTCAACTGGATATTTAATATAAGAAAGCATGTAAAAGGAAACTAAGACAACTGTATGACCAAATACTCAATCATCCATTTTGGAAGAATGACAAAATCATCTTCTTGATATGATTTAACAAGCATCTGATTATACAATAATTGTAAACTTAATCTAAGAAATCATTACAAAGCATGTAAAAGGAAACTAAGACTATTGTATGACCAAATACTCAAATCATCCAATTTTGGAAGAATGACAAATTCATCTTCTCGAGATGTTTTAATTAGCATCTGACTATACAGTTATTGTAAACTTAATCTATGAAAGAAAATAAATATTAATCTATGAAAGAAAATAAATCTCACACATTGTAGGTGGTCGATCCAAAAGTATGAGAGATGGTAAGTCGAGAGGCTCTATATGTAATAAAAGCCAAGTCAAAGTGAAAGAACACTCATGAGTAAGGTGCCACAATCTAATTCTGTATTCAAAGCTTGAGCATAACTCCTAACTTTACACATGCCTTTGAAAGGAGAAGGCTCTCATATTTATACAAATTCCGAAGCAACCTCCTCATTAATGAGGATCCTTCTTTCTCTACTTTGATCCATAATATTCTCAACCAATTTTATAATCATAGGCCATATATCCCTCCTTCAAACCTCCTTGATATCATGAAGACAAATTCGAATTTGATCTTTGGGAGCCACATAAGAGAGCCTTGGAAGCTTCCAATGAACCTACACATGTCACAAAACTCTTTCCAATTTTAAGGTATAAGCATATGCATATTATTTCCTAACTTTTATCACGAATTCACTTAAAAACACTATAAATTAATAATGTTTGGAAAAACCAAGGGTAACCCAAATGATGATAAAAGTGAGATGAATGTAGTGACATGGTAGTGAAATGGAGGTGATATAATGGATATGATGGTGAAAGTGGATGTATTTTTAAGGACATTTCTGAGACTCAACAATTTCTATGACAAAGATATTGAGTGTTTGGATGACAACGGGGAACTAATAGCTTTATAGGGAAAGAATAAAGCCACATCAGTTAGGATGGTGACAACCATGCAAGCCAAGCGCAGTCATAGGAAAGGGTGTGTGCTATTTGCAATTCATATCTCTAGTGGAAAAGGTAAGGAGGTTGATGATGCTAATGTTTTGAGAAGGTATCCATTTTTGTATTAGTTTCAGGATGTGTTTCCAGCAGAGATTTTAGAGTTTCCACCTCACAGGGAAGTAGACCTCTCTATTAAGTTGGTGCCAGGGGAACTCTAGCATAAAAAACACCTTACAGGATGAGCACACCTGAGTTGGTAGAATTAAATTTGAAGCTGCAATAAATGCTTGAAAAGGGGTACATTAGGCCAAGTGTATTGCCATGAGGCGCACCAATGTTTTTCATGAAGAAGAAGGATGGCACCCTTAGACTATGCATTGACTACATGTAGTTGAACAAAGTGACCATCAAGAACAGGTACCCATTACCGAGGATCGATGATTTGTTTGATCAGCTAAAGGGAGAAATAATGTTCTCTAAGATGGACTTGATATTGGTGTATCATCATGTACACATAAAAGAGAAAGAAATCTATAAGACCACATTCTGGACCAGGTATGAGCATTATGAGTTTGTTGTAATTCCATTCGGTTTGACTAATGACCCAGCTACATTTATGTGTTTGATGAATACTATCTTGCATCCTTATTTGGACATGTTTGTAATTATGTTTATTGATTACATATTGGTTTATTCTAAAAATTAGGAAGAGCATGTCGAGAATTTGGAAGCAGTGTTGAGGTTGTTGAGAGAGAATCAGTCTTATGCTAAGCTCAAAAAATGCAACTTCTTCCAGACAAAGGTACACTACTTAGGAAATGTTGTCTCCAAGGAGGGAATTGCAGTATATCCATAAAAGATAAGGGCCATTATGGAGTGGGCATCTCCTAATAATGTAGATGAGGTGAGATCATTCATGGGATTGGGAGGTTATTACATGAGCTTCATGAGGAAATTCTCACATAATGGTTATCCTATTACATCATTGCAGAGGAAAGGTAAGAAGTTTGATTGGACATAGGAGTGTGAGGCTAGTTTTAAGAAGCTTAAGTAGTTGTTGACACATGATCCAGTGTTAAAGATTACAAATCCGGACAAGGATTTTTTAGTGTGTACAGATGCTTGCAAGGGAGGACTTAGTGGAGTCCTTATGCAGGATGGACAAATGGTAAGATATGAGTCACAAAAATTGTACGAGAATGAACAAAACTACCTGAAACATGATCTTGAGCTAACAACAATCACATTGGGTTGAGGTAATTGTTTGACCAACCAAATTTGAATGCCAGACAGGCTAAATCGTTGGGCATGATCTGTGAGTTTGACTTCGAGATTAGCTACATCAAGGGAAAGGAGAACAGGGTCACAGATGCGCTTGGTAGACGAGTACAGGTAAATCACATAGCAGCTATGAGCTCCTATGGGACAGACTTACAGGATAGGATCTTGCAGGCAGGTCAGCTGGATCACAGGTATATGGAGATTATGCATATGTTGTAGTAGAGTATAGGTAGTGGCACAGGTATAGGTATAGGTGTTGGTACAGGTATAGTTACAGGTGGTAGTACAAGTACAAGTACATGTGGTAGTACAAGTGCAGGTGTACAGGATTTAGACTACCGTCTCACAACAGATGGGTTGGTTAGAATTAGAGACAGGATATATGTACTAGACATTAGTGAGCTCAAGAAGGTGATCTTGATGGAGTTTCATGTGAAACCATATTCGGGTCACCCAGGCTACCAGAAGACATTGACTCCAATGAAGATATTTTATTATTGGTCGAATCTAAAGAGATATGTGGGAGAGTTTTTATCGAAATGTTTGGATTTTCAGATAGTTATGTTAGAGTGTAAAAATCCAACTTGAAAGCAGTGCAGGATAGGTAGAAGATTTATGTAGACAATAACATGTTGTTCAAGGAGTTTCATTTTTGGGATTAGGTGTACTTTCACATCAAGCCCAAGAATATATCCTTGTGGATTGGATCATGTGCTAAGCCGGCACCATGGTTTTGAGGACCCTTCAAGATCATTGAGAGGATCAAACCAATGGCCTATCGACTTGCATTGCCTTCCATGGTGAAATTCCATGATGTTTTTCATATATAATTTCTCAAGAAGTATGTAAAATATGTTGATCATGTGATTGACTGGTCTGTATTGCAGGTGGAACCAGATGGATAATTCCAGCTGGAGTCTCAGTGTATATTGCAGAAAAAGGTGCTCATGCTCCAGAACCAAGCAATAGAGAAAGTTAAAGTGAAACGAAAGAACTTTGGGCCCGATGAAGCTACATGGGAGATGGTGGATCAAATGCAGGCTATGTATCCTTCCTTGTTTTCTGGTTGAGGAAAAACGGTTTTGGTGTGATGTTGGTATATGTTTGGCATACATTTTTGTGATGTTTTAGTATATGTTTTGATGTGATGTTCGAATATATGTACATATGTATATGGATGTAAATAACACCATGAGTTATGTTATAAAGCTCCAATAACTGGTATGGGTGTCATGTGATTATATTTGTCATGTTAGTTTTCTTTTCAATAGGGTGATCATTGTAAATATTACATCGAGCTATGTTATAAATCTCCATGGGTAGTATGTTTACTTTTCAACAGTTTTGCTGAGGTATATGTGTGGTTGAACACCGAGGACAGTGTCCCCGAAGGGGGAGGGTTCTGCAACAAACCTGGTGAAAATTCCATTTAATAAAGTTAAAAATAATAACCATGGTTGATGGGACATGTATTCCAAGCTGAATGTTGGGAAAAACATCCTAGTGGGTGTTCATTTCGGTTATTATGGCTAAGGAAATAGGTAAAGTATTTGGAAAGGAAAAATGGAATTTTTGACACATTTATTTATGAAAATAATGATAATTAGGAGAAGAGGGAGATGAAAGGTCACAGGTTTAATGTGAGGAGGAAAATGAAGGAAAATAGTGGAAAATGAAGAAAATAGTTGCCTCTTCTATAAAAATGATTATGAGGATCACTTGGTACCTTTTTGTCAGTGCATTTTTGGAGCTCTCTCATTTTTCTCTCTCTCCCTATTGGACACGGATTTTTTTGGAGCACTTTGGCATTGGAGCAAGAAGGTAAAGAAAGCAAGAAGAAGGAGGAAGCAAGCAAGGAGGAGCATGAATCAAGCAACTACAACAAGATTCTTTGCAGGAATTGATTTGCATGTATAATTTCCTTGCTAGATCTGGAATTCATGGTATTGCATGTGGTTATTTTTTGTCTTGGCATCGAGTTTTCCAAGTGTGACAGTGTTTTAGCCTTTCCATTTATGGATAGCCATGGTGTGGTGGAGTTCTCATGGTTTGGTTTAGCTAGATTGTTGGATGGATTCAAAACTGAGTGAGGTGGATCTCTGAATTATTATAGAACCGTTTCATGTGTTTCCTTAGTTTAGGGCCTGGTAATCTGGGTTTGCATTGTGGTAAATCCTGAGAGGTGGTTGTCTCTCCATTCAGGCCTATGAATCCAAGGTTTGGGATATACGATAAACCCTGGAGAGTATGTCTCGGTTTAGGGCCTAGTGACCCATGATTCAGACTATGGGTTGCGGTAAATCCTGAGATACTAGGAGACAGGAAAATTCCTCATGGTTTAGGAGGATAGAATCCAGTGACGTCCATGCTTGTGTTGGCCTAGTGATCAGGTGTGGATCACGGTAAATCCTTATTTCTATTTGATGAGGGTGAGGTGGTTTAGCCTCGGGATGCCCTGGTTGGTTATTTCGGTTTGAGTCCCACATTCATGCTTGGAATATGGCATGGGGGTGATTGGCTGAAGAGATATTTGGCTCAGCCAATCTATGGTCGAGTGGAATGTGGAATTCTTATCTCCGGTTGGTTTTTACACTCATTAATGAGAAGCTCATTTCTTTGGTATTTGATGTATAATTTCACTGGTTATTATGTGGATTCTATTGTTGTTGTATCCATGAAATTTCTGTTGTTATTATGTTGGTTATAAGCATTTATTTTATCAGTGATGATGTATGTATCTATCCATGTTTTTACTTGTAAATGAATGCACAATGTATCTATTTAAAAATACATTGCATGGAAGCTAATGATGTAGGGTAGCAGTGCTTCTTAGCGATTCTCATATAAGTATGAGACCCCTATGCTCAGTTCTATTTTTTATTGTTGTAGCTTTCATGTTTGTGACATGTTTGAAAAAATGCTTGGAATGGCTAGGAGGGGTCCAGATGAGTTCTTATTGATGTGATTTATTCTATATCATTGTCTTGTTTTTATTTATCATCTCTGAACTTTTCTTGAGGTTTTGGATAGAGCACTGGGTTTTGGGCCTGAAAAGGTGGCTCAAATCTCAGGGCCGTTGGCACATAACTAAGTATTTGGGGCCCTAGCCACTGGCATGCAGTGTTATTCCTACGACTATATCCTCATGGCCACTGACATGCAGTGTTATGCCTGTGGATATGGCTCAAAGTGGTCAAAATGTCAGTGTGACCTAGGGATAAGAGGCATGGATGGTTGGGTTACCTCTTGGGGGTGTTGTTGTTGTTGTACAAGGTTTGTATGTTGTGTTTCTATTGGTTCCACTTCCTTAAGGTCACCTAGGAGGTTGAATCTCATTATAGTATCCTCTTGTCGCATGTTTACCCCGGTTGGTCGGTTACTTAGGTAGATGTGGGAAGAGGGTGTTACAACTTGACTTATATCGGAAAAAAGACAAAATTTGGCATACCGAGTAGACTACTAGAATCATTGAATTCCTGATTGTAAATATTAAGTTAAATTTAGATTGTTTCAGATAAATGTAAAACAATCATCGAAAATTTTTACACAAATAGTTCCAATGCACATCTCTCTCAGGAAATCTATAACAAAGATTAAGAAATATGTTGGAAAATCTCGCAATGATTCATCTCGCTTCATTCTAAGTAGGTTTATCTTTTATATACTTTCTCATGATTATATCCCTCAAAACAAGATTCAAACTCATCCATGAATCGTTCAAAATAATTGATATATGTGGTTGGTATATTGCTACACCATTCTTTGATGCAACCTTCAAAAGTAAGAGTGAAAAGTATGCATATGGCACTGTCATGACACACACTTTTAGAGATACAAATTTCAAGAAATTCAATTATATGCTTAGATGCAGAGATTTCACCCTTTCCATCAAACCTATTCTTAGAAAAGAGATCAAATTCCTTAATGGGGATTGAAATATTTAATCTTTCAAAAAAAAAACGGGAGCAAGGATTTGGGAAAGAGACGTTTTATATCAAAATTTAAAACAAGACTCCACAGGGTTAGCTTGTCATTTTACCTCCTTCTAGTGCCAAATCTATAGACAAGGTAAAATGTACCACCAAAAGTAAGGGGGTATCCCCAGTGTGAAGCCCCAATTATATCTTGCCCCATTTGGGATAGTATCCCTGTCTAATATTTGGGCTTGGTTGCCACCATGTTTTTTTTACTCTTGGTTGTTCAAATCAAGAGAGGTCAATATGGGAGGAAGAGTGAAACATTTGGAAAATGTGCATGAAATAAGCCTATGATTGATAAATCGCATAACATTTTACAAGAATATAAAAACAAAATAATAAGGAATATATCTAAAGAAGGAGTGAGTAAGCTAAACCATCTAAGACATACACAAATGAGAAAGTACTAGAAGTTAATTGCAAACTAGTTCACAATAGGTTACTAGTATAGTGTGGAATAAGATAGAAAATATTCAAAGCAAACATATAATCCATAAGCCATGAATTAGTTTGTCAATATATATCAATATATAAGCACACATTCACCCACAATAAAGTAATGGATAGTCATTACAACTACCATGAAAATGCACGGGAATCGATGCAAAGTGTGAAAATATTCTTGTTAATAATGTTGCAAATTCAAGTACAAGTGCCACAAGCCCATCAAAATCGAATAGTGAAATGAGGGTTACTCATATCATCTCCAAGAGAAAACCTTAGCCTCACTACCACTCATCCTAAAAGCTACTAAGAGTGATAGTGCTCCAACTATCTAAGCACAATAGCTATCAAAAAGCTAACAGAGATCCAATGCTAAAAGGTATCCATTATGAATGAGGCATGAGGGTACCTTTATGAAAATGGGTGGGTGAACTTTCATCTATCCCATGACTCTTCAAATTCCCTCATGACCCATTTGACTTCTAAGACTTTTCATATTCTAAATGTCTCTTGGATAATTTTAACATTTATTTTTTTCACGAATATTACAAAATATTATTTACAATATGAGAAAGGAATGTAATGGACTTTGATGTTGCAACTTGTAAGTCCATATCACCATATACCATCCAAGCAAATTTATTCCTACAAGAACACAACCAACAATTAGGACACCGGATTGCAACCCTTCCAAACAACTATATATCGACGGTTTTATAACACATATAATCAATATTACAGGATTCAAAGGAGATTACTGGTGTATACCATACCTGATCAGATTCATAAATGTGTGATTGAAAACAATCAAAACCAATGGGAAATGACCATTACTCTTTGAACCATGTCTATCGCTTCCGTAGAAGCCTTCAAATCTAATAATTAGTCGTGAAGAGCCTTTGGAAATGATTCCAAATGACAACAGGGTATTGGCAAGCTTCTCATTATGATTATGAAAAAGTATGATAGGGGCTTCATTAATTCTCTTAGACCCCTTCCTTCTAAAGAAGATGCATCTTCCATGTACTTGGTTGCATCACTTTTATTTGCAAATTATTTACAACTTAGTTGTCTTATGCGGTTTTTAGAAGCATTTGGGGCATTTTCCTATAATTCTTCTCACTTCCTTTTGTATATTCCATATTTATAACATGTTTACAAGTCTTGTAATCTGCTCAACCTTTTTTCTCTTACTAAATCGTAGACCTTTAGTTGTTGGTATTTTTTCTAATGATTGAAATATATTAGGTACTTAACATTGCAATCAGAAGGATGTCTTTGACTATTATGCACATTATTTATTGAAACATGTTTATCTAATAAAAGTGGAACTCTTTGGACATTCATTTTCCACATAAATACTTTAAACTGATTATGGACTAAAATCAATGCAATTTTTTTATCAACAACCTCTTTCCCATTTTCTCTTACTGATGTCCCCAGAAATTGGAACTTGAAATTCCATAGGTGCCTTAAGATCTAGCAACATTATGGGTTCCACTATCACTGGCCTTGATTTTGTATAACATTGTCTAAAAGCATATATAGTAGCAAGCTTGAAACTAAGCTCACTAGACTCTACTAAATGTGTTGCCCCATTTGTCAACACCACCCTTATATGTTCAACTGGATGACCAATTAGTAAACCTGAGTTACTTACTTTTTTGAGCCCATTCTCATTGGTTGAGATAGAACTTGAAGGTGTTGCTTGTCCAATCATAATATTATTAAATTCAAATTTTGTGATTGGATGCTTTCAGTATTGGTTCAATATAATTTATAACCTTTTTTTATTGATGTTGACCAACACTTTGTTCCTTGTGAATATAATCAAGCTTTGGATCAAGAACATTCTTATATTTCATAGTGTTATTTTTCGTATCCACAGATGCACCCATTGAATAACAAAGCACTCCAAACAAGAGAGGATGTAGGAACATTTTTGCAATGACTAAACCTTTTGCAAGATTTTATTATCATGATCATATCTTAAAGAACTATATTTATTCACATGCAATAATATATCATGTTTTTCATATGGTAGAATGTTGCAAATGGTAGTTTCACGAGTATCCCTGCTACCAATCAATGCTTTCCCTACATTATTGAGTGTGGAATGCCGGTCCAAAAAATATTCTATACAAATATCTCTTTCATGATCATATTTTCTCAAGATGTTCATTTTTCTACATAATGGGGGTGCTTCCAGTAATTTATCTGTGATCAGAACCAACTCTAAAAGGGCAGAGTTGTAAGCCAGACTATGTTCGTGTTGCTTGGATCAACTTGTAAGTTGGCTATAAGTCTCATTTCTCCAAGTATGTTGAATTCCCCTTAAAGGCACAATACTCGTATGATGTCTTGAGCAATTGCTTTGTTAATTGTTTGTTACAGTTTTGATGAGAAGCAACTGTTTCTAGGGAACCTTGGATTTTGGTTTTATCTCTCTTGGCATGAGCCTCTAACTTGTTTGACGGTGTCTTTTTTTTCTATTTTAGGTAATTTAGGTGTTCCTCCACCTTACCTAATAATTTGGTTTTCAGTGCTAATTCTACTACTATGATTTATTCCTACCTTCCCTCAATAGAGAGCATAATGTCAAGGTTCTTAAGATCTATGAGATTTTTTGAAAGCTCCTCTTATACATTGGATTTTCATCTTGTTTAAATTTCTTCCTGCAACCTTACAGTTTCCATGGTTCTTTCTTTCTAAAGCTTGTCTTTTCATGGCTTCTTCCTTCAAGGCTGCATTTCCTCAACTTTTTATATTGCAACATTGATGTTTATGCTATGATGTTGTTATATATATTCATTTAACTCGGAGTTGTTACATGAGGGGCCTTATGACGAGATAATTTATCACAAAGTTAGTAACATAAAGCCTCTTCCCACTAGATGCTTCATGTAATGCCTTCTTTGAATGTATCTTGTTCTGTTCATTTGAATGAGGTTATCATTTTAGACCTGTGACCTAAGCCTATAAATATATGAATTTTATATTGTTCTATTGGGTTTACACCTTCCATACATGGATCATGTATCAAATTATGCTTATAGTTATTACTAAAACACAAAGCATAGAATCCATTATTCCTGTTTTCTCGCGTAAGGCTATCTGTGCCAAAGTCATAGCCATAACCTTAACCTCCATTCATTACAGTTATCATAATAAAAAGTTGTATGAAACCTATTCCATAAGTTGTGTGAAATTATGTTCATTAAATAAACACATATAACAACCTACATTCCACTTTTCCTTTTCATCTTTTTCATACTCTTCATATTTATTTTCACACTAATTTATTGTTATTTCCTATAAGCAATGGTAAGCATACTTAAATAATGGACAAACTTATATGAAATAACAATTTGAATGCATGATGTAAGTATCCCTCGAAGGAGCATAAGAAAATATCAATTGCTAAATGTTTTTTATCATGAAATGATGAATAGATTGTTCCTCAAACTACAAATTCCCAAAAATTTAAATACTCTTTGCAAGAATTTTCCAAACTGTTTTGTCTAGCTTTTCCTTTGTTTTCTTCGAAGAGTTGGATGAGGTTGCATCCTCATTGACCACTTCCAAGTCTGAAAACAAAATATTTTGATAAAATTAATTTTAGGATGGAAGAAGAGTATTTTCTTCTATGCGTAAACCATAAGTAGTATATGCTTACGCGTAAACAGGTTGTATGTGGCAACATTGTTAGGTAAATTTGACTTAGGGATAGAGTCAAAGTTGACCGGATTATTAGTGGGGTTTAGGATCTATAGTTTGTTGGTATTCCATGGTAATTTTCTCATGATATTCATGTACTGTAGTTCTTAAAAGCTAAAAAGGTAAGTGGGGAAGAATCACTTGGCAGGGTTAGCCAAAGTTTTGTCCAAAACTAGTGAAATTTCATTGGATTCTGTTTTTACTAGATTAAATTCGTTACAAATTTTTAATATGCGATTGTTGTTAGTTGATTTATTAATTCTCTTGGTCGATATTTTGTTTTTCTGCTATTAATTTTCTTGGTATCAGAGCCGTAGGTTGGATCAGGTGCAGGTTGGTGTATTTTGGCTTCAGAGCGGGATGATGTTACGTTAAGGATCACGTTGCAACGACTATTACGTGCAACAGTGTTGTGGAGATAACATGGAAGGCGAATATGTTGTAGGAGTTTCTGGATGTTGCAACCCATGTGTGCAGGAGGATTCTAGTTGTTAGAGAATGCAGTAGCGAAGTTTGACAAAGCCGCGCCATATCAATGGGAGAACGTGGCCATCTGCGTGGTGGGGAAAACATTGGTAGAGGTGAGGCATTACGAGCTTCTTGTTGAGGATGTGACTGGATCTGGTCATTCATGGAGTTGTTTACAGGTCCAACTCCAACCAATTTAGCAGTAGCAACATCAATGCAGCAATCCATTTCACATTTATTATATTTTCTCTTTTCGCTGTCCATCTTCGCTATCGTCAAAACCATATCACTCATTGGATGGAGTGAGAATTAGAGAGGTAACAACAACAACTGCTTCTGGTTGGAACAAAGTAACCTGAGCAATCTATGTGTTCTTCTCTGATTCTCCTATGTAAATGATACTCTTTAGTGTATGGATATGAATAGAAATATGGAGCGAGGTGTATAATATTTATGGGCCCGTGATATCCGATTTCTTTTCCATTCCGACTTCAGAGGTTTGAATCCCCAATGTTGCGGCCAATTGGAATTTCAAACCGTGATAACCGTCAAATTTGACTGTTCATAATGAGGAGTCAACTTTGAGATCTCATGTGTACCGATCATTGCCATGTTGGAGCCAGTTTTTCATTTGTTGTTTGAAATTGTTGAGGTGACTCTGTTTGTAAGAGTGTTGCCATGTTGGAGCCAGTTTTTCATTTGTTGTTTGAAATTGTTGAGGTGACTCTGTTTGTAAGAGTGTTGTAGCGATGAGAAACTGGGAACGCACAATGAAAGATGTCACAGGTGTTCTTTGGTGTGAGTACACTTGTCTTTGATAGCATATATTCATGTGTAAAGCAGAAAATTTGGAGGATGTGTAAACTCTGTGATGATCTCATATCAGCAAATACCAAAACGAATTGGTGTGGGGCTTTGTATGGTTGTACAAAGCGACTTTACAATGTTGTATTTATTCCTAAGATTTCTGAGAGATCGCATGATGTCCCCAAACCCAGCGTATTAAAATGATGTTTTGTTTTAAGTGTGTAAAATATGTAAAGGCGCAGAATTCATTATTGAATAGTGAAATATAATTACATTAGTTGTTTTTGACATTTTATGGTGTCGAGAGAACATTTGGCTAATTTGATTGTGTGAATTTGTTATACGTTGATGCGTCTTGTTGTGTTTCAGGCTTCAAGAGCGTCAACTACAGGTTACAGTATGAGATCCATTTGTGTGAAGCAGGTCAAGTTGTTAGATCAACTCTTTAACACATTCAGTATTCGGACTACTTTCCTAGCCACTAATGGATAGCCGAAAGCGAAATATCCAGCAAATGGTGATTTCTCCATAGGATGGTTCATCACTTGTCAGCTCTAATCACGAAAGCCCCGACGAGCTGAGTTGTCAATATTGTTGATCTTGCAAAGTTCATTATTGAGGGTCAGAAGTAGGTGTACTTTAAATGAGTCGTAAGGTGAGATCGAAGATGTGGAGAGAGAAAGAGCAAAGTCCAGATGACTGCAGAGTGGGTAGAGTTGTTGATGAAGGCCAGTGAGACGAAGATCATTTTTATATAATATGTATGTAAGAATTAAGGGGGAGTGTTGGAAGATAATTCGTCCATACTCATATTAGAATTAGTTACAGATTTGTTGGTGGATGTTAAGAGAATATCTCAACCTCCCTATTCATATTTAGAAGTGGTTGGATCTAACCAGCACCATAAATATTGTTATGTATTCATGTGATTTACGTTGTGTAATAGAAATTGTTTTATTTGTGTGTGAATCTCTATTTTTTTTATCAAAGTACCAAGCTCAAAGTATTTAGCAACATGAGTAGAGGCAGAGAATTCAAACCATTGGTGAATCCCAAAATAACAAGGATGAGTTTTGTTGTAGATGAAATCTGAGTGGATTGGTGTAGTTGATAATCAATTATTCAATAGGTCGTCGAATCTGAGCCATATGACACAACAAGAGAGCTTAAGCCTCATAGTTGAATCAAGGTTGGCCCTCAAGTCCAAGCTTAGGGCTAGGAATCTCTAGTATTCCCACTTGAAAATGTTAATGTGAGCAGGGATACACTCATTCAATTACAAAGAGTTAGTACAAGGCGAGTAATAAGAGGAGAGTATCATGCCGGGAGAGTGTGGAAATGAAAGGATGTAAGGAAGAGCAACAATTTTTTTATATATATAATGAATTTTAATTTTTGCATGTAAATGGGCATATAGATGTAACACTTGGTAAGGTATGGTACCCCTAGTTAATCACTTGTAAATTCTAGTTTAGACCTATTAAATTGAAATGATGTGATCTCTATGCATTATTCATTAAACCAAATGTTACATTTATACTTTAAGGTTCAATTATATCTTCGTAACCAAATATAACTAAACTATAACTATATGCCTAACTATATAGAGAAATCTTGTAGGATTACAACATTTCCCACCTTAATTCGAAGGGACATCTGACATACCAAGTAAAGATCTAAACTTTTCGAACTTTTCACGCCCTAATTCTTTGGTAAAAATATCTGCAATTTGTTCTTAAGTTGGACAATGAGTCAGGTGAATTGTTTTGGCCTCCACATGATGTCAAATCAAATGATACTTAGTGTTGATATGTTTGGTTCAATCATGAAACTTTGGATTTTTGGCTAATTGAATTGCGGAAGATTTGTCGACAAATACGAGATTTGACGATTTTTGTTTCTCCTGCAAATCTTCGAGTATTTTCGAAGCCAAATGATTTCCTTAGTGGCTTGATATGCTGCGACATATTCGGCTTCGGTGGTAGAATCATCAGGAACATATTGCTTAATTGATCTCCAAATGATGGTTGTTGATTTAAGATTCATCAAATAACTAGAAGTTGAGACTCCATTCTCTTTATCTGCATCAAAATTAGAATCCGAATAACCAACAAGGTGGAAGTCTAAAGCTTTTTAATATTTGATGTCATAAGTTTCGGTTCCTTTTAAATATTTTAGAACTCTTTTTACTACTACCTAATTCCCCTCACAAGGATGATGCATAAACCTGGAAAGTATTGCGACAACAAATATTATATAAGGACGAGTAATAGATAAATAAATCAGACTTCCAACAAGTTGCATGTACTTTGTTGGATCTTCAAACAGTTTTCCTTCTTTGGAAGTGAGTTTCAAATTCTGCTCCATTGGTATAGCAAAAAGATTACAATTCGTCATACTATATATGTTCAATAACTTACCAACATATTTCTTCTGAGAGATGAAAATATGTTGTGGTTTTTTATCAACTTGAGTTCCAAGATAATAATGAAGTAAACCTAAATATGTCATATCAAAAACATTTTTCAATTCCTTCTTAATAGATTATATATATTCATCATTATTTCTTGTGATCATCAAATCACCAACATATACAATTAGATATACAACTGATCTTCCAACTTTCTTCACGAAAAGAGTTGCATCATCTAGGTCAAAATTTTACAATTTAACTTAAGAAAATGTTCAGTTAGTTTCTCATACCATGCCTATGGCACTTGTTTCAAGCCATATAAATACTTCAATAGTTTACAAACCTTTTGTTCTTTCCCTTTAACGGAAAAACCTTCTAGTTGAAACATGTAAACATCTTCTTTCAAATCTCCATTTAAAAAAGCAGTTTTGACATCCATATGATGAATTTTCCATTTTTTTTGAGCTGCAATAGCAAACAAAGATATGATAGTGTCCCATTTAATTGTAGGAGAAAATTTCTTTGTATAGTCAATGCCCTCTTTCTGTGCATATCCCTTCGCTACAAGCCTTGCCTTGTCCTTTTCTAGTGAACCATAAGCTTTATACTTAATTTTATAAATCTGTTTGCAATCAACAGATTTGATGCCAACAGGAGGATCCACCAGCCTCCATGTGCCATTTTTTATGAGAGCATCATATTCCTTTTGCATTGCATTTTTCCATTGATGATAAATACTAGCTTCTTCAAACCAAGTAGGTTCACAATCCACGGAAAAATTAAATTCACAATGAGAATAGTTACTTGAGGAACTTCAGCATTAAACTCGTCATATTTGTTTTGAAATGTTCGAATACTAGTTGATCTTCGCAAAGGTTGTGTAGGAAGTTTCTCATCTTCTTCATCTGTTGTAGGAAGTTGCTTATCTTCTTCATTTGTCTCAGTTATTTCCATTTTTTTTCCTTGTTTCTGTCCCTGCCATGTCTGTAGAAAAACTTGCATTAACCAATTTCTCATCATTGAGAGAAGGAAACTCCGCAGACTGATCTACTATAAAAATCCCCCCTTTAGGATGTGGAACTATATTATCTTATTCATAATAAAACTTTTGAGGCACAATTTTTTCTATCTGATTAAGTCATCTATCAACAGTGAGGGAATATTTATCAGATTCAAGAAAAAATGCATCTCTTGACAAAATAACTTCTTGTTCTCTTCATCCTATAATCGATATTCCTTAGAAGTCATAGAACACCCTAAAAATATACATTTTCTGCTTGGTTCACTCAACTTATTCCTTTTTTGTTTAGCGATCAAAGCATAACATTGAGAACTGAAATTTTGGAAATGTTCAACAACAGGAAGACGATTATACCACATTTCATATGGGGTTTTTTGTTAATGATGGAGGAAGGGCACATATTTCTAATGTATGATGCACAGAGGATTGCTTCTCCCAAAAACATCAATTTTACATTTTTAAAAAACATTATTGACCTTACCATATTAAACAATTTTATGTTCATTCGCTTTGCAACACCGTTTTGTTGTGGATTATATGGTATTGTGGTCTGGTGTTTGATTCCATTCTCTTGCAAATATTTTTCAAAAATAGGTGAAGTATATTCTCCCCCATTATCAGTCCTTATAGTACCAATATTAAGTTGAGCTTCATTTGTTATCAAGAGATGAAATTTCTTAAACACATAAAAAACTTATGATTTTTCTTAAGCAGATAAATCCAACACATCCTCAAATAATCATCAATAAAAGTCAGTATGTATTTATTTCCATTCGCAGTTGGTACACACATAGGTCCACATAAATCAGAGTGTATGAGGCTTAATTTCCTTGTAGCTCTAGTATTAGAATTCTGAAAAAAAAAATTGTGATGCTTGCCTAATATACAAGCATTACATGGGGTCAATTTTATGGGAACTGTTGGAAGTCCTTTATTCCCCTGTTGTTTCATAATTCTAATACTTTCATAATTAATATGACCGAAGCCTGCATGCCACAATAAAGAAGATGACAGAGTATCATTTTTTTGAACCAAATAACTTGTGTTTAATGCAGCAGACGACATACTTTTCAACTTCAACAATTTATCTTCTTCCACACCAATCATTACAATTTTATTGTCAGCTGCTCTTCTAATTTCTATTTTACCATCGAATATGTGAATGGAATGTCCCTGCTATCTTATTTGTATAAGAGATAATAAATTCCTTCAAAACTGTGGAATGTAAAGAACATCATTCAAAGTATAATCTGAAACTCTAGGAATTTTTAACTGAATTGAACCAATCCCAGATGGTTTGATCTGAGACTTATGAGAAAAATACACTACTATGTCAATATTATCACTGAATTGATCAAAAAAATCTCTTCTAAAGGTCATATGACAAGTGGCACCTGTGTCTAAAATCCAACTATCATTCCATGAAGAAAAAGAGGTACTAAAAATATTTTCCATGTGAAAACTACAATGAGCAACAACATAATGTGCATTCTTAGAAGACTGTCATTTTTCTGGAATTAGATGATCTTTCTTTTCAAGCATTTGTTCTCTTCTTTCATTAATTTCTCCCAAGTAATTCTACAGTTTGCAGAAGTATGTCCAATTTTACCACATCTAAAACATTTTATAGTTGGTTTATTAGAAAAATTTCTTTGTTTATCATTATGATGTCTATCTCCTTGAATATTTCTGCCCCCCTCGCCTCTATAATTATTCCTACCACAGCCTCTACTACCCCTTGGTATTTTGACATGTTCTTCTTGAGGTTTTTGGTATTTTTGAGCAAGACATAGGGTTTCGTATCAGAATTATGTGTTGTTTCTTTATTGCCAAAAGTCTTCTCTCTTTCTGCAATTTTCCCTACTAATTTGTCAAAATCTAAATCTTTTAATTTCCCACAAGCTTGGAGAGATTCCAAGTAGTGTGAATAACTAGGGTAAAAAGATTTTATAAAGACGGTAAATTGCAAATCAACTTTAACTCTAGTAGATTCAATTTCATGATTGATGGCTTTGATTTCAGAAGCAAGTTTTATAGGATCATTATCATTCATTTCCAGATTAAATAACTTAAACAATAACTCAATTATATCCAATTTATAATGTGAATCATAAAGTTGTTCTAGTTCTTTTATGGCATCATATGTTGTTTTATTCTAAGCAATGAATCTCCTTACCTCTTCTAAGACTGAAGTGGAGATTAAGGCATACACCTTCTTATCCTTAATTTTCTAGATTGCTAGATGTTTCTGCTCATTAGGTTTCTCTGGTGCATTCCCTCCTCCTCCTTCACAGAATCCATCCCATAAATAATTAAAAATAAGAGTATTTTTAATCTTCCTGAACCATTCTTGGAAACTTTCCTTTCTGGACAGAACAATCTCAATTAATGATACTAGGGAGTTCATGTTTTCAGATAAGTCTATAAGACTACTAAAAATTTGATCCTGATCACATGCACTTTTTTTTCTTTTTTTTATTTAAATTATGATTCAACCACAAAAAAAATGTTCCAAACACAATCACAGGCTTCGATTTCTCTAAAAAAACTATGTTTTTAACTAAAAAAATTTAGCGCTTTTGTGTTTAAGCACAACCAAGCACAATTTTTTTTTTTAAATGTGCTTTTAAATTACAGAATAGCCACTGGTGATTTTACATATGCACTCGCTCAATTGATCACGTCTCCAAATGCAGGTAGTTACCTTTGCAACGTATATTCTGCACAAAACCCATAGTTTTTTTTTTCCCACAACACTGTAGGTTTCAATCATGCCTCTCCAAATGCTGGCATTCAACACAATGGTTAACCCATGCCTCCAAACACTTAACACAGCGATATGCCTCCAAACGCATAGAGAATCCACGGTTCTCCAAACTGCAAACGCACATTAAATATTTAGTCTAATGTCTTCTCGCATTGTAGATGTCGCAAAGAGGTTCTCAACTCGCACTGAGGTCCAAATCATCAGTTTCACTCGATCATGCCAATCGTCGGCTAACTTTTAAGCCAGCTACAGATCAGAAACTCTGCTCCAAAAAAATAATCAAGCAGGTGTAAATGCTTCCAATGATTCATTGTTCTATATGATTTTAGTACAAATAGAGGGGTCACATACGCAAGTTGAAAAACAAAGGGGGCACATACACAAGTTGAAAACAATCAACCGATTAACACCAACGTTGTTGCCGGCCTCCTCGGATCTAAAGCTCCAACTGCTCTGCTGGGTATGGTCCTCGGATCTAAACATCGACTCCACAAAGATATTCATGCGTTAGAACCACTCTGATACCACTGTTAAATTAAAACGTTGTGATCTCTATGTATTATTCATTAAACTGAAGGTTACATTTATACCTCAAGGTTCGATTATATCTCCATAACCGAATATAAATAAACTATAACTATATGCCTAAAAATACAGAAATCCCACAGGATTACAACAAGACCTAGGTGATAGGGGGGTGTTTGGTTAACAAATACCTTGGTATAAAGTTTGAGGGGGGTAAGGGCCAAAGTGAGCAGGGTTGGGCTGACTCACTCGACAAGGTTGGTTGGATTTAGTCAAGGAACCCAAGTCAAGTTTAAGCGGGGAATTTTAGGTGAAATTGACTCGGGGATAGAGTCAAAGTTGACAGGGTCATTAGTGGGGGTTTTGGGCCCATGGTTTGTTGGTATCCCATGGTAATTTTCCCATGGTATTCATGTAATGTAGCCTTTAAAAGGTTGGGAAGAATTTAGTGTAATGTAAGGGCAAGGAGGTGAGCTAGGAAGGCTCACTTGGCTAGGTTGGCTAGTGTTTTGGCCAAGGCTATTGAAATTTCATTTGGATTGGTTTTTCCCCAGAGTTGGGGTTTTCCCAGGTTAAATTGTACGCATATTTTTAATATGTGATCGTTGTTGGTTGATTTATTATTTCTCTTTAAATATTTTGTTTTTCTTTCATTAATTTTCTTCAAACATTTTACATAAACCACTCTACTCTAAAGGGAACTTCTCACGCATCTTCAAGGCTTTATAACCAAAAATTGCACCAAATTTAGACTCCATTCTGGACCTAAAAATACCTTGAATATATATGACCATGCCCTTTGACATCAATGACAACACTATTCTAATATACCTAATGAGGGTATGTAAGATATCCAACTGTCATGTTGCTTCCTTTGAGTTTTGGGCAATACTACTAGTGTCTTGGACATCCCCTTTGACATCAATGATACTTGTCGTCATTAATGACAACACTATGTGAAACATAATTTTTAGGTGGATGGTAGGGTTTAACCTCCATGGAATATTCTAGAATATTCATAGTAGTATACACAAATCAAAGGTTGAAAAGTATCTCCAAAGTAGTTATGTTTTTTTACCTTTTTAATTAAATTTATTAAAAGTTCTTACAAAAAGTGTCATATGAAATGGGTTATGGTTTTTTGGGCATGTAGTTTATTGATCAGCCATGGTATTGTAACAAAACCTATTTATAGATTAATAATTTACACGGTAAATTGGAGGTAAAGCTCCATGGTTAAGAAACTTGTTCCATGTATTTTAACTGTATATATGTTGAACTTTTATATTAATTCATATACTAATGAACTAAGCATTTTGATGTTTATTATGGATTGGTCCCTATTAGCATTTACTAGCCATTTAATCTATTTGGTTGAGCTATTTTAATTAGTTCTTATGATTTTTATGTCTATTGGCATGTCTGTTTTGGAATAGGGCTTCCATAATTTTAATTTAATTATCAATAATTATTACTTAGATGTTAGAGATTTAACCTCCATGGAATATTCTAAAATATTCATAATAGTATACGCAAATCAAAATTTGAGAATTATCTCAGAAGTAGTTATGCCCTTTTTACATTTTAATTAAATTTATTAATTTAAAAAAAAAATGTCACATAAACAAGTGTTGTGAGGTGCGTTATGATTTTTTGAGCATGTGGTATTGGTATACCATGGTATTGAAACAAAGCCTATTTATAGATTATGAATTTTCATCATTAAGTGTAGTTAAATATTCATGGTTAAAAAATTGTGTTGTATGCTTTTTTAAATGTATATATGTTTAATTTATATATTACTTCTTTTTATAATTAATAGTGATGATGATGATATGCATGTCTATCTTGGAATAAACCTTCCACAATTTTAATTTAATTATCAATAATTATTAGATAGATGGTAGGGATTTAACATCCATAAAATATTCTAGAATTTTTTATTAATAGACACAAATCAAAGGTTGAGATTTATCTCCAATGTTGTAATACCCTTTTTTCCTTTTAGCTCTTTTTGATGTTTTTACAACATGATCTTGTAGTTGTGTAAATGTTCATTTGTAAACATTTACATGTAAACTCAATTAAAAATTAATAAAAGGTTCAAAGTAATATAAAGCCTAATATAGGGGAGATGTGGTGTCTATAAATGAGTATACATTTAAATGTTGGCTCAATTAATAATAAAAAGTTTAAAATAATAAATATAATCACATTAATATTGTAATTTTATTTTTACTAATAAAATTACAAACATGTTTTAGATAAAAAGAATATATATATATATATATATAATTATTTTGTAACCATATTTAAATTTAATTAATAAGCATATAAAAACTTAATACTTATAATAAACTTACAATATAATAAAATTCTTAACTATAGATATTCACCTCCACTTTAGGATGCATATTACTATTAAATTGTAAATAATATTTGTTACAATACCATATGCCAATAACATGGATTATGAATACGACATCCAACAAAACCATATCTCATTTCATAATCAAAATATTTTATTTTAATTTAATTTTATAACATTGTTTTAATTTAAATTAATTAAATTATATATATATATATATATATATATATATATATATATATATATATATATATATATATATATATATATATATATATATATATATAATATTAAAGTCTTGATTGGTAGCCCTAGTGGTTGTACCTCTTTTACAAAGACTTTGACCCTTTGCCATGAGATACAAGTTCAAATCTCATTGGGTCCATCAAGGTCAAGCTTAGTGGTTGAGTTCCTTGGGTCCATCTGAATCAGGCTTAGTGGTTGAGTCCTCCTTTTAAGGGTTCTGAGGAAATAATAAAATTTCATCAAAAAGGTTATAATTACTTTTGAGATATATCTAAACCCCATATCCTCACTACTACTAATAATATTATGTGAATAAACCCTATATCCTCATTGACATTAAATCAAGGTTTTAATAAAATTAAAAATGAGAATACTTTTATATATATAGTGACGCAACAAAACCAAAAGGCACCCCACGTGGCTCTTTATTTTCTTAACAATTATATTTATCAATTTATGCCCCTGACTTGTATACCTATATAGATATATATATCTGAACCCTTATATTAATACTCCATCATTTTTAACAAATGACTTATAATAAGCCATTGGCTCTGGGCCCCGCCTCTACGATCGAACGCCCCCTGACGTCACTGCGGGGGTTCGAGGGGTACGGCGACAAATCTCGGCTCGTACCTCCCGCACTGGCCCCACCTCTACGTTCGAACGCCCCCTGACGTCATTGCGGAGGTTCCCGGAGTACGGCGACAATCTCGGTTCGTCCCTCCCGTAGTGAATCTACACCGTCGGATCGTTGTCGATATGGTTCGGGCTCTTTCATTAAACTTCGGGAAAATCCCGCGTGCGACCACCGTCCAATTGCCCTTCCCCAGATCAACGGCCCGTGTGCATTTCGCTCGGCATCCCGCGTCGGGTTTTTAACGCGCGATGGCGTACTTTAAGCGATGGTATTGGAACAGTGGCCCAGCCACGTGTCGACCAATCTATGGAATCGTCCGCGTTCAGGGAAATACCGCCTAACCGCAAAAGCGGTGCGATGAAGTCCAGAAACTGCTCGTGGTTTTGCTACAGTGACTAACCAAGGTTCCGCGTCGGGGTTTTGTTCTTCTTCGTTTATCCTCCGTTTGTTAACTAAAGTTCTGAACACGGTTAAGAATCCCCATTGACTACGAACAAACGTGAGCTTCCTTGTCACGCGGGGTTCTATTTCTATAATAGAGTTCCCGACCAGGGTTCTCTACACAGGCCTCACCTGCGGCTATGGCGAATTCAACAGTCTATCCAACAATTACGGAATTCAAGGGTGGAGAATGGAGTTACCATTACACAATCACCTCTCAGTTAAGCAATTCTTCACAATTATAAATACAGGCAGTTTGGAAATCAACAGGACTTGAAATTTTATTCAACCGGAAGAAATTTCTCAATACACAGAGTTTTTATCGCAGAACTCCTCCCTTCTCTCCTCTTTCTCTCTCTTTACACATCTGAGGGATTACATCTATATACATCAATATGTGTCCTTCCGGTTCCCCTGTGAGGACCGTTATGGAAAATCAACAGCCTAATTACAATTATTCGAAAACTAAAATTATGACAGATGGACTAACCATTCGACTTCTACGATTCTAAATACTCTAAATGAAACAGTCAGCTGAGGTATTGACACCTAGCTGTTACAAGTTAACTGTTCTTGAACCCTCCTAGCCACAACATGTGGACAACCCTCCTACATTGCTGGCCAGTGTCTAATGCCCCTGCATCAGACTCCCGAGGGCAATATTCTTCATGGACTCCTGTCCATGAGCTCTTCCACTGATCTGCCTATCTTCAGTAACATTTCTTCAGTCATCCAAGTGGCATCTTCTTCTGGCTTATCTTTCCATTTGATTAAATACTGAAAGTACTCTCATCCTCTAGTCCTTCTGAATGGCCTTTTATCCAGTATCCTCTCTGGTTACAATGGCTGCACTGGAGGTAGTTGTTCCCTCCATTCAATATGCTCCTTGTCTGCTGCTCCTTCTTCTGCACCATCATCTTCATACTTGTACAAATCTGCAACATTAAAAATGGGATATATTCCAACATCAGGTGGCAATTCAATCTCATAAGCATTTGCAGAAAACTTCCTAAGTATCTTGCATGGTCCAATCTTTTTGAACTTCAGTTTATTATAATGCCTCTTCGGGAATCTCTCCTTTCTCAAGTGTGCCAAAACCAGATCTCCTACTTCAAAATGGACTTCTCTTCTGCTCAATTCCGCTCTGCTCTTGTATCTGATGCTGCTGCCTTGTAGTTGTTGTTTCACTTGTTCATGTATGGCCTGGATCTCTGAAGCAAATTCTTCACCATCTGCACTCCTTAGCTCTGCTCTTCCCAGATTTCTTAACTTTGATATTCCTCTGGGGTGCATTCCATAAACTATATGAAATGGACTCTGCCCTGTGCTCCTGTTTGGTGAGTCATTGTATGCATATTCTGCTTGGGACAATATATGATCCCACTGCTTGGGATGCTCTCCTGCAAGACTTCTCAACAAATTTCCCAGACTCCTATTTACTACCTCAGTTTGTCCATCAGTCTGGGGATGATAAGCTGAGCTGAAACTTAGTTTGGTACCAAGTTTCTTCCACAGCGTCCTCCAAAAGTGACCTACAAATCTGGTATCTCTGTCTGAACAATACTCTTGGGAAACCCATGCAATCTAACAACTTCCTTGAAAAACAAGTTAGCAACATGGGTGGCATCACTGGTTTTATAGCACGGAATAAAATGTGCCATTTTGGAGAATTTGTCTACTACAACAAAGACTGCAGCATTCCCCCTCTGAGTCTTGGGCAACCCTAGAACAAAATCCATACTTACCATGTCCCAAGGCCTGTCTGGAATAGGTAAGGGAGTGTACAACCCTGCATTCTGGCTCCTTCCTTTAGCATATTGACGGATTTTGCAAATCTTCACAAACTTATCCACTTCTGTCCTCATCTTAGGCCAGTAATAAAAGTGACTCAGCTGCTCATAAGTCTTATCAGTACCAAAGTGTCCAGCAAGTCCACCGCTATGCTTTTCTTTGATCAAATTTTCCCTCATGGAGCATCTTGGTACACACAGTTGGCTCCCTCTGAATAACAAGTCCTCCTGCAAGAAATAATCCAGCCACTGGCTTCTATCTGTTAAAATAGGGTTATTACATGCCTCAAATGCATCTTTAAAATCTAGATCTGTTTTATACAATTCTTTCAGGAAATCAAATCCTACAACTTCAAAATTAGTTTCTTAAACAAGCAAGTGTCTCCTACTCAAAGCATCAGCTACTTTATTGGCTTGGCCACTTATATGTTTCAAAACAAAATTAAAACTTTGGAGATACTCAACCCATTTAGCATGCTTATGTTTCAACTTGGGCTGTTGTACAACATACTGCAAAGCATGATTGTCGGAATATAATACAAACTCCCTGGACATCAAGTAATGTCTCCACTTCTTCAATGCCTGAACAATTGCATAAAATTCCTTCTCATAAGAGGAATACTTTTTTCTGGTGTCATTCAGTTTTTCACTAAAATATGCCACAGGCCTATCATCCTGACTCAACACAGCTCCAATGGCCTCTCCACTGGCATCACATTTTACTTGAATTGGTTTAGTAAAATCAGGCAGAATCAAAGCAGGCTTCTCTGTTATCTTTTGCTTCAAAACTTTAAAGTTCCTTTCTGCCTCGGCAGTCCACTTAAATGGTTGTTTGCTCTTCTTTATTGTCTCAATTAAGGGTGCATTGATCTTGCTGAAGTTTCTTATAAACTTTCTGTAAAATCTAGCAAGTCCATGGAAACTTCTTACCTCAAAAATATTCTTGGGTGAAGGCCACTCTATAATTGCCTTGACTTTCTCCAAGTCCATCTTCAATCCTTCTGCAGAAACAAAAAACCCCAAATACACTAACTCTTCCTTCATGAATGAGCATTTCTTCAGATTTATCAGCAGTTTCTCTTGGTGCAGCTTCTTCAAGACATGATTAAGATGCCTTGAATGTTCTTCTCTAGTTCTGCTGAAAACTAATATATCATCCAAATACACCATCACAAATTTACCAATGAATTCTCTTAGTACTTCATTCATAAGTCTCATAAAAGTACTAGGTGCATTTGACAACCCAAAAGGCATTACCATCCATTCAGACAGTCCTTCATTTGTCTTAAAGGCAGTCTTCCATTCATCACCCTCTCTTATCCTAATCTGATGGTATCCACTCTTCAAATCTATCTTTGAGAAATATTTAGCACCACTCAAACAGTCCATTAAATCCTCAATTTTGGGAAAAGGAAATCTGTACCTGATTGTGATCTTATTAATTGCTTTGGAATCAGTACACATCCTCCAGCCTCCATCTTTCTTTGGGCTCAATACTGCTGGTACTGCACATGGACTCAAGCTCTCTCTAATCAGTCCTTTGTCCACTAATTCCTGCACTTGTCTCCTGATTTCTTCATTTTCCTTGGGAGTCATTATATAGGCTGCCTTATTTGGCAGATTTGAACCAGGGATAAAATCTATCTGATGGTTGATCTTTCTCACAGGTGGCAGCTCATCAGGTAAATCATCCACAACAATGTCACAGTAATCATCTAACATCTCTTGGATTTATATTAGCAAATTAGAAATCTTTGTAGAAGTAAGAACTACTTTAGGCTTGCAAACTAAAGCAAATCTTACCTCTTCTTCCTCCATTTTCTACAGATACTCCTTCCCGCTCAACAACAAGGTCTTTGGATCAATCACTCTGTTGGATGGCTCTCCTTCTTCCATGGGAATCAATGTATGGCGTACCCCATCTTTGAAGAACTTGTAAGTGTTCTTCTTGCCATCATGCACTGCTGCTCTATCAAAATGCCAAGGTCTACCCAGCAGTATATGACACACATCCATGGGAATTACATCACACATGACCTTATCTTTGTATTTTCCCATTTGCAGCTCTATCTCACATTGTTCTTTCACAACCAGCTGGTGCCCCTTATGTAGCCAGGACACCCTGTAGGGAGTTGGATGCTCCCTTGTCTTCAGCTTCAACTTTTCTATTACCTCAATGGAAACCAGATTGTTTGTGCTACCACTATCAATAACTAGCTGGCAGCATTTCCCTTGGACTTTGCATATGCTCCTAAACAAAGTCTTCCTTTGTGCAGGCTCAGTGACCTCTTTAGCTTGCTTCAACAGGACCTTATTTACCACTAAGGATTCTCCCCTTTCTGGAAGAATGTCTTCTTCAATTTCTGCCTCCTTTTCAGCCTGGGCAACAACAGCATTCCTTGGACCAGCACCCACATTCTCTGGACATTCATAGTGCTTGTGTCCCACTTGCTGGCATCTATAACACCTCAACTCTCTACCTCTGCCTCTGTCTCTGCCTCCTCTCCCTTTTCCTCTATAAGAACCCCTTCTTCCCCTTGCATCCTCCTCTGTAGATGCATTCTGAGGTGAGCTACTGTTTGCTCCATCCTTGGGTGTAGCAGGCTTTCCTCTACCACCCTGACTTCCCTTCCCACGGAAAGTACCTCTTTTCTTGGTAGATTGTTTCCTCAGGAGTTTCTCTTCTGCTTTCAAGGCCATCTGGTATGCCTCTTCCACTGTCTTGGGAGACAGGAGACTAATGTCATCTTGGATTTCCAGTCTGAGACCATTTACATATCTGGCAGTCTTCTCAGGTGTGTCTTGGAATTGCCCAGTTCTTATGCTCACTCTGTAGAATTCCTCTGTGTATTCTTTTACTGTCAGCAACCTCTGTTTCAGGTTTTGCATTTGTCTATACAATGTCAGATGATAATCACTAGGTAAGAATTTACCTTTTAGTTTAGCCATCATTCTGGTCTAGCTCTTGATAGGTTTCTTGCCAACTCTCCTCCTCTCTGCCTGCACTCCATCCCACCAAAGTGCAGCATGTCCCTTCAGCTTTGTCACTGCAAACTTGACCTTCTTATCTTCACTTATTTCTTCATAATCGAAGCACTTTTTTAATTCGTTTATTCAGTCCACCAGCTCCTCTAGATTCAGTCCCCCTGCATAGCTTGACACTTCAATCCTAGGCTTAACTGCAGACCCTAGAACAGTTCTAAGGAGCCTCGTGTCAGGAGGAATTTCAACATTTTCTTCTGCTTCTTCTGTCTTAGGTTCGCTGATGTCTTCAGAATCTCTGGGCTGTCTTTGTTCCATGGCATCTATTCTGGCCTCGACCCTCTGCAACATCCCCAACACCTCAGCGTTGGCAACAGGTCTTCTTCTGCCAGCACCTCTACCAACTCGGATTGCCATGTCAGCAAAAGAACGTCAGACTCCCTCTGATACCACAAATGACGCTTCAAAACTTTAAGGCACCCCACGTGGCTCTTTATTTTCTTAACAATTATATTTATCAATTTATGCCCCTGACTTGTATACCTATATAGATATATATATCTGAACCCTTATATTAATACTCCATCATTTTTAACAAATGACTTATAATAAGTCATTGGCTCTGGGCCCCGTCTCTACGATCGAACGCCCCCTGACGTCACTGCGGGGGTTCAAGGGGTACGGCGACAAATCTCAGCTCGTACCTCCCGCACTGGCCCCACCTCTACGTTCGAACGCCCCCTGATGTCACTGCGGAGGTTCCCGGAGTACGGCAACAATCTCGGTTCGTCCCTCCCGCACTGAATCTACACCGTCGGATCATTGTCGATATGGTTCGAGCTCTTTCATTAAACTTCGGGAAAATTCCGCATGCGACCACTGTCCGATTTCCCTTCCCCAGATCAACGGCCCGTGTGCATTTCGCTCGGCATCTCGCATCGGGTTTTTAATGCGCGATGGCGTACTTTAAGCGATGGTATTGGAATAGTGGCCCAACCACGTGTCGACCAATCTATGGAATCGCCCGCGTTCAGGGAAATACTGCCTAACCGCAAAAGCGGTGCGATGAAGTTCGGAAACCGCTCGTGGTTTTGCTACAGTGACTAACCAAGGTTCCGCGTCGGGGTTTCGTTCTTCTTTGTTTATCCTCCGTTTGTTAACTAAAGTTCTGAACACGGTTAAGAATCCCCATTGACTACGAACAAACGTGAGCTTCCTTGTCACGCTAGGTTCTATTTCTATAACAGAGTTCACGACCAGGGTTCTCTACACAGGCCTCGCCTGCGGCTATGGCGAATTCAACAGTCTATCCAAAAATTACGGAATTCAAGGGCGGAGAACGGAGTTACCATTACACAATCACCTCTTAGTTAAGCAATTCTTCACAATTATAAATACAGGCAGTTTGGAAATCAACAGGACTTGAAATTTTATTCAACCGGAAGCAATTGCTCAATACACAGAGTTTTTATCACAGAACTCCTCCCTTCTCTCCTCTTGCTCTCTCTTTACACATCTGAGGGATTACATCTATATACATCAATATGTGTCCTTCCGGTTCCCCTGTGAGGACCGTTATGGAAAATCAACAGCTTAATTACAATTATTCGAAAACTAAAATTATGACAGATGGACTAACCATTCGACTTCTACGATTCTAACTACTCTAAATGAAACAGTCAGCTGAGGTATTGACACCTAGTTGTTACAAGTTAACTGTTCTCGAACCCTCCTAGCCACAACATGTGGACAACCCTCCTACATTGTTGGCCAGTGTCTAATGCCCCTGCATCATATAGAGATGTGAAATTTATGTAACATAAATAATATTATTAAGAACCAACATAAATCCATCTTAACTCTACCAAGCTATGAAAAAAATCAAATCTATCAAGGTGAATCTTTCCTGAAATTTTGTACTAAAAAATAAGTTTGAGTTTTTGAGAAATTTGAGTCTGTGCTTGGTAGATCCAAAATTAAGATGCATCTATGCTAGTTTAAACAGATTTCATATGAACAAGTGTCATATGAAATAAGTTATATTTTTTTATGCATATGGTATTGATAAGCCATGTATTGGCCCATAATATCATAATTAAAAATGTCACAATAAAGTAGAGATGAATCTTTATAGTTAATAATCTTGTTACATGTTTTTTTTATGTATATATATTTATTTTTTTATTTTAATATATATGTTTAAGTTATATATTAATTATTTTTATCAATAAATAAAAATTATAATAATAATATTTTATTTTAATACTTAAATATTGTATATTGTCAACATGTATCAATATCTATCATGTTACTTTCCAATAATTGATGTTTATTAATATTTATTAATCAATTTATGTAATTAAACTAATTCAATATTTTTTATTATTTTTAAAATTTTAATGATATTGATTGTAAATTTATATATATCAGAGTTTACAATATAACTATGATAATATTATTACATAAAAAATTTCAAAATTAATAACAGTTTACAAGTTTAAATAAAAAATGATGTCATTAAAAACCCTCCTTTCAAAATTCCGGAGAGCAAAACAATCTTACATCAATGCTTTGGTCTACTTAATTTTTGAAAGTTCTGCCTTGACAAAACTTCAACTTATGCATGACCAGTCAACTTTCCATCATAAATAATCATTCTTTCTGTGAAAATTCTTCCATTATAATGGATATGAATCTAGGTTAGATAATATGATGATTCGTTGGACTGTATGACGATTCAACTCTATGATGGTGCTTTCTTCTTTTGGTACTCATGTAATTTGATCCCATTTACTGTTATTATAACCATTAATACACCATATTTCCCTTGCCACAGATTAATTTTGAAATGGAACAAAGACCTCAATCAAACTATAGTTAATAGAGAACTATTGGCTATTTATATTAAGATGTTGTAGAACTACCACTAAATTAGCGCATGCATAGCCCAGCGGCTCTAGTGTGTTTCTTGCAACAACGTCTTCGATTTTCAAACACCTTTATCACCCATTCTATTATTTCATATAGAAATGATTCCTAAAAATCAAGCATGTTAATCTATGTGAAATTAGAATTTAGATGGGTAGATAATAGATACTAGTTGTAAATACAACTAAAGCAAGCATAGTAATTTATGGGAGATTAGAATTTAGATGGGTAGATAATAAATGTTAGTTGTCAATTTTTGTGAGATTAGAATTTAGATGGGGAAGATAATAGCTACTTTTCCCTCTCATCCTAACTACTACACTCACTTGACATATTGAAATGATGTTAATTTAGTTAAAGAAAGATTGTATCAATGTCCTTAACTGTTAGATGATCGCCAAGATTGCACAAATAAAACTTAGATTTTCCTTTGATTCCTTAAGAAGTTTTTACCTCTCTTATACTTAATAAAATAAAAGTTTATTATGAAATTTAAATTTGAAATTTGATAAGGAATAAAATCACATAAATAAATAAATATATAGTATGACAAAAAAATATTATAGCTACAACACGATAGATAGGATTACTCTCATATTGCTCACAAGTTTTAATAGTTTGTATGTGTGGAATGTAGAATCCAAATTTAGGAAATAGTTAGTGATGTATGAGAGCTAAAATTTGGCATTATTTTAATATATTTTTATAAGATAAGATCTCTCAATGAGATTTAGGGAAATTGGAATGCGTGTAGATGCAAAGTTATATTTTAGGAAATAGTTAATTTGAGAGTTAAAATGAGTGTAGTTATTATTAATATGTTACAATTTTTTGTGTCTATTTATTCTTATATTTTCAATGAAGTTAAACAATTCCAATGTATTATAAGTACGATGTAAATTTAGAAAATATTTAGGCAGAACAACCAGAAAGAATCACTTTCTCCCAAAGCTATTAAAAAAAAAAATAGTATAACCATTATTAATATTCTACCATTCTTATATAATATTTCTGTGAGTTTAAACAATTTCAATGTATCACATGTAAAATGTAAATTTAAGAAATACTACATGTCAATTTAAGAAATATCTAAGTAGATCCTAGAATGTAAATTCAGAACTAAAATTAGTATATGTCTATTTATTAATTGAAAATTCCAATGTGTTACATGTAGACTTTAAATTTAAGAAATGTCTGAACAGACCACTGCTTATTACAAAGTTTAATCCAGAGGGCGTTGAAGTGAATGGACTCATCACCTCCACTGCTTATTTTGATAAGAAAGTTTTTATAAATATTTATAAAATCCCCCCTCGCTATTCCAATTTATGTAACTTTGAATATGTTCAATCAGAATCCCTTCTAAACTTCTCAAATAGGTTTAGTCAAAATTCCAATTTATGATTAATGTGTATGGTACTTAAAGTTTCCCCACTAACAAAGTAATTTAAGTGCTGGTCAATTCAATCAAATGGACCGATTAAGTGCTGGTCAATTTAACCAAATGAATCGACTGATGGATGGCATCATTCAACCAAATGATTTGTGTATTGACCTACAAGATTGCATATATTTACGCTTGCTGGCTGAAAGCAACAAAAGGCAAATAGCATTACTGTCATACACTGGTAGGTTCAGTGAGCTGTCTGATGGGACTTGGACAATCAGAGTCTCGATGGACAATTAAGATCATGTACTAATGAGACTTAATACTCATGAGGTGATCCTTAGGACACCGTGTTAGCAATATTGAAGGCAAAGTAAGAAAATAGTATGACATATTATTTTTTAAACATAATTTTGAGTATATTATTATTTAATTCATAATTATATATAAATATTTCAAACAAATTAAGAATCATATTAATAATGAGTTGAGAGTTGAGAGAATGTATCAATCATAGATCAAATTAGGAGTAAATTAATTAGAAAAAATCTCACCAATCCAATTAGATCTATGAACAATTCACTCAAGTAAAATAAAACATACACCAAATCATTTATATAGAATTACTCCAGTAAAATCAAAACATACACCAAACCATTTATATAGAATAATAATTTTGTTAGAAGTATAAATCCTTAGGGTATTATGACCAATCACACATTAATTGACAAGATAGATAGGACTTAATAATTTGGAAACCCTCTTTCCAATCTTTTTTAAGTAAGGTCTATATTAATATTTCTAATCATTTCCAAATCTTACATGTTTCAAATTCCATTAAGTTGTCAAGTTGTCACCTATTCCAACTCATGGTATAGTGTCTTAATTGTAACTTAAGTTTCCTAATATTATTGGATATCATTAACACTTATAGCCCAAGTTTCCATCTCTAATCATTTCCAAATTTGACATGCTTCAAACTCCATCAAGTTATCACCTATTCCAACTCATGGTATAGCGTCTTAGTTGTAACCTAAGTTTCCTAGTATTATTGGACATCATTAACACTTATAACGGAAGTTTCAAAATATCATTGGACATCATTAACACTTGTAAAGATAAGATATGATGTCAAACTTCTAAATCTTAAATTTGAGTGAATCATTATGGTAATAATCTTCAAAATCTTATCTCATCGGTATAGATCTATTTTAACCATGGATTTACCAAGAGCTGAGAAAGATCAAATCTCATTATATTCAAACATCTTTTTAGAATGCAAAACTTGAAAAAAGATTTATGGGTCAATAGATTTAATCCATTTTAGTGCTTTATAAATCGTGATTAAGATAAATCTATAATGATTTTTTGTGTCTCTATGACCATGTGTAATTTTTCATTGTTAATTTGTATTATTCAATAATTTATTGTTATTAATATTTTATATTAAAAAATGAATGAGTTACACATTTTCCTCCTATTAAGAAGTAACTAAATTATTTTACCTTTAATTACTTTTCATTTCAAGCATTAAAATATTTTACTACCGTAAGCATTAACACACACACACACACACACACACACACACATATATATATATATTATTTAATTTATCTCTGTAATATAAACATCAAAATATTTTATTTATTACTCAAAGAGTGAAAGTGAAATATTGACAACCACACAATGAGAAAACCATGATTGATGCTTTACATTTAATTAAAACTAACCATATATGTATAATCATTTATGTTTTTATTATAGCCCACAATAATTTTTCATTTAAAGTATTTTTTAAGAGAAAAGTTTGTTGAGCAGGGACATGATTATATACATAGCCCTCATGGTGGATTGTAGAATGAGCCTCTAGGCTCAAAAACATATAATTTATTATTACCAGCATAGATCAATTTTAAGTATGTATCTAACATGAGCCAAGAGAGATCAAATTTCCTCATGTGCAAACTTCTTTAGAGTGCAAAATACAATGTGTAGTGTTGCATTGTTAAAATTGTATTATTGAATGCTATATACAGTATATATAAAAACCAAATAAACTTTTTAACAATAAAACTTATTTTTTCAAGATATATACATAATTTTTTTTAAATGATATATAATATATACATAATTAAAATTTTACATAACATGTACATCCATACATTTTATAGCCAAAATTAAAATAATTGTTTTATTATTAATATATTTTTAAGTATATGCCAATATTAATTCATATTAAAATATTTTATTGAAAACCCACATTTAATATTTTTTATATACAATTTTTTCTATATATAGATATATAAGAAGTTGTTATCAACATAAATTAGTTAACATAGATCTTCAAATAGTTTATTTAAATCTCCTGTTGAAATATTTTTGAAAAATATAAAGTTTAAACATCTTACTCACACATTTTTTGTTGAAGTTTGCAACAAGAAAGAGTGAATCACAAGTCCAATCAATAGTCACACAGTGATGGGCCCAAGCGATACATTAGTGTGTCCAATTTAATTAAGTATAATTTAATTATCCCTTAATTAAATTGGACAATAATTTGTAATATTATCTCAAAAATACTTGTAATTGTTAACTGAGTGTGATAGACTCAGCTAGCTCATGAATTTGGAGTTGAGGGTGGTTGGTGAGGCATGCAGAGTGATTCTAGTTGTATTAGAGTTCAAGTTGCAGTTAAGTGCATGAGTAATCAGTTAAGCGAGTTAAAGTCAGTTGAATTAGTTGTAACTGTTTGTTGCACTAGTGAGAGATCAAGTGAATTAAATCTTATTCAATTCACAATAAGTGATATGTCGTGCAATTGCTGATTTACTATTATTAGTTGCATGCATGTTAGTTCCAGTGGAGACCCAATTGAGACAAAGGTATTAGGGAATTTAACTATCAGTTGTGATATTAGAAAACTGCCTAGATGCAATTAAAGCACCATAGGATGCCCATGATGCTCAGCGCAGTCAAGGAAGGCTGAAATTCCTAAAGAATAGGGATTTATTTCCACAGGGATTGCGTGAGCGAGGTAGGTTGAAGATAGGCTAAGAATTGGATAAGTGTTGGAATAATTTTGTCTGGATCAGCGTGAGACAGTCAGGATAGTGCAGGAGAATCTTGTGAGAAGACTGCATTATATTGTTTCATGATTCCTTGGTTCATTATACAATAGAGATAGAGGGGTTTTGAGCAGTAAGATTTCACCAGGAAAAATATCTGTTTTGTGGATTGATTTGCTTCTTTCTTTTACTTGGCATGATTATGCGATCGTGTTCAGTAACTTGCTTTAGAACATTGCATGATTATATTGAATTCATTGGAATACATTGTTTTTATAATTTATACATGGTATCAAAGTTGTGTTAGATATTTTCTACATGGTATCAAAGCAGGAATTGTTTGGGCATGCGAGTTTGCAGAGAATATATGAATTTTTTTTGCAAAATTTTCAAAAAAAAAATAGCATATTTGGATTCCTTGCGAAAAAATACCCAAACTAAAAAAATAGATCGGTCGAATCAGAGCTCGGATGAGGGAGATATCTTCGACTTAAAATCAGCTCTTTTTTTAGAAAAATTTGTGACGACGGGACAATTACAATGTGCGCGAGTCAGAAAAAGAAAGAAAGCCAAGGGAAAGAAGTCCCAAGGAAAAGAGGGCAAGAGAGAATTGTCCAAGTTCAGATGTTTTCACTGTCACGAGCATGGGAACTATGCTACAAATTGTCCACAGAAGAAGGCAAGAAAGAAGGAGCCTGGAGGTGCAGCAGGTGAAGCATTGGCCTAACAGTTCGAGCTTGATTTTACTCTCATTGCATGGATGGCTAGCACTATAATGGGATGCATGTGGTATTTAGACAATGGTGCCTCGTTCCATATGACAGGGAATAGATATCTCTTCAGTGACTTAGAGGAGAAGGACCTCCAACAAAGCATAGAGTTTGGAGATGACGAGAGGTATAGCGCTATCGACATAGGTAAAGTTACCTTTCAGAGGGATAATGGATCCCATCTCAGACTAGCAGATGTTTTGTATATTCCAAGCCTAAAGAATAATCTTGTCTCCATAGCGATATTGGAAGACTGTGGTTATGAAGTGATGTTTAGAAAAGGAAAAGTTTTCCTTAAAGACATAGCCACGGGACAGGTGAAGCAAATCAGTACTAGAGTCAAGAACCTGTATTCTCTCATGGTTGAGGATTCATGCAAATCTTTGAGGAGAAAAGCAGTGGTTAATGACTTGGTGGTTGAGAGGGAGAAATTATCTCTCAATATGCATCCTTAGAAGCAGTCTCAGAAGGTTGTGGAGCAGCCACAATTGGATAAGTAGAGAGGAGATCGAGTGGAACAATCCACTCAAGAAGAGACCTCCAGGAGGGGGGAATTTTGGGCTAGATGGGTAAAGGGAGTACATGCAGTTATACCTCTAGGTGAGAGGTGGGGCGATGTGCAGAATTAATCCCAAGAAGAAATTTGGGCAGGATTCATTGAGATGGTGTGTCTCATAGATTGAACCTGGCTACAATGAGCCCACAGTACAACAGCATAAGGAAGGATCGGTTAGATTGATGCAGTCAGATGTCAAGAGGACAAAAATCAGAGTGATAAGTGTCGGATACTGGAGCGCAGATCAGAGTTGGCAGCAGTGCAAAGTGCATGGATGCAGATGTCAGTAACGCAGAGAGTCCAGTAGACATGTGCAGTAGCTAGCAGCATTCATAAGACTTTGATGACAGATGCATTATACTGATTCAGTTGTTTGGAGACTATTCAGTTTCAAAAGTGTTACATGCAAGAGTTTCATGTGCGAATAACACTAGAGAAGTGTTGCATGCAAGAGTTGCATATGCGCATGCAGGACATTCCAAAGGTACCGGATCGGGATAGATTGATTCATTTCTTGTTGAGAGGGAGTGTTGAAGCTTGCAACAAGAAACAGTGAAATTGGCATCCAGAAACAACATGATGACACACACACTAGTGTGGGATCACAGGTCCAAACGATAGGCACACGGTGATGGGTCCAAGCGATACATTAGTGCGTCTAATTTAATTATCCCTTAATTAAATTGGACAATAAATTGCAATCTTATCTCAAGAATACTTGTAATAGTTAACTGAGTGTGATAGACTCAGTTAGCTCATGAATTTCGAGTTGAGGGTGGTTGGTGAGGCATGCAGAGTGATTCTAGTTGTATTAGAGTTCAAGTTACAGTTAATTGCATGAGTTTAATGGATAAGTAAGCAGCTAACTCCGTTAAGTGATTTAAAGTCAGTTGAACTAGTTGTAACTGTTTGTTACACTAGTGAGAGATTAAGTGAATTAAATATTATTTAATTCACAATCAATGATCTACCATGCAACTAATGATTTACTATTATTATCTGCATGCATGTCAGTTCCAGTGGAGACCCAGTTGAGACAAAGGTTAAAGGGAAGTTAAATATCAGTTGTGATATTAGCAAACATCCCAGATGCAGTTAAAGCACCGTAGGATACCCATGATGCTCAGCGCAGTCAAGGAAGGTTGAAATTCCTAAATAATAGGATTGCATTCCACAATGATTGTGTGAGCAAGGCAAGCTGAGAATTGGCTAAGTGTTGAACCAATTTTGTCTGGATCAGTGTGAGACAGTCAAGATAGTGCAGGAGACTCTTGTGAGAAGAGTGCATTGTATTGTTTCATGATTTCTTGGTTCATTATATAATAGAGATAGAGGGTTTTTGAGCAGCAAGCTTTCCCCAGGAAAAATATTTGTGTTGTGGATTGATTTTCTTATTTCTTTTACTTGGTGTGATTGTGCGATTGTGTTTAATTTCCACGGAATTAATTGTAGAAGGATTTAGTATATTGCTTTAGAACATTGCATGATCAGATTGAATTCATTGGAATACATATTGTTTGTATAGTTTATACACGGTATCAGAGTTGTGTTAGAGATTTTCTACATGGTATCACAACAAGAATTGTTTGGGTGCACGAGTTTGCAGAGGATATATGAAAAATTTTATGAAAATTTTTCAAGAAAAAATAGCATATTTGGATTCCTTGAAAAAAATACCCAAATTGAAAAAAATAAATCGATCAAATCAGAGCTTGGATGAGGGAGATATCGTCGATTTAAAATCATCTCTTTTTTCAGAAAATTTTGTGAAGGCAGGACAATTACAATGTGTGCGAGTCAGAAAAAGAAAGAAAGCCAAGGGAAATAAGTCCCAAGGCAAAGAGGGCAAGAGATACTTGTCCAAGATCGAATGTTTTCATTGTCACGAGCATTGGCACTATGCTACAAATTTTCCACAGAAGAAGGCAAGCAAGAAGGAGCCTGCAGTTGCAGCAGGTGAAGCATTGGCTTCACAGTTCGAGCTTGATTTTACTCTCATTGCATGCATTGCGAGCACTGTAATGGGATGCATGTGGTATTTAGACAGTGATGCCTCATTCCATATGACGGGGAATAGAGATCTCTTCAATGACTTGGAGGAGAAGGACCTCCAGCAAAGTATAGAGTTTGGAGATGATGAGAGGTATAGCGCTACCAACATAGGTATAGTTACCTTTCAGAGGGAGAATGGCTCCCATCTCAGGCTAGCAGATGTTTTGTATGTTCCATGTGTTGAGATTCAACAAGATGATGAGCTTAGTGAAAAGTAAACACCTTCACTGAGTGGGGCCCGTAGGATATTTTTAGGTGTATGTCTATTTTTAGACATGGTGAGCATATTTTATAAGTTGTAGGATACTATTTGTAGATGGTTGGTCAAATGTGGAAAATAGATGAAATTTTATTTTTAGAATATTGGGCAAAGTCTATTTATAGGTTGTCAATCTAAAAATAGATGCATGTTGATTATTATTGACTCTTAATAATGATCTGACAATAAACATCAACTTATTCTCTTGGAGCACTTTATTTCAGTGAACAAATTTGGCAAATCAGTGGGCTGAAGGAATTACGCAATTCCTAGGCTTTATTGGTGGCTCATGCATGGAGGACTCAATTAGAACTGAAGTGGCAAATTTATGACAGAGTTGGAAGAGTAGTTTATGGAGTTGCTATTTAGTTTAACTCAGTTAAGTGAGTTAAACTCAGTTGAGCTAGTTGTATCTAGTCTAACTAAAAGACACACTAGTGAGAGTTAAGTGAGTTAATTAGTTAATTAATTCACAACTAATAACTTACTAACAACTGAACAGAAACAACAGTTAACTACAATGCATGCCAGTTCCAGTGGAGACCCAGTGGAGAGATAGGTGAAAGGGTGAAATGGACTATCCGTTGTGACTATAGTGATGCATTCAATGCATCTGACACACATTGGAGTTGCCAATGAGGATTGCGTAGTCAAGTAAAGGCCAATTTGAATTCATTAAGGGCTCTTCTTTAGCATGGATTGCGCAGTGGTGGCAGGTTGTCAAGAGGCAAGAAATTGGTGCATAGATATGCAAATTTCTGCATGACAATGTGTAATGAATCTACATTGTACTGAGAGCTTGATGTACTAAGATTTGTATGAGATTATTACATGATTCCATTTATATACACAATATATGATATTTGGGGTTTTTAGCTTTAATATTTCCCATTAAACAACTATGTTATGGGCAATTGAATTTATTCACATGTGTTTGCAATTAAGTTTTAAATTTCTGCCAAGTTTAACAGTGGAAGGATTCTGTATTTAGCAAGAAGAAAAATATTTTTAGATCAGGAGAATCTGGTAATACATCAGTATTAATAAATTTCTACATGGTATCAAAGCAGTATTGATCACTGGAGATTGGACTTGTGAATAAGTGTTGAGTTTTGTGTTGGTGGACAATTCAAATTTGTTGCATAAATTTCTTGGTGTGACAATTGAGTATTCATTGAAATATATTTCAATGGGTTGCGATTGGAGTATGCCCTTAAGAGTAGCTCAAATTACATAGCCTGGAAGGATAGGATGGAGGTGGTGCTTGAAGACAATGGCCTGAAGGAGTTCATCGATAGTGATGTTCCTAAGCCTGCTTCTAGCGATGCTGCAGGACTTGACGCATGGCAAAAGAAGGTAGCAAAGACAAGAAGAATTATGTTGGAAGGTGTGAAGGACCATATTGTGTCAAGCCTTCATGGGAAAGCCACTCCATTTTCAATGTGGAAGGATTTGACTGAATTTTTCAAAACAGAGCGACCAAAGGAAGTTGGCGCTGAAAGATAAGCTCAGAAAAATAAAAATGGAGAAGGGCGACAATATTCCAAAATATCTCGCGAAGTTTGTCCACTATAGGGATGAACTGGAAAGTGTGGAGATTACTGTTGATGATGATGACTTGGTGAGCTTGGCTCTCCTTGGGCTTCCAAAGAGTTGGCATAGCTACAAAGACTTTGTCAATGGACGGGAGAAACTGTCGGGTTGGGAACAACTTTGGTCGGATCTTGTGCAGGAGGAGATAAGGCGAAGTACCAGGGATGGCTCTTCATCGAAGAATGATGATGAAGAGTATTTCGCTTTGGCTACCAAAGCAAGGAAAGGGAAGGGGAATAAATCCCATCCAAAATCCGAGGCTAAAGGCAAGAAGCTGGATTTGTCCAAAGTGAAGTGTTTTCACTGTCACGAACAAGGGCATCTCACCACTAACTGCCCACAGAAAAAGAAGAACAAGAAGGTTGCCAGAGCTGCAGCTGGAGAGGCCTTAGCCTCACAATTTGGACTTTATTTCTCTTTGATCGCATGCTTGGTTTCAAGCTCAATGGGATCGGTGTGGTATCTTGACAGTGGTGTGTCTTTCCATATGACGGGAGACAAGGAGTTGTTTAGTGACTTGGAGGAGAAGGATCTCCAAATGCATATAGAGATGGGCGAAGATGGCAGATACAGTGCGACCGACATTGGAACCATTACCTTTGAGAGGGAGTCAGGTAAACCATTTCTGTTGAAATATGTTATGCATGTTCCAGGTCTGAAGAAGAACTTGGTCTCGGTCGCAATGTTGGAAGATAGAGGTTATGACGTTGTTTTCAGCGAGGGAAAATATTTCCTACGACATAAAAAAATGGGTCAAACGAAGAGGATAGGGATTCGAATTAAAAATATTTACAAGCTGGAGGTAGATGGCTGCGCCACAATGAAGGGAAAAGTAGAAGAAGTGGTGAGCCGGGATGAGGGCGAATTATGGCACCAGAGATTGGGCCATCTTCACCATGGCGCCTTGAAGATTTTGCAGCAGATTTCTACTGGACTTCCCAAGGGCACTCTTGCGCAGTCAAATCAGTGCAAGGGATGTACCATGGGTAAGTTTGTGAGGACCACCTTTCATGAGAAGGCGAACCGTGCTTTGGTGATCCTAGAGAGAATTCACACAGACATGTGTGGACATTTCTTGATTGCTTCAACAACAAAACACAAGTATTATGTTATATTTGTTGATGACTATTCTCGTAGATGTTGGATCTTCTTCATGCAGAAGAAGAGAGAAACATTCTCAAAGTTCTGTGAGTTTAAAGCATTGGTGGACAAGGAGTCGGGGAAGCAAGTGAAGGCTTTATGGAGCGATAGTGGTGGTGAATATATCTCGAACGAATTCAAATAATTCTGTAGCAAAGAAGGAATTCGAGGAGAACTCATAGCACCTCATAAACCACAGCAGAATGGGGTCGCGGAGAGGAAGAACAGAACAATCGTGGGTGTTGCACGAGCTATGTTGCATGACCAAGGCCTATCGATGCACTAGTGGGCGGAAGCATGCAACACTGTGGTTTATGTGCAAAACCGTTGTCCTCATAGAGTACTTGGCAGGAGTACACATGAAGAAGCTTCTACTGGTAAGAAGCCTGATATTTCTCATTTGAAGATTTTTGGCACATCTGTTTACATTCATGTCACAAAGGACGCTAGGAAGAAGCTGGAGCCAACTGTGGAAGTTGGGATATTTTTGGGGTACACAGAAACACCCCATAATTATCGTGTGTATTTTCCAAACATTCGGATGATTGTGGTGTGACGGGATATAAAATTCAATGAGGTGAAAGCCATGGAGTTGTCGCTTGAGAGGGAGCTACACTTGCATGCAAAGGAGGAACTTCTTGTTTCCAAAGATGAGCCTCTAGATGTGGATCAGCCACAGGAGGAGATTCATGGAGTGGAGGAATCCACTCATGCAGAACCAAACATCAGATCTGGTAGAAGGTGTACCACAAAAGATGAGAGATTGAAGCTTGATGCAGCAGATAACGTAGGAGTCCCTACATCCCAGCACAAACAGAGACAGTCACCTGACTGATTTACTGGATACATGGCTCTTATGAGCAAGTGTATCGTGACAGAGCCATTTTCTTTTGAAGAAGCAGTGCAAGAGCCCACATGGGTATATGCCATGGTGGAGGTGTATGACTCCATTTTCAGAAACAGTGCTTGGGAGATTTTTCCAAGGTCGGTGGGTAAATTAGTGGTAGATTCGAAATTGATCTACAAGGTAAAGCAAGTTGCTAATGGGAGTGTCGAGAAGCATAAGGCAAGATTTGTTGCCCAGGGCTTCTCACAAATCAAGGGGATTGATTATGAAGAAACCTTTGCACCTGTCGCACGGTATTCTTCCATAAGGACCATCCTTGCTCTCTCAGCACAGATGGGTTGGCACATTCATCAGGTGGATGTGAAGACTGTGTTCCTTAATGGGATCATTGAGGAAGAGATGTACATTGATCAACCTGAAGGATTTGAGATATTTAATAGTGAGTCGCATGTGTGCAGACTAAAAAGAGTGTTGTATGGGCTGAAACAAGCACCATGTGCTTCGTACACATGGATTGACAACTATTTCACTGGACTTGGCTTCACCAAGAGTGAGGCGGATGCAAACCTGTACTAAATTGTGGTGGAGGGTAAGATTTTAATCATTGTTCTTTATGTTGATGATTTAATACTAACGGGTGATGAGCAATTGATACACTCATGCAAGGCAGATCTTGCAAAGGAGTTTGAGATGAAGGATTTGGGCCTCCTTCATTATTTCCTTGGATTGGAAATATGGCAGTGAGAAGGTGAAATGTTTGTGTCTCAAGGCAAGTATGCTCGGGAGATACTTGGTAAGTTTCACATGGAGGACTGCAAGCCCATGGATACTCCTCTTCCAGGAAATTGGAGAAAAGAGGATGCTACATCGGCAGAGGTAGTGGATGCCACTGTTTATCGACAGTTGGTGGGCTCGCTCATGTATTTAGTTAATACAAGACCGGATATATGCTATGTGGTGAACCAGCTTTCACAAGTGATGGTTAAGCCTACCAAGCTCTTTTGGAAGGTAGGAAATCATGTCTTGAGGTATCTCAAGGGCACATCTGAGTATGGCTTATGGTACAGACAAACAGATGAGGTGAAATTGCATGGCTTCACAGATGCAGATTGGGCAGGCAGCCCAATGGACAGAAAGAGCACATCAGGAGGGATTTTCAGTATCGGATCTACAGCACTTTCTCGGTATAGCAAGAAACAAATATCTGTGGCACTCAGTTTAGCGGAAGCAGAATACATGGCAGCAGGTCAAGCTGCAGGTGAGGCTATCTAGATGAGGAAGATCTTGGTCGGTTTGTTCAGTTCACATTTAGATCCTACATTGATACATTGTGATCATCAGAGTTGCATTAAACTCTCGATTAATCATGTGTTTCATGATAGATCTAAACATATTGATATCCAGTATCATCACATCAGAGATTGTGTGCAGCAGAAGATCATGTTGCTTTAGTACATTCCTACGAAAGATCAGGATGCAGATATTCTGATGAAGGCGCTCGGCAGGAGCAAATTCGAATACCATAGAGGCAAGATCGGGGTGAAGGATAATCCCTATGTTGTTGAGAAGGAGTGTTGAGATTCAAAAAGATGATGAGCTTAGTGAAAAGTAAGCACCTTCACTAAGTGGGGCCCGCAGGCTATTTTTAGGTGTATGTCTATTTTTAGACATGGTGAGCATATTCTATAAGTTGCAGGATGCTATTTGTAGATGGTTGGTCAAATGTGGAAAATAGATGAAATTATATTTTTAGAATATTGGGCAAAGTCTATTTATAGATCGTCAATCTAAAAATAGATGCATGTCGATTATTATTAGCTCTTAATAATAATCCGACAATAAACATCAACTTATTCTCTTGGAGCACTTTATTTCAGTGAACAGATTTGGAAAATCAGTGGGTTGATGGAATTACGCAATTCCTAGGGTTTATTGGTGGCTCATGCATGGAGGAATCAATTAGAACTGAAGTGGCAAAGTTATGACAGAGTTGGAAGAGTATTTTATTGAGTTGTTGTTTAGTTTAACTCAGTTAAGTGAGTTAAACTCAGTTGAGCTAGTTGTATCTAGTCTAACTGAAAGATACACTAGTGAGAGTTAAGTGAATTAATTAGTTAATTAATTCAAAACTAATAACTCACTAACAACTGAATATAAACAACAGTTAACTACATTGCATGTAAGTTCTTGTGGAGACCCAGTGGAGAGATAGGTGAAAGGGTGAGATGGACTATCTGTTGTGATTATAGTGATGCATTCAATGCATCTAACACACATTGGAGTTGTCAATGAGGATTGTGCAGTCAAGGCAAGGCCAATTCGAATTCATTCAGGGGTCTTCTTCAGCAAGGATTGCGTAGTGGGGGCAGCCTGTCAGGAGGCAAGAAATTGGTACATAGATATGCAAATTTCTGCATGACAGTGTGTAATGAATCTACATTGTACTGAGAGCTTGATGTACTAAGATTTGTATGAGATTATTACATGATTCCATTGATATACATAATATATTATAGTTTGGGTTTTTAGCTTTAAGCTTTCATGTTAAACATATGTGTTATGTGTGATTGAATTTATTCACATGTGTTTGCAATTGAGTTTTAAATTTCCGCGAGTTTAACAGTGGAAGGATTTTGTATTTAGCAAGAAGATAAATATTTTTAGATCACGAGAATCCGGTAATACATCAGTATTAATAAATTTCTACACCAGGCCTAAAAAAGAATCTTGTCTACATAGCAGTATTGGAAGACTGTGGTTATGAAGTGATGTTTAGAAAATTAAAAGTTTTCTTAAACACATAGCCACATGGCAGGTGAATCAGATTGGTACTAGAGTAAAGAACCTGTATGCTCTCGAGGTTGAGGATGCATGCAAAGCTTTGAGGAGCAAAGAAATGGTTAATGACTTGGTGGTTGAGAGGGAACAATTATGTCTCAACATGCAGTCTCATAAGTAGTCTCAAAGGTTGTGGAGCAGCCACAATTGGAGAAGCAGAGAAGAGATCGAGTGGAAGGGTCCACTCAATCAGAGACCTCCAGGAGGGGGAAATTTTGAGCCAGATGGGTAAAGGGAGTACATGCAGTTATACCTCTACGTGAGAGGTGGGGTGATGTTTAGAATTAATCCCAAGAAGAAATTTTGGCATGATTCATTGAGATGGTGTGTCTCATGGATCGAACCTGGCTACGAGGAGCCCACTATACAATAGTAGCAAGAAGGAAGGATTAGATTGATGCAGTCAGATGTTAGGAGGAAAAAAATTAGAGTGACAGGTGTCGGATATTGGAATGCAGTTCAACAGCAGTGCGGAGTGTATGGATGTAGATGTCAGCTGCGCAGAGAGTCCAGTAGACATGTGCAGTAGCTAGCAGCAATCAGAAGACTTTGATGATAGATGAATTATACTAATTCAGTTGTTTGGAGGCTATTTAGTTTCAGAAGTGTTGCATGCAAGAGTTTCATGTGCAAATAACACTAGAGAAGTGTTGCATGCAAGAGTTTCATGTGTGCATGCATGACATTCCAAAGGTACCGGATGAAGACAGATTGATTCATTTCTTGTTGAGAGGGAGTATAGAGGTTTGCAACAAGAAACAATGAAATTGGCATCTAGAAACAACATGATGACACACACACAAGTGTGGGATCATAGGTCCAAGCGATAGTCACATAGTGATGGGTCCAAGCAATGCATTAGTGCGTCTAATTTAATTATCCCTTAATTAAATTGGACAATAAATTGTAATCTTATCTCAAAAATAATTGTAATAGTTAACTGAGTCTAATAGACTCAGTTAGCTCATGAATTTCGAGTTGAGGGTGGTTGGTGAGGCATGCAGAGTGATTCTAGTTGTATTAGAGTTCAAGTTACAGTTAAGTGCATGAGTTTAATGCATGAGTAATCAATTAACTCAGTTAAGTGAGTTAAATTCAGTTGAACTTGTTGTAATTGGTTGTTGCACTAGTGAGAGATCAATTGAATTAAGTATTATTTAATTCACAATCAGTGACCTACCATGCAACTAATGATTTACTATTATTAGCTACATGCATCTCAGTTCCAGTGGAGACTCAGTTGAGACAAAGGTTAAAGGGAAGTTCACTATCAGTTGTGATATTAGAAAATTTCCTAGATGCAGTTAAAGCACCATAGGGTGTCCATGATGCTCAACGCAGTCAAGGAAGGTTGAAATTCCTAAATAATAGGGATTTCATTCCACAGGGATTAAAGTTAGCAAGGCAGGCTGAAGACAGGCTGAGAATTGGCTAAGTGTTGGACAAATTTTGCAAGAAAAATATCTACATTGTGGATTGATTTGCTTCTTTCTTTTACTTGGCGTGATTGTGCGATTGTGTTTAATTTACGCAGAATTAATTGTAGAAGGATTCAGTGTCTTGCTTTAGAACATTGCATGATCATATTGAATTCACTGGAGTACATATTGTTTGTATAATTTCTACATTTTTTTTTCTTCTAATTACTTTATAGCATATTCATTTTATTATTATTAATGCCCACAATATTTTTCTATTTAAAGCATAATTTATTTTTATTTTAAAGAGGCACGTGTCAACTCATATGGATACACTTACACCTCATACTGTCTTGTAGAATGAGCAACTAAAAAATTGGTACATTTTTGGCAAATATTATCCATTTAATCGTATATATATACTATTTTTTAACTATTTTTAGAAAATGTAAAAAAAATAATTAACAAAATTTGACCCTAAAAACACATGTCAAACTTCATTAAATTATCACAACTCAAATTGTAACCTCTTAACTTTAATCCAAATTCCTAATTAAATGTCATTGAATTCTATAAAAAAAAATTCACGCCGTAAAGAAAACAATTATGAAAATCTACATTGACTTATCATTATACTTGTAATTAACCTTTTCAAAAAAAATTACACCAAACTTCTGAATCTCATATTTCCCAATCTTTCCATCTTGTAATCCTAATAATCCTAATAATATACACCATAAAAAAAAATTTAAAAAAAATAATAATAAAAATAAAAATAAATAAAAATAAAAATAAAAATTATGAAAATCTACAATAACTTATCATTATACTTGTAATTAACCTTTTCAAAAATATTACACCAAACTTCTAAATCCCATATTTTCCCAATCTTTACATCTCATAATCCCAATAATGTATAATTTGTCTCATTCATCTTAAATTAAACCTATAAAATTTTAGCTTCACCGTGATCTTTGATTTGGAAAATTCGTCGCCATTCATTTTATTAATCCAAAAAATATTCAACATGCATATTATAATAAAAAATATATTTATTATTAAATAATAAAGTTGCACCTCTTATCACTCTAGTAATTCTTAAGTTGTGTAATTTTGGTTTTTAGTCAAAGAATTCTAGAGGTAACCACAAACCTACTTCAAACTCTAGGATCTAGCCTTCCTAGGGTTCAGAGGGGGCTCTCTCTTTAAAGTTTAACTTTGTTTTAATTTGTGAATATTAGGCTATCTATGAAAGTGCAGTTTTGGTTTTGTTTTGGTAGATTTGGTGGGAAAAATCACTTGAAAGGATGGATAGTGAAAAATCTATTTGTCCATTGGGCTATGGAGTCAAAATCAAGCAAACAGGACTAGGATCAAGGGCAAAAAGGTCAAATGTCTTCAGGGCAAGATAGATAACCCTTGGAGATCTCAGAAAGTTGTTTTTGTGAGGTGGTATGATCGAGATAAAGGGCACTTAAGAATCCTTAAATCTGGAAAAAGAAGTAGTAGGAAGAGGTCAAACGAGAGAGGGAGAAATTAAGAATTCCCTAACCTGGAAATCAGAGGAAAACATATAAATGATAACTAGTTAAAAACAAGGTTCTATTAACATATGTTGTAGTAATACTCCTAGCTATACATTCAGATTTAGCATAAATATAAATGGATGCATGTAACAAAGAAAAGAAACAATGACAAGTGAAGAAAATACTTCACTCCAAATAGCTCATCACAGGAATCTTGAAGTATGATGTCAATTTCCTTTGATCCAGCCTGCTACTCGAAGTTTTGACACACAAAAGCTTTAAAGTCCAAGAAGAAATGACTATAACAATCCCAACAATTTTATTCCACACCAAATACTTCTAAAGATGAAGTGTTCATGCATAATGTTTTACAAAATATCCTAGAAGACTTCTAGGAATTAACTTAGGAAAATAAAATAGCTTTACAATAAAAATAGAGACAGTTGCTTAACAAATCAGCAAGCTGTCCTATTTTATCCATAAGAAATAGAAACAGTTTTGAGGATAAAGCAGGTGGTTGCCATGGTGTCCTCCTTGCCGGCCTTTAGATATTTTCTTGAATTTGGTCTGCCTTGTTTGATAGTCTTTCTCTTATACTCTTTATTCACTGACACTCTTTAACCCTTAGTCAAAACTGTTTACTGCTGTAAATAAAATCTGTTTTGACTGAAATTTAGAAAACAATTTTCTTTCTTCTTATCACCTTCTTGTCTTTTATCTTTCATAACAAATCAGCAAGTGACTACCAATCCTCATTTTTAGGAATTTGAATATTCTTTAATTTCCTAAAATTATCATCTGCTTCTGTATATCTAGCAAAGGTTGGCTTGATGAAAAATAGGAGTTTGATCTCATACTCTAAGTAAAAAAAATCTTCAAAACTCTTCAGTAACACTTTTCCTCTGGGGATGCCTTAACCTGTTGGCTTATTTACCTGTTCCTTGGTGAATTCTCTTATCTTCTTATCATAATCATTTTGAGGCATCAATTTATCATTAATAACCATGATATCAGGAAATCCTTTTTGCCTCAAATTGGTGAACTTAACCATGAACCTAGTTATAGCAGTATTCATACCTTCACATTTTTCTTCAAGTTGCCTCATCAAATTTCTCTTTGTTGTTAATTTCCTAATTTCTAGGATTGTAGCAGTTTTGTCTGTTATTTTGATCTCTTCCAACTCCTGTCTATTCTTGTTGTTAAGGAAATTGATTAGCCTTACATCTTGTTCTTGTTTTTCAGCCAAATCAGTTTGAGTCTTTTGAATTTCTACTTGGGCTGCTAGCAATAATTCTCTTTGCTCAAAAATTACCTGAATTCAAGGCCATACATCATGGATGGCTTCAATGAAATTATTCCAAAGGTGTTTTTTTATGTATGATATTTGATCCTTAAAAGTTAACTTTTCATCTGTCTTAGCATTTACTTGAGCTAGTTTAGTTAATTTTTCAAGATTTTTTTTGTCAACCTATTAATCTCATTTGTCTTTAAAGACATCTCTTCCATTGCTTTTACTATCTTGCTGGCATCATCTGTACGTTGTACTACTGTGGTAGATGATTCTATAGCTGATGTAGTGGAAGAAGTCATTGGCACTGCAGTAGCCAGTGGTTCTTTGGGTGCTAACTTTTCTCCTAAAGTTGAAATCACTGCTGCAATGATAACTGGGATGACTGTATGAATCACTGGTTCTTTTACTGTCTCCTTTTCTTGGACAAGTTTGTCCATATGTATTTCCATTTCCTTAATCTGGGCTATCAATTGAAGAATTAAACTCATCATTTCATCTTTTTCTTTCTATTCCTGTAAGACTTCTTTTGTCTGAGGATGCTCACTTTGAGGAAGTTTGAGTTGCTTCCTCAAGGCTACTATATCCTCATTTTTCTTTTTTACCAATGCTTCTGCTGCTTTGACATTAGTAGGATCATATCCTACTTGCAATACTAATTCTTCTAAGGCTTTTATCCTTAGATCCTTGGCATATAATGAAGCTTTATCCATATTCATTTGATCTTTCATGTTAGAGATGGTGTTTTGTAGCTTTTGAGCACTCATAGATTTTGTAGTAACTGTGGAATATAACATCTCCAAGCTTTGCCTGTGAAACTATATTTGATCTAATTCATGGATACTGTCTATAGATACTTCTAGATCAACTTTCTTATAGTCAGCAACTGACTTTGGAACTGATACTGTGGGCTGTAATACTGACATAATCAATTTTTTTCTTGAGTAATCAAATGCTGATAGGAATCCGTTTTGATTACCTGGCTTTTGTTTCAAGAATTGAGAGTAAATTTATGTTTTTATTTCCTCATTCTTCAGTTTGATTTGCTTATATTTTTCCTTAATATCCAAATCCTTTTCCTCAGCTGCTTGTGAGGAAGAAGCCTCCATGCTTTTTTGTCTTTCCATTAACTATGTATCTTCATTATTGATTTCTTCATTTTGATTTGCTCATTGATAATTGCATTAGCTATATTTGTCTCTGGCAAACTTGTGTTGGTATTTAAAGGCTCTGTTTCTTCAACATCTATTGTCACTTTTCCTTTACCTGTTGTATCAAATTTAGGCTTTTTGTTATAAATGATCTTGAACTTTGTTTCTGTTGTAGTCTCTACCACATAGGCTCCTTCTTCCCTTATTCTTTTGATGGACTTCTCTGGCTGATTTGCAGTCTCTAAGGTATGACTAGTATTACCTTTGCTTACTTCATCTATTAATGTGTTTTCAATCCATTCAAGCTGATTGGAAAACTTTTCTATTTCTAGTTTAGCTTCATGTATAAAGGGTGTTAATTTTCATTTTACCCTTAGCTTGCTCAAGATCCCTTGTGGATCATAGTTCCAAGGGAAACTCTCTTCAAATTTATATTCCAATAATTGATTTGTTGCTTCCTTTTCTGCATCCATGTGATTGCATATGAATGGCCCAATTTGATTTCTAAGTTTGAATTGGGTCTTCTTCTTAGCTGCCATGAAATTGACTGAATCAGAATTTAGGATCTACCTGATATACTCCAAGGCAAAGATCCTCATTGAAGGATGTTTGGGTAAATTGTAAGGCAAAAAGTTTGACCCAAAGACTCTGATTTCAGTATATTTCTCATACAAATACTAGTCACCAACCTTACTCTGCTCTGATAACTGCAATATTTTCTTCATTTCCTCATTTATTATAGGCTGCTCTATCTTGGTCAACATGGTGATCACTGGATGTAAAAATAATTCTGAAAACTATGAATAGTTGAAATCTGTACATTCTTTTCTGTGCAATGATGTCCAAAAAATGACAGATAGAGGATTTGCCTCTATGTCAATTTTTTCGAGAGTAATTGGAAAATTATCTGATTGGAAGTATAGAAACATGTGGAAAAGGTAGGAGGCATATCTAAACACTCCCTCTATTTGCAAATTTGTCAATTGATAATGAATACTATCAGCAATGAAACCAGCATAATCAAATATTACTGAAGGTGGTTGACCTGGAGAAAAGGTGGACAAGAATCCCAAGATGGATTCATCAGCATGTTCATCAGTGAAATATCCAAGTATGAAAGAGAGCATGGAAATTACATGTCTTGATCCTTCAGGGAATTTAGCAGTAGAATATGGAGGATTTAACTTTGGAATTTCTACATGCAGAGGCATAAAAGTCTGAAAAATCATGAACCTTTGAGGAAAATCTAGGCCAATGTATAGCTTAGTGAGGGCATTAATAGACAAAGGGACTTCTTGGGAGTCAGGTTGAAGCTGCAACATTTGGTTAATTGACTCTGCAGTGATGGCAAAAAGGACTTCTTTACTGGCATTTACAATAGTTCTTTGCTCTAGAATATAGTACTATTGACACAATCCGATAATCTCCTGACATGGGTGAGTCAATGGGACAACATATTTGGGCAAATTGGATTCCCAAATATGGACTTCTTCTTGATCATCTAAAGATTTCTCATAGCACCAGTTATGGATATCTAACAGGTTGAATTCAACAATGGGATCACCTATTTTATAATCAGTATTAGCAACGGGAATGTGTTCAATATCAACAAAAGGTGGTTGCAATGTATTGACAACAATAGCAATACTTGAAGTCATGGCAGAGGTAGTTTTAGGTGCTTTAGAACCTTCAGGCTTGCTTACACTCTTCTTTTTAGGCATTTTGATCTACTTCTGCAAGTTTAGACAATTTGCAAAAGTAATTTTACTAGAGCAGAGGCTTAATTGGGAAAATTTGGCAAAGTATAGGCTTTTATTTGGGTTTTCTGTTCAATTAGCCCTGTCAAAGAGGTTTGGAGGCTTTAGAACTAGTTTGAAATAGAAAACAAGGATTACTAAGTGTTTTTAATGGAAATAGGGTTGAAAACTCTTTTAAAAAGGATCACAGAGGGTTTGGGGTACCTGTAGAGTTTTTCTGGCTTATTTCAGGGCTTGAAATAGACTAATAAACTGTGAAAACTCACCAATTTCCTCAAAATAGCACACCGCAGAGAAAAAGGGTTTCTGGAAAAAAAATTCCAGAGTTTAGCCTATTTTGGGGACTTTTTAGCAGTTTATTTAATCAATTTATTTAACTTTAAATGTGTTTTCTTTCTTTAAAAAGGTTTTTCAACTTGATTGCAGGTTCCAATTTGAGAAAAATACCTTTTGTGTGCAGGTATCGGCTTTGGAAGAGTTTCTGGAGTTCTGACTGAGTTGAAGGCTTCAGTAGCTTATCTGGAGCAACATGGATCTCCTCGGCAGTCTTAACAGGTTTCAGGGAAAATGTTTGCAGGCTTCGGGCGTAAAAATCGAAAACAAGGGGCTTTAATAGGGTTTTTTTACAGTCGGGAGAGGCAATGCAATATGTTAAACTCGCAAGAATGATATGAAATGAATATATTTTCAAAGGTTTATTATGTATCTTGGTCATATTAATCGGACATTGAATGCAGGTCGCATCAGGTGGGAGGAGCGGTTTCGGAATTCAAAGGGTTAAAACCATACTAGTTATCACGTAGAGATTGGATGGTAAGCAGTTTTTGGCTTAACCCATGTGATCCAATGATTGAAGGGCACATGGGGGAGAGAGGTTAATGGGAAACCACCCATTTCACGTAGGTTAGGTGGTTGGGTTAACGCGCATCTATTCTACGCGATATTGGATATCAATCGTCGGATCTGGAGTTCATGAGTGAACAATCCAAATCCGTCCGGAAGTTGCGTCGGAATGGGAAGTGGGACGAGGGTGTGTTATGCGGCGGATAAAGGACTTTAAGCTTTATCAAGTGTGTTTTTAATAAAGTTTTAGCCTTTAGGCTTTATTAAAATGGGCGGAGGGGTTTTGAACTTTATGAATAGACATTGGTTTAATTCAAAAACCTTGGGTTATATAAATATAGGCGGGGGGGGTAATGTAATGTATTTTTTATTTAAAACATTTATAAAAATGTTTTAATAATACATACTGATCCAGGTGGATATCGATGGCCACCCACCTATTCCATTTGGACCCGCAACATCAATTCTTTCATTTTTTCAGCTTCAGCACAACTTACTACTTTTAGCAAGTTTTCGGGTCCTACACTCCCGGAGCCATTTTGGGGACTTAATGATCCAGGTGGATACTGGTGGCCACCCACCGAGTCCATTTGAACCCCCACCATTAGTTATTTCAGTTTGTAATTTTCAACACAACTTACTATTTATAACAGTTTTTTGGGTCCTGAACTTCTAGAACCGTTTTGAGGCCCTAAACGACGCTTTTTGGGAAAACGGGGAGCAACATGGGTTGTAGACCTGATGTTTCTTACTCAAAAGTTGTATTTTTCGGATAGATCTTTCTAACGAGCTATTAAATACGTCAAACGAAGATTGGATGCCAAAGTTACGTCCCTGGGAAGTTGAAACACCAACTTACCCACACGGGGCCCATAGTTTTGGCGCTTCATCTTCTAGGGTTATTTTTTTCAATGTTTCGGGTTTTACATTGTTTCTCAACAATAAATAGGTCTTTGAGACTCATTGTACTATAGTTCAGGGGGCTGGTAGCCGACACATCTCTTCTCAGAGATAAGCACTACCATTACCCTAGCTCGTTTTTTCTCATCATTTCAGTTCTGTAACACAGTTCAGGGGTTGGTAGCCAACACATCTCTTCTCAAAGATAAGCGCTACCAGTGCCCTAGCTCGCTTGTTCCCATATTTTCAGTTTTGTAACACAGTGGGGAGGCCTGTAGTCGACACATCTCTTCTCAGAGATACGCTACCAGTGCCCTTGCTCGCTCATTTCCATTATGTATCATTGTAACACAGTTCAGAGGCATGTAGCCGCCACATCTCTTCTCAGAGATACGCCTACCAGTGCCCTATATTTTTATTTCAGTCATTTGTTTTATTAATAAAATGAAGCATTATTTCCGCTGCATCTCTGTATCTATGGCTATATGTGTATTCTATTGCGTTCCTGCAAAAAATCTGGATCACATACGTAGGCGCGGTTATATTTATATAGTTTTAAACCTTTTGAATAGTACAAAAACTATAGGGGCGGGGTATTTCAATATAGATAGGTTTAGACCAAAGGTTTTATAGGTGGGGTTTTTATTTTATGCACGTGGGGATAATAAACTATGGTCTAAACTTTAAAATAATGGGCTTTTTGGGGGTTACTTTGATATAGGGGAATTAATATCTATAGGAGGATAAATAAGGGATTTAATAAAAATAGGTTAAAAGTTAATATTGAAAGAGTAGTGAAATGGAAAAACACATGTTATCTCTAAGTAAAATGTGAAAAATAAAGTATTGCTCATTTTTTATATTACTTCACTAATACTTAGGATAAATGTAATTTTGAGGGTTTTATGAATGATTTTGAAGGGAATGAAGTTAATTATTTTAGGGTTACAATTTTACTAAATAAGAATGTGCCTTTACTTAGGAAAAATGGGTTTTGATGTATGAATGAAGGGTAAATATTGATGAATGAGGGTTTAAGGTAGGAATTCAATATTTTTAACTTATCAAGCATCGAGCCTTGTGTCCAGTCCCAACAAAAGTCAGAGAAATGCTCTGAGCCTTTTTTACTGAAAGTTTAGAATGTTGAATACCTATAGGGGAGTGGAAATCAGTTATTTTTCCTTGATGATGTCTTATTTACATGATTGCTCAACTGCTTTCTACCTACCCAACTTCATCTCTAACATTTTTTCTTCATTTTGTAGGTGCATTTAAACTTGCAACCTTAAAACATTTTCTTTCAAAGCATAAAACTATCTAGATCTACCTTATTTCATCCGAGGACTCAGATTAAACTATTGAGCTCCTCATTATTCTCTACCTATCTACTAATTTTTCAAGTTTAAACTGTTTGACAAATCTTTATTCACTATCTAAAACATGAAATTGAAAACATTAAAAGTTAAGATTAAACTGTTTCACTGATCATGGATTATGGAATTTATTGACACTCTGCACATAATCATTATTTTTGTAGTAAAAGTAAAAGTAGTGGAATTTGGACTTGCTCACTTTCATGTCTTATTTCTTTTCTTTTTTGGGTTTATATTTTTCTAAGTCCTTTGATTTTCTTCTAGGACTTTTTACCCTCTTTTTGGCTTTTTTATTATTTTTCATTTTTTCAAAATATGGGAAAACTTGCAGAAAGCAAGGTATGTACATATTTACAAGACTATCAAAGTCAATTCAAGATTTATGAACCCTATTATTATAGGACCCTAACAGTGGCTCCACATGGGGATGACATTTCCTGGTGAAATATCAAGAACTTTGAGACTAGTAGCCTTTGGAATTTGACTGTGATGACCCTATGAATGTCTTCTGATATCTGCAACTTATTCATACTTATGATATTTACCTCTCAAAGCTTAGGGCCTTCTCTTAAGGCTTCAACTTTGTTAGGGAAACATCTAATCCAATCTAAACTTTTCAATGTATATATACAATAATCAAAGTGAATAAAAACTAACTATTTGTTAACTCAGAAGAGTAGTATTGCTTTAGCATTCTGCCATTTACTGGTCCTTCTTGCAGATCTGCTCCATCTATTTCTTTTAGGAAAAAAGCATTATTACCTCTATATCCATAAATCACTTAAGGCCCTTTCCACAGAAAATAAAATTTTCCATGTTTTCCTTTGTCTCCTCTTCTGGAATCCCACTTTAACACTTTATCTCCTATGTAAAAATCATCTTCTTGTGTCTTTTTATCAAAAAATTTCTTGATTTTATCTGGAATGACTTGAGATTTGATGTAAACTTCTTCCCTTGTTTGTTGCAAGTAAATAGTTTGAGTGATCATTCTTTGAATGTCATTTGTTTCCACTTGTAACTCTTGGATAATTTTCATCACTAGTACACCTAGGGAGGATGGAAAAACAACATCCATTCCATAGACTAGTTGGTAAGGGGAAGTACCAATGGATTTTTTAGTAGTAAGTATATCTACCCATAAGGCATTGACTAACTTCTTATTCCAAGTCTTTTTATTGTCTTCAAGTAAATTTTTAATGATATTTACAAGGCTTTTGTTTGAGGATTCAGCTAGGCCATTACCTTGGGGGTAATATGCAGTAGAATGACCTAATATAATATGGTATTTGTGGCAAAATTCAATCATTTTCTTGGATTAGAATTATGCTGCATTGTCAGTAATTATCTTTTGGGGGCATCCAAATCTTGAAAGAATGTTGTTTTCTATGAAGGAAATAATGACAGTATCGGTGGCTTGTCTGGAGGGTATGACTTAATCCACTTGGTAAAATAATTAGTGGCTGTCAAAATCCACTTATGTTGGCCTAAATAAGGAGGGTGAATTTCACCAATGAAGTCTAAACCACATTGTTGAAACGGCATTTTAGTTGAAATGGGCTTTAAGGGTAGGGGTAATAATTTCTTCTTACCCTAAAAAATTTGGCACTTATGACATGAAGTTACATACTTTTTTACATCAACAAACAAGGTAGGCCAGTAAAAACCAGCTCTCGGGATCTTATCTGCTGTAGTTTTCCAATATAAGTGTCTTCCACAGTCACCTGTGTGAAATTCTTCAAATATTTTGTTAGCTTCTTCCTTTAGTAAACAATTTAATAAAATCCCACTATGATCTCTCCAAAAAAGTACATTATCTAAGATGTGAAATATTACTGCTTTAAGTTTTAAAAATCTGGCTTTGATTCTTGACAATCCAGGAGGAGCTTATAATTTTTGGAGTACAAATATGATATCTGTATACCAAGGTGAGTCTAAGAAGGCTTCACTGATCGTTGGAGTCGCCATATCTTCCTGATCATCTACTTGAGCAATAAAATTTATGTCTAGGGCATTGCAGTTAGATTCAGTCATAAGTCTAGCTAATCCTTTACCTTTGATGAGTTTTGTGGGTTTTATTTCTATGTCATATTCTAAGATAGTGGCAATCCACTTACCTCTTCTTCCATCAGGACCATCCTGAGTAAGAATGTCTTTTACTACAAAGGCAATGATATGAGAGTAGAGAATATAAACTATGAAGTCTTTAATGGCCTTAACCAAAGCTAAGGCTTGCTTATCCATAATGTTGTACTTCAGAGGGACATCTCTAAGGGTCTTACTACAAAAAGTTATGGGTTGTTCAAATCCTTGGTTTATTTTCTGTAGTAAAACTGTAGCAATGGTATGTTCTAAAGCAAATGAAAAAATTATGAAATCTTTCTTAAAGTCAGGACTGATTAGGACTGGATTTTTGGTTAAGGCTTGTTTGATAGCGTCAAATGATTGTTTAGCCTCAATAGTCTATTTAATAACTGAATATTTTTTGAGCATGTTATTTAGTTCTCTAATTATCTCAACTAAATTAGATATGAATTTTCTTTAAAAAATTATCTTACCTAGAAATGCTTGTAATTCTTTGATGTTTCTTGGTGAATTGATGTTCAGAATTGCTTCTATCCTAGTTGGATCTATTCTAATTCCTTCTTTTGAAATTATGTGTCCAACTAACTTGCCTTCTTCTAATCCAAATAGACTTTTCTTAGGGTTTAAAGAGATGCCAAAATTCCTGCATTTAATAAAAACTTGTCTCAAATGATCCAAGTGTTCATTATCAGTTTTGGAAAACACAGTAATTTCATCTAAGTAAATTACTAAGAACTCATGCATTTCCTTTGCAAAAGCTATGTCCATAGCCCTTTGAAAGGTTTCCCCTACATTCATTAGACCAAAAGGCATTTTTACATACATAAAAGTGCCCCAAGGAGTAGTAAATGATGTTTTAGCTTGATCTTCTTTTTGGACTAAGATCTGGTTGTATCCTGAAAAACCATCTAAAAGAGACATCCTAGAAGAACCAACTACCCTTTGTAATATATGATCCATTTTAGGTAAAGGGTAATTATCCTTCAAGGACACTTTGTTTAGATTCCTAAAGTCAACACATAATCTTATCTCTCATGTTTTCTTCCTTGTTGGAACTAGGTTGGAAATCCAATCAGAATATCTGATTGGTGAAATGATTTGTGCATCATACATTATTTTCACTTCTTTTTCTATCAAAGGTAATAAAACAGGGTTAATTCTTCTCAACTTTTGTTTAAATGGCTTCTGATCTTCTTTTATTGGAATTTATGTTGGATTATGCTGGTATCATAGGATTTGAGATCTTCATAAGTCCAGTCAAAAACATCTTGATATTCCTTTAAAAGAGTAATGTATTTTTCTTTCTCTTGTTGAGGTAAAATTTTGGAAAGTGTGATTGTTTTGGGTTTTAACTCTGTTCCAATATTGCATTCTTCTATATCAGATCTAACTGGCTTCATTTTTGGTTTTCTAGCTACATCATTTGAGTCAAAAAGATCTTCTAAGGGAGTTAAACCTTTAGGTAAGAAATTATCCTTAAGATTAAATATGTCTGATTCATCATCAATAATTTCTTCAATCTCTACTTTCTCTAAGCTATCTATATCAGCTTGACTAAATCTAGTTGGTTTATCAAACTTTATTCTATTTACATCTAAGTTATTAAAATCTATTTCACAATCCAAATCATGATTTATAGTACAATCTGTATCTATATTGCAATTCTGAAATTCTCCTTCATTCTTCATAAACTTGTAAATCTGTTCATCCTAAGAAAAAAATTTCCAATACTTAAGATTGTTTAGAATTATTGGCCTATGTTTAACTTCAGCAGTATATTTGTGATTAGGTTGGAATGGTAAATTGCATGTACTAGCAAAAGTTGCAAGATAATGAGCTTATATATTTTGTTTTCTAGGTATAGCAACAAATTTACATTCCAATGAATCATCAGTTAAATCTATGACAGTGTCTCTATATATGCTTAGTCTAGGATTGTAAACAGAATAAATTCCATTCACTTGTTTTATGATCAACTCTGAATCTCCCATGATTAAAATTATTTTACTTCCTGAGTTCCTAATGATTTTGAGTCCTAGGATAAGGGCTTCATACTCAGCCATATTATTGGTACATTTAAAATTTAGCTTGAAAGCATGGCATTCTAAGTGATTAGTCTCCATATTTTTTATCCAAACTCCTTATCCTGCTCCTAACTTATTTATTGAACCATCAAAGTCTAAATGCCACAAAGATTCATGAAAAATATTATCATTATTTGATACTTTCTTTTTCTCTACTAGTTCAGTTTGGATTTCATTAGTTTCAGAGTTGCATAGGATAAAAGATCAAGGTTAGTTGGTGTAGAGTAAATTGGGTAGTTTATAGATCTTTCTGCACTACTGACCATGTACTTCATCAATGTTTCCCTATATAACTTTTTAGGCTAGCCAAAAACTGATATAGTAGCATAAGACATGTCCAATTGTAGAGTCCCCTGTAACTTTGCTCCCCATGAGCGAGAAAGTAACATTCCATATTTAGGTGGGATATCAACGACTACAATGTCCATTAATATACTCTTACCAGGATATTGAACTAGTGTTACACACAAATCTTTGATTAAACCTAGGCATTTAACTTTACTTGAATCAAAAGAACACAAATCTTTGTATGGCCTTGTAATTTCTAGATTGAGAGTCTCCATTATGGCTTTAGGCATTAGATTATGGGAAGCTCCTGAATCTAGTATGGCATTATGTAAAATTTGGTCATGAATGGTAAGACTGATATAAAATGGAGAACTGCTCCATCTACATGTTTTCTATTTACATTTGGGCCAAAAATCAACTCTAGCTGATCATCATTTAGATTTATGGAGTCTTCTCCATCATTCATATTTAATGTTTCAGTTATGGTTGATTTATACAAGTGATTTTTTACCAATTCAGTCAAAGGAATTGGTATTTTAAGCTTTGCAATTTATGATTGTATGTTGAATGTAGGTTGAGTTTTACTGATTTGAATCAATTCTTCTTTGGTAACTGTAGTTTGTGTTGGTTTGTCTTGTTTTTCTAGAGTTGTTTTTTTCATTTTCAAGTGGTTTGACATTCTCTGTTTGTCTTTCTTGTGTTTTACCACTCCTAACTTTATTTTCAGGGATTGTTTGTGAAACAGTAGATGTTCTTTCAGACTTAGAATTATCAGCATATGTTTTTGAAGTAGTAGTTTTTGGATCTACTGATTTAGGATCAGCAGAAGGTTTTTTAGAATCTAAATTTGTTGTTTTAATAGAATTAGAAGCTTTAGCAGCAGTAGATTTTTGTAAATCTTTTGTAGCTTGAGAAACTTCATCAGTAATATCAAAAATTTTAGGACTTGATGCTTTTTTAGGACTAGAAATGTTTTGGGAAGAACTTGAGTTTTGCTTATTTTCCCTTGGGAGAATTTGTAGAACCTTTGTTTTGGGAGCTTCTACTATTTTCTTATTCTAAGTTTGGGAAGTTTTCTTGGTAAAAGACTCATTATTTTTCTTGTTTCTAAGGTTATATTGACTGTGTATTTCATTTATAGCATAATCATAATCTTGTTTAAAATCAAAGTATTCACTAGAATATAATTTGAGTTATTGGAGTTCAAATAATTCCTGATCTTCCTGAGTAAGGAAAATACTATTATTGTCATCTATTCCCATTAGATTTATAGCATCCTCATCATCACCATTATTCTGAGAACTTTCAACATAGTTCTCTTGGAATGGGGGCCTTATTGTTTGGTTTGGGGCTATTCTTTTGCTTTTCCAGGATTTATGTTTTTTCTAAAATTGGGATTTCTGATTTGTTGTTGGTTATCCCACTGAGGTCTTCTCTCTATATTATCTAGTCTATCCATCACCCTTTCTAAGGTTTTAGCTATCACATCTATTTTTGTGTCTGAATTGGCAGTTTCTTCTTTAATGGTCACTCTTCTTTCATTTCTGAGTCTAGATTTTTTGGTTTAAAATGTTCACTTCTACATTAACAACATCTGTTTGCATTTTTTCTAAGGTGTCTGCATCTCTTTCCCTTAATTGATAAGCCATATCTACATCAAATCCATCAGGAAATTTGAGTAGAACAGAATAAGGAGTGGGTTTAGGATTTGTAGGGATAGAATTATATACACTATTATATCTAGTGCAGTAATCTTGGACTGACTCATTTGGAGCTCTTTTCATGGAACCAAATTCAGACAATATTTGGAGGGGGTTATTTTTCTTTTCCCATTTATTTAAAAAAAATCTATGAAACACAGCTAAATCAGTTACACTACCAGCATCTAAATATTTAAACCACCTCTTAACTTCTCCAGTCAAAGTTTGTGCAAACAGCCTCATTTGAACATCTGAGTCATCAATTTCATAAATTTCAAAGAAGTCTGTCATTTTAGTAATGTGTTGCTGAGCAGTATATTGGGTAGTGCCATCAAACAGTGGTATTTTATTTTGATAGTCTTGAGGCATGTCATGAAGCTGTTGTGGTAAGACTAGGGGAGCATATCTAGTAGCCATAGCTTGAAGCTTAGCTTGGCTAGGAGGTAAGGTAGAACTGCTTGGAGCTGTGCTTGAAATGATCGCTGATGAACTAAAAGCTGTAGTTGAAGTGTTGGGAAATGAAACTGAAATGTATATGGAACTACTAAGAAATGAGGATGATGTGTTTAGGAAATCAAAAGGTGAGCTAATGGATATAGTGGATGAAGTGAGTGGTGGAAATAATACTCTAGGTTGTAAAGGTAATCTAGGGATAAATGGATCTATAGATGAGCTGGTAGTGGAATTTATAAATGATGTAACAGCATACAGAGATGAATCTCTAGTTGGTATTATTGTGGTATGAAATTGAGAAATTGGAGGTTTGTTTGCATAGGTAAAAAATTGAGCTAATTCAATAGCTTCATCAATATCTTTGAGAATAGTAAGATTAAGTTGTTCAATTTTAGTCTGATCTTGAACTTTCTATGTTTTAAAATCTGTTGTAATATTTTTCTGTTTTGTATTCGAGGATGAAGTGAAAACAGGGTCTAAAACAGTAATTTTAAGATCACTTTCAGATTTTCTTCTAAATAAAGAATGCTCAAATTTCAAATCAAAATCAATATCTTGCAGACTTACTAACTCTTGTGGTAATGAATTGACTCTTTTTAATGATACTTCAGCTTCTAAATTTTCTGACTGTTTTTTCTTTTACCAATTCGGTCTAGGTTGTCTAATATAACTGCAGGCTTAGGATCTGGGTTAGACCTGGTATAATAAACTTTCCTACAAGCCAGATTTATTGCTTTCAATATACACAACTTATAAAAGCAATCTTAAAGTAAAAGGATGTATAAAAAGATTTTCTTTAAGACTAGTTTGAACACTGAGGATTGGTTAGTTCCCCAGTATGGTCGCCAGTAATGTTATCACTCTAGTAATTCTTAAGTTGTGTAATTTTGGTTTTTAGTCAAAGAATTCTAGAGGTAACCACAAACCTACTTCAAACTCTAGGATCTAGCCTTCCTTGGGTTCAGAGAGGGCTCTCTCTTTAAATTTTAACTTTGTTTTAATTTGTGAATATTAGGCTAGCTATGAAAGTGCAGTTTTGGTTTTGTTTTGGTAGATTTGGTGGGAAAAATCACTTAAAAGGATGGATAGTGGGAAATCTATTTGTCCAGTGGGCTATGGAGTCAAAATCAAGCAAACAGGACTAGGATTAAGGGAAAAAAGGTCAAATGTCTTCAGGGCAAGATAGATATCCCTTGGAGATCTCGAAAATTTGTTTTTGTGAAGTGGTATGATTGGGATAAAGGGCACTTAAGAATCCTTAAATAAGGAAAAAGAAATAGTAGGAAGAGGTCAAACAAGAGAGGGAGCAATTAAGAATTCCCTACACTGGAAATCAGAGGAAAACATATAAATGATAACTAGTTAAAAACAGGGTGATATTAACATATCCTATAGTAATACTCCTAGCTATACATTCATATTTAGCATAAACATAAATGGATGCATGTAACAAATAAAAGAAACAATGACAAGTGAAGAAAATACTTCACTCCAAATAGCTCATCACAGGAATATTGAAGTATGATGCCAATTTCCTTTGATCTAGCCTGCTACTCAAAGTTTTGACACACAAAAGCTTTAAAGTCCAAGAAGAAATGACTATAACAATCCCAATAATTTTATTCCACGCCAAATACTTCTAAAGATGAAGTATTGATACATAATGTTTTACAAAATATCCTAGAAGAATTCTAGGAATTAACTTAGGAAAATAAAATATCTTTACAATAAAAATAGAGACGGCTGTTTAACAAATCGGCAAGTTGTCATATTTTATCCATAAGAAATAGAAACAGTTTTGAGGATAAAGCAAGTGGTTGCCTTGGTGTCCTCCTTGCTGGCCTTTAGATATTTTCTTGAATCTGATCTGCCTTGTCTGATACTCTTTCTCTTATACTCTTTATTCACTGATACTCTTTAACCCTTAGTCAAAATTGTTTACTGCTGTAAATAAAATCTGTTTTGATTGAAATTTAGAAAACAATTTTCTTTCTTCTTTTCACTTGCTTGTCTTTTATCTTTCATAACAAATCAATAAGTGACTGTCAAACCTCATTTTTAGGAAATTTGAATATTCTTCAATTTCCTAAAATTCTCATCTGCTTCTGTATATCTAGCAAAGGTTGGCTTGATGAAAAATAGGTGTTTGATCTCATACTGTAAGTAAAACAAATCTTCAAAACTCTTCAGTAACAATTTTCCTGTGGGGATGCCTTGACATGTTGGCTTATTTACCTGTTCCTTGGCGAATTTTCTTATATTCTTATCATAATCATTTTGAGGAATAAATTTATCATTAATAACCATGATATCAAGAAGTCCTTTTTGCCTCAAATTGGTGAACTTAATTATGAACCTGGTTATAGCAATATTCATACCTTCACATTTTTCTTCAAGTTGCCTCATCAAATTTCTCTTTGTTGTGACTTTCCTAATTTCTAGGATTGTAGCAGTTATGTCTGTTATTTTTGAGCTCTTCCAACTCCTATCTACTCTTTCTGTTAAGGAAATTGATTAGCCTTACAGCTTGTTCTGGTTTGTCAGCCAAATCAGTTTGAGTCTTTTGAATTTCTGCTTGGGCTGCTAGCAATAATTTTCTTTGCTAAAAAATTACCTAAATTGAAGGCCATACATCATGGATGGCTTCAATGAAATTATTCCAAAGGTAATTTTTTATGTATGATATCTGATCCTTCAAAGTTAACTCCTTTTGCAAATTTTTTAACTCTTCACTTAATCTGTTGGCATTTTGTTCATGTGTCTTAGCATTTACTTGAGCTAGTTTAGTTGATTTTTCAAGATTTTCAACCATTTTTGTCAACCTATTAATATCATTTGTCTTTAAACATATCTCTTCCATTGCTTTTACTATATTGCTAGCATCATATGTAGGTTGTACTGTTGTGGTAGATGATTATGTGGCTGATGTAGTGGAAGAAGTCACTGGCACTACAGTAGCCAGTGGTTCTTTGGGTGCCAACTTTTCTCCTAAAGTTGAAGGCACTGCTGCAGTGATAACTGGGATGACCATAGGAATCACTGGTTCTTTTACTGTCTCCTTTTCTTGGACAATTTTTTCCATGTGTATTTCCATTTCCTTAATCTGGGTTGTCAATTGAAGAATTAAACTCATCATTTCATCTTTTTCCTTCTATTCCTGTAAGACTTCTTTTGTCTGAGGATGCTCATTTTGAGGAAGTTTGAGTTGTTTCCTCAAGGTTTTTATATCCTCCTTTTTATTTTTTTACCAATGCTTCTGCTACTTTGACATTAGTAGGATCATATCCTACTTGCAATACTAATTCTTCTAAGGCTTTTATCCTTAGATCCTTGGCATATAATGAAGCTTTATCCATCTTCATTTGATCTTGCATGTTAGAGATGGTGTTTTGTAGCTTTTGAGCACTCATAGATTTTGTAGTAACTGTGGAATATAACATCTTTGAGCTTTTCCTGTGAAACTCTATTTGATCTAATTCATGGATACTGTCTATAGCTACTTCTAGCTCAAATTTCTTATAGTCAGCAACTGTCTTTGGAACTGATACTATGGGCTATAATACTGACATAATCAATTTTTTACTTGAGTAATCAAATGCTGATAGGAATTTGTTTTGATTACCTGGCTTTTGTTTCAAGAATTGAGAGTAAATTTCTGTTTTTATTTCCTCATTCTTCAGTTTGATTTGCTTATATTTTTCCTTAATATCCAAATCCTTTTTCTCAGCTGCTTGTGAAGAAGAAGCCTCCATGCTTTGTTGTCTTTCCATTAACTTTGTATCTTCATTATTGATTTCTTCATTCTGATTTGGCTCATTGATAATTACATTAGCTATATTTGTCCCTGGCAAACCTGTGTTGGTGTTTAAAGGCTCTGTTTCTTCAACATCTATTGTCACTTTTCCTTTACATGTTGTATCTAATTTAGGCCTTTTGTTATAAATGATCTTGAACTTTGTTTCTGTTGTAGTCTCTAGCACATAGGCTCCTTCTTTCCTTATTTTTTTGATGGACTTCTCTGGCTGATTTGCAGTCTCTAAGGTATGACTAGTATTACCTTTGCTTACTTCATCTATTAATGTGTTTTCAATCCATTCAAGCTGATTGGAAAACTTTTCTATTTCTGATTTAGCTTCATGTATAAAGGTTGTTAATTTGCATTTTACCCTTAGCTTGCTCAAGATCCCTTATGGGTCATAGTTCCAAGGGAAACTCTCTTCAAATTTATATTCTAATAATTGATTTGTTGCTTCCTTTTCTGCATCCTTGTGATTGCATATGAATGGCCCAATTTGATTTTTAAGTTTGAATTCAGTCTTCTTCTTAGCTGCCATGAAATTGATTGAATCAGAATTTAGGATATGCCTAATATACTCCAAGGCAAAGATCCTCATTGAAGGATGTTTGGGTAACTTGTAAGGCAACAAGTTTGACCCAAAGACTCTGATTTTAGTATATTTCTCATAAAAATTACCAGTCACCAACCTTACTCTACTCTGGTAACTGCAATATTTTCTTCATTTCCTCATTTATTCTAGGCTGCTCTGTCTTGGTCAACATGGTGATCACTGGATGTAAAAATAATTCTGAAAACTATGAATAACTTAAATCTGTACATTTTTTTCTAAGCAATGATGTCCAAAAAATGACAGATAGAGGATTTGCCTCTATGTCAAGTTTTTCGAGAGTAATTGGAAAATTATCTGATTGGAAGTATAGAAACATGTGGAAAAGGTAGGAGGTATATCTAAATGCTCCCTCTATTTGCAAATTTGTCAATTGATAATGAATACTATCAGCAATGAAACCAGCATAATCAAATATTACTGAAGGTGGTTGACCTGGAGAAAAGGTGGACAAGAATCCCAAGATGGATTCATCAGTGAAATATCCAAGTATGAAAGAGAGCATGGAAATTACATGTCTTGATCCTTTAGGGAATTTAGCAGTAGAATATGGAGGATTTAACTTTGGAATTTCTACATGCAGAGGCATAAAAGTATGAAAAATCATGAACCTTTTAGGAAAATCTAGGCCAATGTATAGCTTAGTGAGGGCCTCAATAGACAAAGGGACTTCTTGGGAGTTAGGTTGAAGCTGCAACATTTGGTTAATTGACTCTGGAGTGATGGTAAAAAGGACTTCTTTACTGGCATTTACAATAGTTCTTTTCTCTGGAATATAGTACTGTTGACACAATCTGATAATCTCCTGACATGGGTGAGTCAATGGGACAACATATTTGGGCAAATTGGATTCCAAAATATGGATTTCTTCTTGATCATTTAAAGATTTCTCATAGCACCAGCTATGGATATCTAACAGGTTGAATTCAACAATGGGATCAGCTATTTTATAATCAGTATCAACAAGGGGAATGTGTTTAATATCAACAACAGGTGGTTGCAATGGATTGACAACAATAGCAGTACTTGAAGTCATGTAAGGGGTAGTTTTAGGTGCTTCAGAACCTTCAAGCTTGCTTACACTCTACTTTTTATGCATTTTGATCTATTTCTGCAAGTTTAGACAGTTTGCAGAAGTAATTTTACTATAGTACAGGCTTAATTGGGAAAATTTGGCAAAGTATAGGCTTTTCTTTGGGTTTTCTGTTCAATTAGGCCTGTCAAAGAGGTTTGGAGGCTTTAGAACTAGTTTGAAATAGAAAACAGGGGTTTCCTGAGTGTTTTTAATGGAAATAGGGTTGAAAACTCTTTTAAAAGGACCACAGAGGGTTTGGGGTACCTGCAGAGGTTTTCTGGCTTATTTCAGGGCTTGAAATAGACTAATAAACTATGAAAACTTAGCAATTTCCTCAAAATAGCGCACCGCAGAGAAAAATGGTTTCTGGAAAATTTTTTCCAGAGTTTGGCTTATTTTTGGGAATTTTTGGCAGTTTATTTAATCAATTTCTTTAACTTTAAATGTGTTTGCTTTCTTTAAAAAGGTTTTTCAACTTGATTGCAGGTTCCAATTTGAGAAAAATGCCTTTTGTGTGCAGGTATAGGCTTTGGAAGAGTTTTTGGAGTTATGGCTGAGTTGAAGGCTTCAGTAGCTTATCTAGAGCAACATGGAGCTCCTCGGTAGTCTTAACAGGTTTCAGGGAAAATGTTTGCAGGCTTAAGGCTTAAAAATGGCAAACAAGGGGCCTTAACAGGTTTTTTTTTACAGTCGGGAGAGGCAATGCAGTATGTTAAATTTGCAAGAATGATATGAAATGAATATATTTTCAAAGGTTTATTATGTATCTTGGTTGTATTAATCAAACATTGAATGCAGGTCGCATCAGGTGGGAGGAGCGGTTTCGGAATTCAAAGGGTTAAAACCAGACTGGTTATCACGTAGAGATTGGGTGGTAAGAAGTTTTTGCCTTAACCCACTCAATCCAATGATTGAAGGGAATGTGGAGGAGAGAGGTTAATGGGAAACCACCCATTTCGGACAGGTTTGGTGGTTGGGTTAACGCGCATCTATTCTGCGTGATATTGGATATCAATCGTTGGATCTGGAGTTCATGAGCGAACAGTCCAGATCTGTTCGAAAGCTGCATCAGAATGGGAAGTGGGACCGAGGTGTGTTATGCGGCGGAAAAATGACTTTAAGCTTTATCAACTGTGTTTTTAATAAAGTTTAAGCCTTTAGGCTTTATTAAAATGGGCGGAGGGGTTTTGAACTTTATGAATAAACATTGGTTTAATTCAAAAACCTTGGGTTATATTAATATAGGCGGGGGGGTAATGTAATGTATTTTTTATTTAAAACATTTATAAAAATGTTTCAATAATACATACGTGGGCGCGGTTATATTTATATAGTTTTTAACCTTTTGAATAGTATAAAAACTATAGGGGCAGGGTATTTCAATATAGATACGTTTAGACCAAAGGATTTATAGGCGGGGTTTTTATTTTATGCATGTGGGGATAATAAACTATGGTCTAAACTTTAAAATGCGTTTTTTGGGGGTTATTTAGATATAGGGGAATTAATATCTACGGAGGATAAATAAGGGATTTAATAAAAATAGGTTAAAATTTAATATGAAAATGGTAGTGAAATGGAAAAACACATGTTATCTCTAAGTAAAATGTGAAAAATAAAGCATTACTCATTTTTTATATTACTTCACTAATACTTAGGATAAATGTAATTTTGAGGGTTTTATGAATGATTTTGAAAGGAATGAAAGTAAGAATGTGCCTTTACTTAGGAAAAAGGGGTTTTTATGTATGAATAAAGGGTAAATATTGATGAATGAGGGTTTAAGATAGGAATTCAATATTTTTAACTTATTAGTCATCGAGCCTTGGGTCTGGTCCCAATAAAAGTCAGAGAAATGCTATGATCCTTTTTGACTGAAAGTTTAGAATGCTGAATACCTATAGGGGGGCGAGAATTAGTGATTTTGCCTCGATGATGACTTATTTACATGATTTCTCAACTGCTTTCTACCTACCCAACTTGATCTCTAACATTTTTTCTTCATTTTGTAGGTGCATTTAGACTTGCAACCTTAAAACATTTTCTTTCAAATCATAAAACTATCTAGATCTACCTTATTTCATTTGAGGGCTCAGATTAAACTGTTGAGCTCCTCATTATTCTCTACCTATCTACTGATTTGTCAAGTTTAAACTGTTTGACGAATCTTTATTCACTATCTAAAACATGAAAATTTAAGATTAAATTGTTTAACTGATCATGGATTATGACATTTATTGACACTGCACATAATCATTATTTTTGCAGTAAAAGTAAAAGTAGTGGCATTTGGACTTGCTCACTTTCAGGTCTTATTTCTTTTCTTTTGGGGTTTATATTTTTCTAAGTTCTTTGATTTTTCTTTTAGGACTTTTTACCCTCTTTTTGGATTTTTTATTATTTTTCATTTTTTCAAAATATGGGAAAACAAGGTATGTACATATTTACAAGACTATTAAAGTCAATTCAAAATTTATGAACCCTATTATTATAGGAACCTAACAACACCATTTATTATTATTTATTATTAAATAATAAAGTTGCACAAAAACACTCATCAACCAAGACGTGCTTGTTGGACCGAGAGGCGCATTCTACAGCCCAGTATGACCCTGATGTGTAAGTATGTCGGAAGCCAAAATAAAAAACTAAAATTTATATATATATATATATAAATATAAATATAAATAAACTAGAGGTATGGTAAATAAATCAAACCTATTTTTATATTTACTCCATAAACCTCTTTATATTTACAAAAACTCAAAAAGAAGTTTTATTTAGGTGAATCCTATGGGCCAAATACCATGGGACAAATTATTATCAATACCATGGGCCAAATACCATATTTATAAAATATGTATAAAAAGGTAAGGTAACTAAATAAAAATATATCAAATAGGAGTAGAAATCAACATCTAATTATATTTGAAGCCTATGGACCAAATACCATGGACTGAATTAATAATAATACCATGCAAAAAAAACATTATCAACCGTAACATTAATATTGAAATTTATTAAATTTAATAACTTTATATTAATACAATATTAAATTTGTTATATTATAATATATTAACTCTAGATATATATGGGAGGGAAGAACAAAGACATAAGATAGGGGTGGAGTAATAGAGGGAGTGATAAGGGAGAGATGGAGATAAAATGAAGCAGAGGGGAGAGGAAGAATGAAGAGAGGGAGAGAGAAGTGAGAGAGGTAGAGAAGGGTAAGAGAGGGAGAGGGAGAGGGAGACATTTAAAATTAAAATGACTCAATAAATCTCAAACATATTTAGCATATTTAAAATGGTTATATTAATATTAGATGTATTTACATATTATGGATAAAATTAATCATATGTTTCTGATATTATCGATAGATTTTCCTTGGTTGCACACAACTGAAACTGACCTAGATCCATCTTAACTAGGGATCTATCAAGTGCCGGGAGGGATCAAATCTCTCAGGGTGGAAACCTTTCCTCAAGTTTTTCACTCAAAAAAGAGGTTTTCATCTCTAGAGATTTGATCCCTCTCAGTGCTTGTTGCGTCGAGAGGCGCATTCTACAGCCCAGTATGACCCTGATGTGTAAGTATGTCGGAAGCCAAAATAAAAAACTAAACTTTATATCTATATATATATATATATATAAACGAGAGGTATGGTAAATAAATAAAAATATAAATAAACTAGAGGTATGGTAAATAAATAAAATCAGTTTTCATATTTACTCCATAAACCTCTTTATATTTACAAAAACTCAAAAAGAAGTATTATTTAGGTGAAGCCTATGGGCCAAATACCATGGGACAAATTATTATCAATACCATGGGCCAAATATCATATTTATAAAATATGTATAAAAAGGTAAGGTAACTAAACAAAAATATATCAAATAGGAGTAGAAATCAACATCTAATTATATTTGAAGCCTATGGACCAAATACCATGGACCGAATTAATAATAATACTATGCAAAAAAAACATTATCAACTAAAGATGGAGAAATTGAGGGGATGACAAGGGAGAGATGGAGATAAACTGAAGGAGAGGGAAGAGGAAGAATGAAGAGAGAGAGAGAGAGGAGTGAGAGAAGTAGAGAAGGGTAAGAGAGGGAGAGGGAGACATTTAAAATTAAAATGACTCAACAAATCTCAAACATATTTAGCATATTTAAAATGGCTATATTAATATTGAATGTATTTACATATTATTGATCAAATTAATGATATGTTCCTGATATTATCGATAGATTTTCCTTAGTGGCACACGACTAAAACTGACATAGATCCATCTTAACTACCGATCTATGAAGTGCCTAGATGGATCAAATCTCTCAAGGTGAAAACTTTTCCTCGAGTTTTTCACTCAAAAAAGAGGTTTGCATCTCTAGAGATTTGATCACTCTAGGCACTTGATAGATCCGTAGTTAAGATGGATCTAGGCTGGTAGGTAATGCAGGTATGAGAGAAAAACGATGATGACGTGTCAAAATTTAATAAGTATATATGTTTGATTTTAGATTTTTATGATTTATATGGATTATAAAATTATTTTTCGAATTAATCACATCATTAATTATTTGTTGAACCATTTGAATCATCTAATGGTTGGTCTAACCATTTAAACCATCTAATGTAGCTGAACATTTTCTAGAAATTTTTTATTGAACTCTTTCCAATATATTTCTTATTTTCATTAAATGTCTCTTTTATATTTAATTATTTTTATAAAATTTTCTTATCCCTAGTCCTTTTGATTTTTCATAATCTAAAACTTAGAGTGATAAGATATTAATCAACAAGTTGAAGCACCTCCCCTAACTTTTCATGAAAGAGTTATGAAGTCTAGTCCTACTATGATATCATGGTTAAAATATATATATATATATATATATATATATATATATATATATATATATATATATATATATATAACCCCACAATCAAAGTGGTTTTGAGTATATTATAATTCAATCAACAACATTACATGTAAATACATTAACTTTGACTTAATATAAAGAGCTATCTTGATCACAATAATATCTATTTGAGAAAATATTTCAACTACACACTAAATCAAGATCTAATTAATTGAAAAAAATCTATTAAATCACATTACAACTTACAAATTTCTAAATATTAAAATAAAATCACTTTAAACACAAAATGTCTCTATATAATTATCTATATATTTAATAATCACAACTTATGATATGATAAAGAATCTCTCATTAATGGATAAAATAAATAAAAATATATAATTCATTATGCAAAACACTAGTTTATAGAGTAAAAATATATGATTTAAAACTACTTTTTATTGCCTAAGAGCTGGTTTTTCTAAAAAGTAAGCAAACCACTCAAACTTAAAGCCTAACAAGTAAGCAAACACTATAAAGACCCAAGGCCAAGGCCCGTGGGCATCAGAGAGGAGTAATTTCAAGTGACATGATTGTCTTTGAATAATAATGGTGAGTCAGTCTGTATTCACCTTGCCTCTCATGGGCATCAAACAGGAGTAATTTCAAATGGCCTGATCGTCTTTGAATAACAGTGGTGAGTCAGCCTGTATTCACCTCTCCTTCACCTACAACAAATAATAATAATTGTACAACTAAGTTTTGATAAATTTTCAGACTTTTAATATATAATAAATTACAAATTTTATTATATCGAATTCAAATACTAGTTTATATCAATTGCATATTTTTTTGGGGGGGTCATAGTAGACATCATTTCCGAAGCCATTCAACTCCAATTATGTCGATCATATCCGGGGGAAGATTTTGGTTCAGTTGAACCATCTTTACCATCATGATGCGGTAGGGGGGAGATTTTAGTTGTGAGTGTATTTAAAATTTTCAAATTATGAAGTTTTATTTACATAATTTCTGTTGAACTTTACCATCATTTCTTTCAACTGCCCAGATAGATATATATAACTCACCTACCTTGCCCATCGACCCAATTTTGTTTTCTTTTATTATATTTACGCCAGAGGCGTTCTCTTTGTTGGCTTGGGTTGAGCAGACACTGTTCACCCCAGCCAATGAGAATCCTTTCTTATCGCCCTTCCAGCCACTAAATGTAGACACGTGGCACCTCCTCCAACCAATGAAAATATTCCATTTCGCCCTCTTAGCAGCTATTCATTTGAAAAATTATGCCTCCTATGCCTGCAATCTCTATTATTTATGTCCTTTCTTTGTTTCTCATATTAACTTCAACCACCCAACCCTTTCTTTGTTTCTCATATTAAATTCAACCACCCAACCATTTAATGCATAGAAGACCTGTGGGTCTCACGTCAAGCCGAATAGCTGGTCTACGCAATTAAGAAGAGAAGGGCACTTATAAAGAGGATCCAGCAAATCTTAAATCATCAATGTGGTTAAATGCAGTAGTGCCGACTTCAGTAGTGCCAACTTCCAACTTGCAGCTGACTTCCAGAATTAAGAAGAGAAGGGCGCTTATAAAGAGGATCCAGCAAATTTTAAATCATCAGTGTGGTTAAATGTAGTAGTGCCGACTTCCATCTTCCAGCCTGAACGACTTGCAGATTGACTTCCAGGTTAAAGGACTTCTGATTGAAGATAGACGTAGCCGGTAAGCTTCCATTACCTGCAATACATTACGAATCACTGCATCTTTTCATCCATTTTAAATACTGCAAAAATGAAGAAAAACTGTAGAGAAAAACGTATTGGAAGAGGTAGAACATTAAATACTGTAATTTTGCAACTTGTCATGCCATTTTAGAAGAAAAACACAAAAAATAACAGTGAAAACAACAGTCTGTCGGTCTGTAGAGTCATTTCAAAAAACAAAAACAAACACCTTTCATAGCATCTTCAATTGCAGAGGTTTTCCAGAAAACACCCATATATAGAGTTTGGATCTGGACTATTTTTCATTACTGTCCCAAAATATCTTTTAAGGAGTAGTTACATTGCTGGAACGCTAATTTCTGATTTTGCACTTTCTAAAAGCTCCATAATTATGGATGACTGTTTTACTGGTATTGTTTTCTAATTCACTATTTTTGGCTTAATGCAACTTAGTTTGCAAAATCTCTTAGATTATAATCCAATGATTGGCTAAAGTTCTAAAATTATGATAGGTCAATCTCAGTTGTTTTAATGAGTCATTGAAAGTCATTGGTTATCTTGTTAGATTTCTATTTCCTATATGAAGCCAGCGACTGTGAGGATGGCCATATGGTGGGTATTTCTGATCAAGGGTTTGACCTATTCATTTTTGTAAAAACTAATATAACATATCACATAAAATATATATAAAAAAAAACCACTTTAAAATTGGATACAAATAAATAAATGTATCTTGAAATCACTCGTTCAAATTCTGTAAGTGTTAGCCAAAAAAAAGATTAGGTTAGAAATTTTACAGACTGATTATTTCTCTCATGAACTTACAGTCAGCCAAAACTAAGATTAGCTTATACAATTTATGAGAACTTACAGTCGGCCAAAAATAAGATTAGCTTATACAGTTTATAGACTGTATAATTCTCTCATGGACTTACAGTCATCATTTGCTTGATTTCTTCAAAGTCCACAAACCCATCTCCATTGGAATCGGTTACCTTGATCATGTGCAAGCAATCTTCAAGGCTCCTTCGGTCGCCCATACTCACCATAACATTGAGCAGCTCCTCTACAGAGATATAACCATCATTATCGCTATCGAATATCTGAAAGGCATCGACTCACAGTTTGTTTAGGGTCCCGAAACCCCTCCTCCATTTGCACTGTGCCTCCACACCGGGCAACTGGAGCAGAAACCCTCTTCATTGATCTCCAACGGCTGCTCCATGGCCACTGCGTACTGTGCCTCCACGACGGGCAGCTAGAGCGGAATATCCAGCCTCCAAGACCCTATAAAACTGGTATGAATACCCCCATTCCTACCATTGACATCATTGTTTAACAGATGGACACCCTTGCGAACCTGGAATGGCTCTCGACCTTTGTGGAGGACTCCGAAATTGCCTTCCGGCTGCGGGCCTACCAGTGAGCAGGTTCCGTCAACAGATGGAAACAAGACAACTTTGGACAAAAATGATGAAACCAAGCCACAGAGATGCCAAGCAAGCTTTCTTCCGGCATGCAACAAATGGATTCCTGTGAAGGCACGGAGTAAGAGGTCCTGCACCGACGGCCGCGTTTGGTCTTTCAACAACCTGCTTCTTCCCCCAAATCCTGGTTTCGAATCCCACGGCGTGGTTTTTACACAGTCTTCGAACTCTTCTTGCTCGGAGTCTTCCCAATCCGAGCCGGAAAAGAAATACAACAAAGCCCACAACAAGAAAGCCCAGGACGCCTCTCAACCACGAAGGTGCAACCATTGCCTTGTACAGAAGACCCCTCAGTGGAGAGCCGGACCCTTGGGACCAAAGACGCTCTGTAATGCTTGTGGTGTTAGGTTCAAATCCGGCAGACTCGTTCTCGAGTATCGCCCGACAATAAGCCCCACGTTTTTTAGCGAGGTTCACTCCAATAGCCACAAAAAAATCCTCGAAATGAAACGCCAAAAAGAAGAAGAAGAACAGAGCGTCTGGGCACCGAGGTTGATAAGCGAGGGATTGAGTTGCAGGTGGCGAGATAGTGTTAAAGAGAGATTGACTCTCATGCAGTAGAACACGTATCTTCATGTTTCTTCCGGCAACGCCACCTGTAAAATTCGTCTGCCCCGTCTCTTTACTAGCTGAGATTGTTTAGCATCTACTTCTATCCTCATTTGACGTGGACTGTCATGAAGTTGACATGTCAATCAATCTACCACTTAATAAACTTCAGTCTGCAATACAACACTGATGACATGTCCATAACATTTAAGTTTCTGGAAGTGAGGTGCACTCGTTACCGACCCTTTCCAAACCCTTCAACTCCTTCGAATCTTGCCTACCATGTACAAATGCCGCCTCATGAGAAAATAATTATTGTATCATTTTAATTATATATATATATATATATATATATATATATATATATATATAACATTAAACATTTATGTTATTTTGACATGGTTTAAATAATTTTACAAAGTTTAATTTGTTATGAGAATATACTTATTGTATGATTTTAATTTTATTATTATTATTATTATTATTGTAAATGAAAAAAAAATTAGAAAAACTTAATAAATAGGAAATTAAATATATAACATTCAATATTTACAATATTTGGATATAATTTTAATTTGTTATATAAATGAAAAAAAAAAAAACAATTTTAACTTGATATGTAAATGAGAAAATTTTTAAAAATGTAAAAAATAGAAAAACTTAGTAAATAATCAGTCAGTTAATTTTATGGATATATTTAAAAAAATGAGTTAAAAATATTTTTTAAATATTGAAAGTGTATTTCTAATTTTTTCTTTTAAGATATTTATCAATGTGTTTTGTTTAAATTTTGATAAAAGAAATTAGTGTTTTGTTTAAATTTTGATAAAAAGAAATTAGTGAAATGGTAAATTTGAGTTGTTAAATTTGTAAAAAAAAATGTTTGAGAATATTTTGAAGGCTTTGAAATTGTTTATATATTTAAAAATACATTTTAAATAACCATAAAATTAATAATATCATTAGAAATTATGTCATTTAAATCTTAACAGAAAAATAGAAGAGTAAGATTTAACCATTAATAAAAAAATTAAAAAATAAATAAAAATATATATATGATTTAAAATTCTTTATAATTGGTGAATTATTTCTCAGATTAACTCTCATTGGTAGAGAATCTCTCATTATCAATCATCTCAACTCACAGAAGTGGAAGTGTGTGCCCCTTCTCTTAGTTGAGGGGTTAAAGTTAATTCGAATGGGAGCCAATTTGTTATGGTCAACAGCATGAGCTGTGAGATAAGAGGAAGAAAGCAGAAGATTTGATCGAACCTGAACCTAAAAGGGGATAAGTGTGATGCTCCCTCCTCTTAGTTCGGGTCAATGAAAACTACGCATATGCATGTGTCTTTTATTTGCTATGGAATGATGTATCTTAAATGTTTCGAAAGATTTCAACATGCGTTATATAGATATTAATTAATAAAAGAATAACTAAGGCGTAATTTAATAAGATCGATAATTAAACTAAGAGATGAATTAATCAATATATTAAACAATAGTGATAGTTAAATTAAGAGATGGATTAATCGATATGCTAAATAAATGATTTCGAAGTATAACCTAAAACCATATACATAGTAAAGTTGTTACTATAACTTCTCGAAATTAAACCCGTTCAACCTTCAAGATTATCAATTTTGGTTTATTTCCTTGATCTCTTTTAAATTGCCAACTTATAACTTTGCCTTCCTTTATGTACACATCTTCTTCTTCAGTTTCTTTACCTTCATATGTCTATTCGCTTGCAGCGCCTTGTTTTAACAAGCCGCACACATCGCCATGGAGACATCCTTAACTCAAAATGCTATTTCGTCGCTCCTTGCTGGTGCTACCGACCTACAACCAACTCTCCAGGTCGTTGCACTTGAACAGATAAGCTCTGCTCGGGCTACAACGCCTCGATACCGCGTATCACTATCCGATGGTGCTCACAAGCACACCATTCTACTCCCTTCTTCACATACAGGGCTTGCACAAACCGAGGACTTGCAAATAGGCTCGATCATTCTCCTCAAAAGCAACTCGTGCACGTATGCACATCATTCCATGTACGCTGCGTACATGCCACCTCCCCCCTTCCCCCCCTTTAATAATTCTCCTTTTATGTCCCTTTGTTATTTCTATTCTCATTCCTAACATTTTACTTCCCCTCTTTGCGAATAAATTGTTGATTCTTGTAGGTCGCTTTGTCTCCTTGATCTCCAAATACTCCAACGTGTTGCACCATTGGTTGGTGACCCATCCCCTATTATTCTCTTTGTGGAACAGATGATCCAAGCCACCTCGTCCTCCTCTTCTTCCTCTCCCTTCTCATCGCCACCCTCCCTTGACATTCACTCATTGTCCTCCCAAGACTCCACCCTAACATCTACAACTGCTCTCCCTTCTAAAGCACTGTCGCCTACCCGAAAATCTTGGTCCATCCAGGGCAGAGTCCTTTCAAAGACACCCCTTCGTGAATATATCAATGCACGTGGCACTGGAAAATCACTAGGGTTTGACCTTGTCGACCGCGATGGCGATCAAATCCACGTCTCTGCCTTCAATGAGTTGGCAGAATCCCTACATGCTCTCATTGAAATTGGACACATTTACAATGTTGCAAATGGCATCATAAAGGTCCCCAACCCTTCATATAACCATCTCAGACAACCATTTGAAATCCTCCTCTTCTCTTCATCAACAGTGTCATAGATATTTGTCGATGACCTAACAATACATTCCCATACCTATCAATTTGTGCCTATAAGTTCCCTCAAACTTTCACCTCCTAACTCAATCGTTGATGTCATAGGTATTGTCGCCTCCCTCTCTCCTGCCTTTGTTATTCGCAAATGTGATGGCTCTGAGACTCCCATAAAAACTATATCTCTTCGCAATATGTTCGGGAGCAGCATCAATGTCACCTTGTAGGGCGAACACTGCGATGCTGAAGGTCGCGCATTCTCCAAATTTCGCATGGCTCGTGCAATTTCCGTACTTGCAATTACGGGGGCAAGGATAAAAATTATATTAAGGGAGTTACATACTCTTTTTGTCCGAATTTGAGTTAATTACATACCCTTGAATTTTATATTAAGGAAAATGATTATTAAATTTGTTGGTTTGAAAAGTTGAAATTTAATTATATAAAGCATTTTTGTTATAGAAATTTGAAATTTTTATTAAGACATAATGATTTAAGAGAAGAACCACAAATTTATAAAATTAAAGTCATGAAAATGAAATTACCTAACTTGATTCTTTCTTGAAGTTGAGCAAACAACATCAAACATAATATTAAAAAAAATTCTTACAATCAATCAATGTCACATTTTACACCTCATAAGTTCACATTAATCATGTACCCTTACATGTAGCACAACATGATTCACGGCTCCTCCTTTCCGCGTTCCTTACACCCAAGTGCAATTGCTAGTTTATAAATTTTGAAGGCCAGCAGCAAGTGTTTGTGGGAACATTGGAAGCCAGCAGCATGGAGCAGATGGTTTCCAACCGAGAGATAATATTAGTTTCTTATGCTGACGAAGGGCCTGTCACCGATGTTCATTTGAAAATCAGAGAAACCCAACTGGACATTGGAAATGTGGGCAGAGATGGATCGCCCGGAGACGTTGTGGTGCAAAATGAATGGCTATCTGTAGATCCATATCTGAGACAGCGTATGAAACAACCCAATGATGGCCTCTTTCTCCAAAATTTTCAGTTGAATCAGGTTGGATGGTTTAGTTATGATACCAATTTAAATTTCTGAATCTGCTTTGAGCAGTGTTTGCATTTTAATAATTCCTAATTTGCTGTGTGCAGGCGATCAAATCTCGTGCAGTAGGGAAAGTAGTGTCATCTGCTAATTCGAAGTTTGAAGTTGGGGATCTTGTTACGGGGCTCTACGAAGTCTCTGAGTATGCTGTTGTTCCAGCAGGGATTCTCAGAAAGATTGACACCAGTGTTGCTAAACCATCCTATTATTTGGGACTTTTGGGTATGTTTTGGAATTTGAATATCAGAACTTCTAATTTGCAGTAAATGCTTTTGGGTATGTTTTGGGATTTGAATATCAGACTTCTAATTTGCAGTAAATGCTTTAGTAATAGGTCATTTTTTGGTTTTTCCCAAATTGAAATCGAATTTGAAAGTTAAAATTAGTAATATTGCAGTTTAATTAGGCAGTGTCATGAAAATGAAGTGTTAGGTAGAAAGAGATTGGAGATTGAAATTTCCCAATTTATATGTATTTGAAGAAGGGCAAAACCAACCTAGTTGAAGATTCCTCACTTAAAATTAAAAAACAATCAATGTTACCCTGAGTGGACATTAAATATCTGCTCTGTAAAGAAAAATGATGTAAAAGGGTTTTGCTCTGAACGGCTAGGGTTCTCTAATGGCGTGTGGTTTATTGGGCAAATCAAGCTCTTGGCCTCTTTTTTCTTCAGCCATTGTTGCCATCTTGCTAATTAGAGTAATTTGAATTTGAATTCTCATGATGTGGGCGAATTGATTGGGATAGGGACGCCCGCCTTGACTGCATGGGTTGGTTTCACGATTATCGGAAACCCTAAGCCTGGGGATGAAGTATTTGTCACGGCGGCAGCAGGAGCAGTGGGAATGGTTGTTGGGCAGCTCGCCAAAATCAAAGGCTGCCGCGTTGTTGGCAGCGCAGGTAGTGACCAGAAGGTGCTTCCTCTCCCCTGTTTTATTATTTCAGGTTCAATTTTAGGTCCGTCTCTCAGTAAACCTAACCTAAACCATTAAGCTATTATGATGTCCTGTTTTTCTTACAGATTCTGAGCAATATTTGAATGTCACCAGGTAAAACTGCTGAAGGAAGAATTGGGTTTTGATGATGCCTTCAATTACAAATCAGAGACAGACTGGGATGCAGCTTTGACCAGGTAATTATTCAATGCTTGTTTGCATTTCTGGTTGAATAATGAAGGGTAACAATAAGTATCATGATGCATTTACTAGCATATACTCTGTATGTGTTTCCCATTTGACTGAAAAACCCACTGCTCCTTGTTTATCGTTGGCTTTATGGTGGAATTTGATAAGGGGCACTCAAATAGATTCATTTTTGTTAGAGCAAGGTAGATCATAAATTCTTAATTCATCAATCTATTGTTTTCTGGATCAATTTTAAGATTACAGAAAACCTTTAAATCTTAGTTTATACTGAACCAGATTGCAGATTTGATTGATAGAGAAAAGGACGGATAGGATTTTGAGCAAAATTGTCAAAATATCATCGGAAAGGAAAATATAATATTAAGCATCATGCAGTAATTGTCTTTACATCTTGTCAGTTAAATGAGAAAAGCAAGTATTAAAAATCATACAAATCACCACCTTAAATGATATTTAGCTAAAGGTAATAAACTAATAATTAATCTAATTAACTAATATTTACCTTTACCTTCGGAAAAAGTGATGATTTGAGTTCCCACTCTAACATAGTCTAATCTCTACCCAATGTATAATGAAGAAATATGAAAGATCATGTATGTACTGTTGTTATACAGGCACTTTCCCAGAGGTATAGACATCTACTTTGACAATGTGGGTGGGCGCATGCTGGAAACTGTTCTGAACCACATCAATATGAAAGCTCGGATTCCTCTCTGTGGAATGATATCCCAGTATAATCAGGTAGTTATATGAATCTATTGTGTATGCAATATGGAAGGTAGCTTAATAGCTATGGTGTTTAATGTTTATGAGTACATATATGTCCCCAGGAGTGGAAGCAAACTTTTGGAGTGAGAAACCTGCTCAACTTGGTGGGAAAATGTGCCAAGATGGAAGGCTTCATGTGTTCGAAATACTTTGATCGCATGGGGGAGTTCTCAGAGGAGATGACAGGGTACATCAAGGAAGGGAAAATCAAATACAAGGAAGATGTGAAAGAGGGGTTGGAGAGCTTCTTGGATGCTTTCAATTCCATGTTTAGTGGAGAGAATATTGGTAAACCTGTCATTCATCTCACACCAACGCCATAATTTTGAATCAAAAATGTGGTGAGCCTGAGAGTGCATGTCCGCTGAAGTGATGGAAGAGGCTGCAGTCACATTGACCTTGATGAGATGTAGGCCCCTTTGTAGATTTTTACATGATTTAAAGGTAGCTGTATATCAAATTTTGATTTGATATATTGTGTTTGTGTAGTTTTAAATAATTGCCTACTTTGTGTCATATTTCTATACATAATACGGAATTGCACTGTAAAGACACTGTACATGCCATCAAGCATAGAAATTAGGGACAACTCACCTTGTAAAAAGCTTATAATAAAGCTGTAAAAGATTAATAGTTTAGTGGTTCATTTTCATGAACTCATTAATAGTTGCTCGTATTGATGATGTTATTAAAAATTTGATAATGGTTAATATTAATTAAATTACACAAATCTATATATTTTAGATTTTGGACCTGTGGTGATGATCCATTTCATTTACTATTTATACAGTAAATTGATTAAAGAATTATTTTCATTATTGATTTGATTAATTTTCTTTATATAAAGATTATTTTTATTTAAAATGTTTTCAACCGTTTAGACAAGACTATTTTCATTAAAAATACTCTAATTATTCTGATTAGCTAATGTGAAGATTCTTCACACTATCACCAGATCAGATCATGTACACTATCACCAGATCATGTAAAGATTCATTGTTTGTCTTTTTGCTGACTTCTTTGTAAGCTTTTAATATTAACAATACACTTTACAAATAAGTCAAATTTGGTGATAGGTATATCTTTGTGTTTGTATTTGTATTCATAAGTGTTAATGATTATTCATTCATTATAAACAATACAATTTATAATTAAATAAATATTATGCACTTGACCTGTTAGACAAGCCAGAACACAAGAAATACAAAATAAAATAGCCGAGACAGATAGATATCACCAGAAAATAGATAAGCGACAGAGATATTTCATTATGCAGAAACAAGATTCAATGTTCACTTTCCTCTTCGAGGGGGCAACCTCCAACAAAGTAGAGCTCAATTACAGTACGACACAATACTTCTTCCTTCTATCTAATGCTATTTATAGCCTAATGACATCCAAAACCCTAACTACTAGTGGCCTCGACATAATTATGGGTTAACCACTTATTTATTAACTATGGCTCGTTTATAACTAATTGTGGTCCCTTTTCTAGAATGTGGGTCGACCACTTACAATTATTATTAATGCGGATAATTGCTTATGGGCTTTATTGACTCAACTAACTAACTATGACTCAGACTAGGCCCTTATGGGCTTATTGCATAAATAAAGGGGTTAGGGTCGGACCCTAATATGCCCTCCCCCATCAAAAGCAGCCTTGTCTTCAAGGCTGAAGTTGTTGAAACTACTAAAGAATAGTGGTTGGTTCCCATGTCGCATCTTCTAGAGAGGTGTCTTTCCACTTGATTAGTACTTCCTTGATCGTGCAGTCACAAAGATGACGTTCGCGAGTATCCAGGACTTGTTCTGGTTGGAACCAAAATGAGCCTTCCTCATCTAATTCTGACAGACTTGTTTGAACCCCGCAATTCTTCCCCACCACTTTCTTGAGGCACGAGACATGAAATATTGGGTGGATTCGTGAAGTGGTTGGTAAAGCCAATTTGTAGGCGACGACTTCTATACGCTGAAGTACCTGATAAGGCCCATAGAATTTGGGTGTGAGTTTCTGACATCCTTTTTCTTTGAGAGAGATATGCTTATATGGTTGGATTCGTAGGAATACTTGGTCACCGACTTGAAATGCCTGTTCTGATCGATGTTGATCGACCTGTTGCTTCATTCTGTTTTGCACCTGATGTAGATTATCTTTGAGATGAGCGATTATGGCGGCACGGTTCTGTAGGAGTTGATCAATTCCCTGCACTTTGGAGTAACCAGGGAGGTAAGACATTGGTGATTGTGGAAGTTGTCCATATACAGCCTTGTAAGGTGTCATCTTGGTGGCTTCATGATAGTTAGTGTTATACCACCATTTAGCTAGAGGTAGCCATTGGACCCATTGATGTTGCTTGTCATAAGTGAAACAACGTAGATAAGTCTCCAATCATTTGTTGATTGCCTCTGTCTGACCATCGGTTTGAGGATGATAAGTTGTATTGAGTTGGAGTTGTGTGCCCTAGAGCTTGAACAATTCCTGCCAATTTTTTTTTGTTAAGGTGGGTTACGATCTGACACAATAGAAGTCGGCATGCCATGTAGTTTGAATATTTGGTCCATGAAAATTTGCGCCAGCAATGTTGGGGTAAATGGGCGGGGTAGAGCACAAAAATGGGCATATTTGGAAAGCCTATCAACAACCACCATGATAACGGATTTGTTTCCGGACTTTGGGAGGCTAGTAATGAAATCCGTGGAGATGTTTGTCCATACTGAAGCAGGGAGGGGTAAAGGTTGTAAGGTTCCCGGTTGCTTGATTGTTTCCCCTTTGTTGCACTGGCATACATCACATTCAGAGACAAAAGTAAGAATTTCAAGTTTCATGCCAGTCCAAAAGGAGCGGCGGGCGCACGCACAAGTCGTCCAAAATCCTCAATGTTCGTTCGTTGGAGAGGAGTGCAATTTAGCCAAGATGCAGGGTTTGAGATCTAAGGTTGGGCAGAGCACTATTTGATCCTTGTAACGAAGAACCTCATCCTGCCAAGAGTAGTCAGTTGAGACATTGGTATCGTCTCTCAATTTATTAATGAACTAGGACAGGGAGGGGTGGGTGAACTATTCACTGCGAGCATCTTCAATCCAATTTGATCGGGGTAGAGAGAGTGATAAAAGGGTGCCCCCATCCTCAAATTGTCGCGATAAGGCATCAGCTACTACATTGTCATGTCCCTTTTTGTAAATGATTTCATAAGCATATCCAAACATTTTTTCCAGCCCTTTATTTTGTTGTGGTGAGGATAGACGCTGCTCTAGAAATATTTCAAACTATGATGGTTGGTACGGATTTGGAATTGTCTCCCCAATAAGTATGGGCGCCAAATGTCAATTGCATGTAAGATGGCCATCATTTCTTTCTCATATGTGGATTGTCCCACATGTTTGCCACTGAGTTGTTGACTAGTGAAGGTTGATCATCTACCTTCCTGCATTAATACTGCACCAATGCCTGTACCGGAAGCATCACATTCAATCACAAAAGATTTGGTGAAGTCAGGTAGAGCCAAAACTGGAGTGGAGCACATGGCTTGTTTGAGATCCACGAAAGCCTGTTGCGCAGTGTCAGTCCATAAGAATGATTTTTTTCTTCAGAATATTAGTTAGTGGATGTGCAATACGTCCATAGTTGCTGACGAATTTGCTATAGTAACCTGTGAGACCCAAGAATCCCCTCAAATTCTTCAAGGTTTTGAGTTGGGGCCAATCCTGCATTGCTTGACTCTTCTTCGGATCAACCCTGTGACTCTATCACGTCCCACAATGTGTCCCAAATACCTAACTTCTTCCATTCCAAAGGAGCACTTAGAGAGTTTGACAAACAATTTATGGTCTTGGAGCAATTGTAGTATTTGGTCAACATGTTGAAGGTGGGTATCCCAGGTGAGACTGTAGATGACAATATCATCGAAAAATACCATGACAAATTTTCTGAGATAAAGTTTCAGAAGGTGGTTCATGAGGCTCTAAAAAGTGGAGGGAGCATTACAAAGACCAAATGGCATGACCAAGAATTCATAGTGGCATTCATGAGTTCAAAAAGTTGTTTTGGGGACGTCAACTTCCTTCATGTGTATTTGATGATAGCCAGAGCAAAGGACGAGCTTGGTAAAGAATTTAGCACCATGGAGTTCATCAAGCAAATCATCCACCACGGAAATAGGGAATTTGTCCTTAGTAGTGAGCTTGTTAAGGGCCCTAAAGTTAGGACACATGCGCCATTCTCCGTCCTTCTTTAAAACCATGACTACAAGAGATGAATAAGGGCTCGTGTTGGGATGAATAACCCCTGCTTCTAGAAGCTACTTGATGATTTTTTCAATCTCATTCTTTTGGGAAAAAGGATAGCGATATGGATGAACATTTGGCGGTTGAGCTCCTGGGATCAGAGGGATTCTATGATTTTTCTCACCTCGAGAAGAGGGAAGTTCATGTGGTTTATCAAATACCCGCTGATGGCGATCTAAGACCTGTTACATAGCTGGATGAATTTGGGGAGGGTGGATTCAATGGCTTGGATGGCATTAAATTGAGCTACTACCCCATGATGGCCCTTTTTAAAAATATTTTGCATTCTATGCGAGCTGATGATAGTAGGAGCACTCACTTGGAGACCCCTCAGTGTATGAGTGTGGCCTTCCTTCTTCAAGCTCATATATAACTCTTGGAATTCCATTGTGATAGGGTCGAGTGTGCGAATCCATTATGCACCTAGGACAATGTCGCAACCACCCATTTCAATGGCAAACATGTGGGCTTTAAGGTGATAATCCCCCATTTGAAGCTTAATGTTTTCACAATGGCCCTCGCATTTCATGGCCCCCCCATCAGTGATCAGTAATTGGAAATTAGAGATGCCCTTACAAAACAATGGTTTCTTCCACTACACGCTTATGGACAAAGTTATGAGTACTTATGCTATCAATCAACACCACGACTGACCTTTGTTCAATGAAGCCACGAATTTTAAGAGTTTGGGGTGAAGAAATTCCAACTAAGGCCTGTAGTCATATAATTGGCTCATCTAGCGAAGCTGCGAGATCCTAGTCTGGGTCTATTTGAGTTTCACTCGCTTATTCCTCATCCATGTCCGGGTTGGGGGCTTCCTCTGTTGGATTGTTTTCAGTGGCATCAATTTGGAAGAATTCTAGTTCCTTACATTTATGCCCTGGGGCATACTTATCATCACAGTAGTACCAGAGTCCTTGTTTCCATCGTTCGGCCATTTTTGCTAGAGACACCTTCTGAACTTTCAGTGTTTGGGTGTGGCCCATGGCCTAGATGGGACGTGGCTTTGCGACAAATATCAAGCGATTGGACTGAGCGTGTAAGGCAACTTCTACCTCTAAGGCTTTTTGACATGCGTCCAACCAAGTAGAAGGGTGGTGCATCCGGACATGGGCTTAGATTGCTTCCTTCATGCCATTGATAAAACATTCGAAATAAAAGGCATCTGATAAGCCTTCAATTCTGATGACCAACTTTTCAAAAGCAACCATGTAGTCCTTGACTGTAACGGTTTGTCGGAGCTTAGTGAACCAGCCCAAGAAATGAGAATCCCGATCAAAACGATCACAAAGGGCTTTTGAAAACACGTTCCAAGATATCGACAATGGGTAACATTTCTGATGCCAGTGCCACCATTACCATCTTTCTTGGTCCAACTAAAGTGTTCCCACCCTTAGTTTAGTTTCATCGTCATGGATATTATTAAGGAAGTATTGTGCCATTTGAGCCAACCATATTGCCGGGTTCGAGCCATCAAATTTGTACATGTCTATCTTGGGCACCCGTTGACCCGAAAAGTGGGACCCTCCATGGAAGTGAAGGTGATGGTTGGATTCACCTTCTTCGTATGCTTTCGCGCGTGTCTTCCTTACTACGTGATGCCAATAGAGACAAAGATTCCTGGATTTGGCCATTAAGTGAATTGTACCACTGCGATCAACTCGTTGTCCTGAGTCTTACGGGCTAGGTTTTTATGCTACTCTGAACGGAGTTTTACTCCCCGCCGATCAATACTGCAGTGGCCAAATACCAGAAAGCTTGATACTACCAAATGTCCTGCGAAAATCAGGCCTGGACTGGAGTAGCTGGACCTGGATCTTTGGGTACCATCATATGTGCCGCAAGAATCAAATCTGGGCTATGGCAACCAACACCCTTACTATACTCTAGGCCGATTTGTGTTGCGAATACCCTAAAAGCTATAGGGACGGCGTCGGCGGATCAAAACTGGTAGATTTGAGCAGGATAGAGAATAGGAGCGAGCTTCAGATATCTGGGGAAACTATGTCACAAGGAGTGTTAGGTGCTACAGATCACAATTTACGCAGGGGTCCAACAATAGTACTTAGCCCAATCTTTCATGGCACCAACTAAGGAGGATCGACCATGCCCTTAGCGATACTACCCGACTACCATGTTGTATGTGCAAGCAATCTCCTCGAGTGATGTTCTCAGTGTACTGTAGCAACAACACTGCCAATGGCTAAACTATGGTTAGGTTTTAGGGTTTCCTGGGGGCCTTCCTATATACCCAAGGGTACGTGGAAGTGTAGTCTGTGTGCCGTTCTGTCTAATGCACTACTACTCGAAGGGGTACCCACAGGGGTTACAAGGGAGTCCAACAAACGTGACCACCTCTTGTAGTTCATGCGTGCATGCTTCCCCAAATCCGCAGGTTTACACGCTCAACAACAGATCCCGTGGTTTAAAGATGCCAAAACACATCTCTAGCCTAAAAAAAATTCTGCGAAAACTGGAGGTCCCACTGGCCCTGGAAAGAGATATGATACCACTTGTTATGCACTTTCCCTGTTAGACGAGCCAGAACACAGGAAATATGAAACAAAATAGTTGAGACAGATAGATATCACCATAAAATAGACAAGTGACAGATATTTCATTATGCAGAAACAAGATACAATGTTCACTTGCCTCTTCAAGGAGGAAACCTCCAACAGATCAGAGCTCAATTACAATACGACACAATACTTCCTCCTTCTATCTAATGATATTTATATCCTAATGACATCAAAACCCTAACTGCTAGTGGTCCCTGACATAATCATGGGTTAACCACCTTATTTATTACCTAAGGCCCGTTTATAACTAATTGTGGTCCCTTTGCTAGAATGTGGGTCGACCACTTACAATAATTATTAATGCGTATAATCGCTTACGTGTTTTATTGACTCAACCAACTAACTATGACTCAGACTAGGCCCTTATGGGCTTATTACATAAATAAAGGGGTAGGGGTTAGACCCTAATAGTAAAACTATACAATTTATAATTAAGTAAAACTCAGTGATTGTTATATTTTTATTTCTTTATTCTTTTAGTCATCCAAATAAGCATTAATGATTATCAATAATTCATAGTAAATTGATCAAAAATCATTCTCATTATTGATTTGATTATTTTTCTTTATATAAATATATATTATTTTTACTTGAAATGTTCTTAACAATTTATACAGGATTATTTTCGCTAAAAGAGATTTTAGCAATGTCGACAGGTTAGATAATGTGAAAATTCTTCTTGACACGACTTCTAGGTTTTATTGTGTCCCAACAAGGGATTAGAGTGGACCCCCTCAAGGTCCAAGTTATCAAAGAGGTACCACCACCTCAAACCCTCAAGCAACTCCAAAGCTTGCAGGGAAAGGCCAATTTTCTGAGACGCTTCATCCCATATTACGCCACTTGCGCTCAAGGATTCCTACACCTCCTCCGTCGGGACATCCCATTCAAATGGGACGATGAAGCCCAACAATCATTTGAGGTGCTGAAAGACACATTATCTTCATCACCATTGATCAGTGCACCAAACTACGACAAAGATTACACCTTGTGTCTATCAGCGTCTGAGACCGCTTTGGCCGGGGTGTTAATCCAGGAGGGCCCCGATGGTAAAGAACACGTAATTTATTACGTTGGTAAAAACTAATCAGGCCCCGCATTAAGGTATGAGCCTGAAGAGAATACTGCCCTAACATTAATATACACAGTCCAAAAACTTCACCACTACATTATCTTAAGGACTACAAAAGTCGTCGCAGATATCAACCCCATGAGATATCTACTCACCCACCGTTTGATGAACCATAAATACGCTTGCTAGATAGTTACACTACAAGAGTTCTACTTACAGTTTAGCTCCCCTAAAAGAAAGAAGGCTTTAATTTTAGTTGAGTTCATCGCTGACCTCCCAAGTCAGACCAAAGGATCACCAATCAGCAATTCATTATTGGATGAACATCTCTTCCTAGTGACGATTGAAGACCATTGGTACGGAGATATTCTCTTATTCCTACGAAAAAAAAATCTCAAACCAAAGCTCACTCGTGACGACCACAAGCGCATATGCCACCAGGCCCCCCAATACCTCCTCATGGGATATGTCCTTTATTGGCGGGGCATCAACACCATTTTACGTCGATGTCTCACTCACGACCAAGCTGAGCAAGCCATCAATAACTGTCATAGCGGAGCTTGTGGTGGCCACCTCTCTGGGATGGCTACTGCCCAATAAAAATTGCGGGCAGGATATTTTGCCCCACCTTATTCCTTGACTGCATCTCAGTAGGAAAAAGGTGTGAGCGATGTCAACTCTTCGATCACAAGACAAGAGCGCCACCCGGTCATAGTAGTTGGTCCCTTCTGCAAATGGGGGATCGATTTCATGACTTGCAACCCTGCGTCGTCTGGCAACCACAAATACATTATTGTAGTCGTCGACTATTTCACCAAATGTTCAGAGGCCATGCCCACATATGACAACACGATAGAAATCGCTGCACGATTTATGTTCAACCACTTCATCACCCGGTTTGGTGTACCAAAAGAGTTAGTTTCTGACCACGGAAAACACTTCGAAAACGAGATTTTCCAGGAACTATCTCAGCACCTGGGATTGACACACGAATTCGCTTCACCATACTACCCCCAATCCAACGGACAGGTAGAAGCTGTGAACAAAGTGCTCAAAATGATGTTACAACGCATGGTGAATAACCACAAGAAAAACTGGCACCACATGTTGTTCTCCACCCTATGGGCATATCGCACGACACTGAAAACCTCAACAGGGTTTATACCCTTCCACTTGGTGTATGGAATTGAAGTCGTGATTCCCATAGAATGTGAAATCTCGAACTTACATGCCGCCATCGAACTCCTTGATGACACCCAGCTTCTAGAGCAACACTTGGTGCAACTAGAACTCGTCGACGAAAATTGACGACATTCGCTCCAACACAACGAGGCCCATAATAAGCAGATAAAAGCATCGTTTGATCGCAACATCACCCCTTGATCATTTACCGAGGGAGAGTTAGTCCTCTGCTATGATGTTGCGAAAAAAGCCCTACGGCCCAGGAAGTTTGAAACCTTGTGGAAAGGTCCCTATGTCATAAAAAAATTGCCTCCTCAAGGGGGCATACATCTTGTTAGAGCCCAACGAAACATGCCTAAGCAACCCCGTCAATGGGCTCTACCTCAAGAAATTTTACCCAGAAGGGTCAAAAGGCTTCAACCCTAGAGAAAACATGCATGTAGTAAACTTTGTTTTTTTATCACAAACATCACAGACTTGTTCTAAAAAGCGCTCTGGTGTCAAAAATGGATTGTCCCCCCAACAATTACTTTGGATGTATTGATGGAGCATCGCGATGGTCTCAAAATATAACAGCAGCCATCTGGGTCATCTACTATCCCGACCAATCGCCATTCTTCACCAACAGAGTATGCATCGGATCAGCTACCAATAATCGGGCATAATATGATGGCGTCATCGATCTCATGAGCGATGCCTTCAACCAAGGCATCTGACACCTAAATATCTACCTTAATTCCCAATTAGTGGTTTCGCAGTTAAACCAAGAATTTGAAGTATGGGATTCAAAAAAATTTAGAAAATATTTGCGTGCAAAAAGATCAAGTTGTCAATTTGATCATATTACATTCAGGCATGTACCAAGAAATCAAAACCATATAGCAGATCACATAGCTAATCACATCCTAGACTGGAATTCATCTTATATAAACCATCATACATAAAACCAAAAACATAAAAAATATATAGATCAACATCAATGATACACAACATCCATCAAATCATATAACCATAGACACATCATCAAGCGCCACAAAAAACACATCTCGCATATATACCAAAAAATATGTGTGAGTACAAATACACAAGTCATGTCTCTAACCCGTAGGTCAGCGAAAAAATATATATATACATGTCATCATAAGGGAAGCATCCTCATAATGGGTTCTTTCCCTGAATACAAAGTGTCTCTAGGGCTGAGCCCCGCCAGGTGGACCATCTGGACCCACAGCTGCACCCGATGCCAACACTGGGGTAGCAGCCAAAACAGAAAGTCCCACATGGCGCAGATTCGAACGATAACCCCTCTTCCATGCCATTAATGCCTCGAGCTAACCCGTAGGTCAGCGAAAAAATATATATATACATGTCATCATAAGGGAAGCATCCTCATAATGGGTTCTTTCCCTGAATACAAAGTGTCTCTAGGGCTGAGCCCCACTAGGTGGACCATCTGGACCCACAGCTGCACCCGATGCCAACACTGGGGTAGCAGCCAAAACAGAAAGTCCCACATGGCGCAGATTCGAACGATAACCCCTCTTCCATGCCATTAATGCCTCGAGCCAGGCATCGTCCAAGTCATCGACAAAACCTCGTGACATCATACCCTAGGTCAACCTCTCCACTCGACCCTAAGCATCAACAAGGTCAGTGGATCGAGCCTTGACTGCAGCTAACTGCTTCACCATCTCTACCACTCATGCCTCTTCCACCTCAACACTAGCAATAGCTGCAACATAATCGGCAGTAGCCGAGCTGCAACCCTCCCCCGAGGGGCCAACACCATTACCAGGTCCCTCACCCTGAGGTTGCCCTAGACCTCGAACCTTCCCCCCAACCTGGGGCAGAGTACCTCCACCTGGAACCCTCCAAAGGGGATGGTGTCCCACCAACCGAGAAGTAGGTTGTCCAACTTCTCCCACATTTGCAAGAGAAACAAAGATAGTGTTAGTGTCACCACAATACACATATAAATATACACATCGTACATACTCAACAAATGCAAAAGAAACGATCATTAAAAAACTGTCACTGTAAGTGTATATAGTGATGGTCCTTTATGGTCTGTCACCAAAGACTTTTTCAATGACACTTTTGGTGAGGGTCATTAAAGGCCCATCACTAATTCTCTCTTTGGTGACACTTCTAGTGACGAAATTTTAATGACCCTCACCAATGCTCTTTTTGTTACTTTTGGTGACAGTCAAAAAATGCCCGTCATCATTGATCATTCCAATGAGTTTTTGATGATGCTATGTGCTTGTTAATATATTTTTTGTCAAAAGTTAAAGATTTAATACCATTATTGTGGAGTTTTTTTTATAATATGTCCAAGGCCATAGTGGTTAGGGTCAATCAATTTTTTAGAAGTAATTAGTGTGTATCATTTCCCTCGAGTAATGACTAGTCGAATAGAGATTTCCTATGAGTCAACACATGATTCATATATATTAAGTTTATTATCTAGAAAATTCCCTTTAGATAAAGTTATATTATTGTGTGTAGGAAATATATTATTTAATACATAATCAAGCTTTAACAATTCTATTAATGAGAAAGACCTAACAATCCTCACCAATCTAGGCACGCCTTAAAATTAATGCTTTGGCACACACTAACATTTCTTAGCACCCCACATGTATTGGAACATATTTGTACCTAGAACATATTGTGATGACACTGACGCCCAAGCACATGGTAGCATGCACTAGCACAACATCGAACTCTCCTAGCATGTGTTGGCATGCTCCATATAGTCCCTAGCATGCCCTGGAACACCTTGGTTGAATACATTGACATACATTAGCACTTGGTACACAATGCCACTTGGCATGTATTGGGACCTATTACTAGTGTGCCTAGCATGCCCCTTTTCAAAAAGATAAAGTCTTGACTTATTAACCCTCTTATCGGTTCTTCCTTTTGTTGCCTTGACACATATTAACATACCCTGGCACCCTGCACCACATCCTTAGCACCTAGCATGTATTGGCATATCTTGACACTATTAATTGGCACATGATATAATTAGCACACTTTGGGAATTCTTGACATGCCTTGATATTCCCTAGCATGCCTTACCAATGCTTAGCATACTTTGTGATCAGTCCCTCCTTGGCATGACAACTAACACTCATTAACACTAGTCTCTGGCACACGTTCCTCATATTCATTAACTTCCATGAATTTTTACCTAGTGCTCCCTTAATGTTTTTTCCTAGTAATCCTTAACACTCATCAACATGCATTATCACTCTCTAGCACACCTCAGCACTCATCAACATTCCCTTCCACTTCATAACATGCATAACACTAGTCCCTGACACATATTGGCGCTTGGAAAGTCTTAGCATGTATGGAATACATTGAGATGCCTTGGTATGATTTGACATGGTTTAATATTAAATTTATTTGTGATTATCCATTGTTGGAAAGTACATGAGAAACAACAAAGGAATACTTGGCACTTAGAATGCACTAAGACTTTGCACTTGGCACCTATTGCTGCCTAGTGTTGGTGTGCCTAGCATGCCCTCTTGGAAAAGGTAAATTGATGACTTATTAACCCTCTTATGTGTTCATTTCCTTGTAGTTTAACTTGTTTCTCCCTTTTTTTGTCTTGACAGTCCCTGACATGCATTGACACACCCTTGCACATCTTGGCATGCCTTATCACTTAACACATCTTAGCATGTTTGACATGTATTCCCACTATCTGGCACATCAAGGAGGTGAAGAGAGATGTAGTCCTAAAGTAGGTCGAGTACGAGGGAGAGTAAGGGTTGCTAAAGGGAGGTCATGATCATCCTCCAAGAGCAAGATCATCATGTGAGGGTTCAGAAGAATGTTGCATACCTTAAGGGTCGGTTTGTGCTAGGAGGTAGGATGGCACATTGTTGGTTCTCTTCTGGCAGATCGAGCTTAGGAGAGGTTTCTCATGAGAATATGGGCATGTGATTTCAATGGTGTGTTTGTGTGAAGGCCGCATCAAATTCTGAAATGTTGAAATTTGCAACAAGAAATAGTGAGATTGGAAACCAGAAAGGACAAAAAAAAAATGCACCCACACTGGTGAGGAATTTTAATGCACCATGAGTGAGGAATGTGGGGCATCTAATTTATTTTTCCCTTAAATAAATTGGACAATAAATTGTAATTTCATCTCATAACAACTTGTGTCAGTTAATTAAGTCATGATGACGGAGTTAGCTCAAGAAATTCAAGTACTTGAGGGTCTGAGATGAGGCATCTAGAGGGATTCTAATATTTTTTGGGTCCAATCGAAGTTGATGCATTAGTAGGGTGCAAGTGTAATTAGCTCAATTAAATGCATTAAAATCAGTTTAACTGGTTCTAACTGAGTGATGAGCTAGTGAGAGGTCCAGTGAATTAAATTATATTTAATTCACAATGAGTGATAAATCATATAACTGATAATTCACTATTAATAGTTGCATGCATGTCAGTTTCGAGGAATACACAGTTGAGACAGAGGTTAAAGGGAACATAACTATCAGTTGTATTCAGAGAAAATTTCCCATGTGAAATTATAAAGTAAATAGGATTCCATGATGGATTGCGCAATCAAGGAAGACTGATTTTCCTAATTAATAAGGAGTTAATTCCCTAGGAATTGCATGAGCAAGGCAGGCTAAAGTAAGGATGAGAATTGGTAAGTACTAGACCGAGTTTGCCTAGATCAACGGGAGACAATTGACAGAGTGTTGGAGAATCTCATGAGAGATTAAGCATTAATGTATTGTTTCATGATTCCTTCACTTAATACACAATAGAGATAGAGGGGTTTTGAGCAGTTTCTTTCCCCAAATACATCTTGTTGTTGTGCGATTGATAATTTATTTCTCTTACTTATATGTGATTGCGCGATCGTGTTTTGTTTCCGCAAATTGTAGGAAGGATTCAATATCTTGTTTTAGTAGATTACAAGATTAGATTGAATCTCGTTGGTTATATTTTCTACATGGTATCAGAGAAGGAATTTTTTGGGTGGTGAGTTTGCAGAGAATATTTGAATATTTTGGTGTAAAATTTTCAAAAACAAATAGAATATTTGGATTCCTTGCGAAAATATACCCCCCCCCCCTAAAAAAAAAAAAACACATCGGTCAAATCGGAGCTCGGATAAGGGAGATATCATCGATTTAAAATCAACTTTTTTTTAGAAACTTTTTGTAACGTCGGGACAATTACACTGTGCGCGAGTCAAGAACCTATATGTAATTGAGGTACGAAATGCATGCAAATATTTGAGGAGAAAGGAAAAAGTTAGAGACTTGGTGGTTTAAAGGGAGCATAAATTACCTCTCAACATGCATCCTCATGAGAAGCAGTCTTAGAAGGTTGTGGAGTCGCTGCCACAATTGGAGAAGCAGAGAGAAGACTGAGTGGAAGCGTCCACTCAAGCAGAGACCTCCATGAGGGGGAAATTTTGAGCTAGATGGGAAGAGGGAGTAGCCATACCTCGAGGTGTACGGTGGGGTGATGTGTAGACATAATCCCAAGATAAGAAATTTGGGCAAGGTCCATTGAGATGGTGTGTCTCATGGATCAAACCTGGCTACGAGGAGCCCACGGTACAATAGTAGTAGGAAGGATCAGTTAGATTTATGTAGTAAGATGTCAACAAGACAGAAATCAGAGTGATAGATGTCAAATAATGGATCACAAATCAGAGCTAGCAATAGTTCAAAGGGCACGGATGCAGATGTTAGCAGTAGCGCAGAGAATCCAGTACTAGACAGGTGCAGTAGCTAGCAGCAGTCAGAAGACTCTGATGACAGATGCATTATACTGAGTAAGTTGTTCGGAGGCTATTCAGTTTCAGGATTTGCAGGTGCAAAAAACACTAGAGAAGTGTAGCATGCAGAACATTCCAAAGGTACCGGATGGAGATATATTGAATTCCTTTCTTATTGAGAGGGAGTGTTGAAATTTGCAACAAGAAACATTGAAATTGGAAACTAGAAAGGACAAAAAAATGCACCCACACTGGTGAGGAATTTTGATGTACCAGGAGTGAGGAATGTGAGGCGTCTAATTTATTTTCCCCTTAAATAAATTGGACAATAAATTGTACTTTCGTCTCATAACAACTTTTGTTAGTTAACTAAGTCATGATGACTAAGTTAGCTCAAGAAATTTGATTTAAGGTGATCGAGGTGGATATTGGTGGCCACTCGCCTATTCCACTTGGGCCCTCACCATTGTCTCTTTCAGTTTTTCAGTTTCCTTAATTATAGCACAATTTACTATTTTTGTCAGTTTTTCGGGTCCTGAACTTCAGGAGCTGTTTTGAGGCCCCAAACGACACTTTTTTGGGCATGAAAGGTTTAGCGATTTCATAGAAATCGCACTAATAGTTGTAGTCCTCGGAGAGATCTTTCTAACGAGGTATCATGTGCGTCATACGAAGATCATATGACCAAGTTATGACCCCAGAAAGTTGGCTGCCCAACTAACCCCAACGGGGCCCATAAACTCTTGGTGTTACATCTCCTCGGGTTAGGGTTTTATCTCATTTTTAAATAATAAAAAAGACCCTTCATCCTCATTGTAACACAGTTCAGAGGAACATAACTATCAGTTGTATTTATAGAAAATTTCCAATGTGCAATTATAAAGTCATTGGGATGCCATGATGGATTGTGCAATGAAGGAAGGTTGATTTTCCTAATTAATATGGAGATAATTCCATAGGAATTGTGTGACCAAGGCAGGCTGAGAATTGGCTAAGTATTAGACCGATTTTTCTAGATCAGCAGGAGACAATTGGCAGAGTGCTGGAGAATATCAAGAGAGATGAAGCATTGTATTGTTTCATGATTCCTTGACTTAATACAAAATAGAGATAAATGTTTTTGAGCAGTTGCTTCCCCAGCTACATCTTGTGTTGTGCGATTGATAAATTCTTTCTCTTACTTATATGTGATTGTGCGATCGTGTGTTATCCAAAATTCATCCAAATATGTGATTTGTGCCTTAGGAAATGTGAATTAAGGTACCCTCGGTGGAAAAACATGCATAAATATTTGTTGCTAAGTCCCTTAAATGTGAGATGTTGCCACTTGTCAATTGTGCCTCTTGTTGATGATGAAACCGACACCCTAGTTTTGTAAGGATCACCAAGTGTCATTTTGCGTCAACCAAAGGTCGTTTCCATTGTCACCTTAGCAACGAATCCTCTCACTTTAGATTAATTATTGAATCCTAGGGGTGTCCCAAAGCGCAAATTTATGGGGGACTCTTTTATGTGACTAGATCACTAGCTAGCATTGAAAACCATCTTTACATTTTATGGTTCAACATCTTGATGATTCTTGTCCTATTGACCACAAATTTTGTATTCATTATTGCTTTCATCGCAACACCTACAATAGATATTGATGGTGTTCATAAGCCTATTTCTAGTTGTGATAAGTGGATTAGGGGATCCCTTGTCACAACCCATTACCCCTAATGCGTTTACTCTATGAGCCAAGGGAGACTAAGGGTGTACTTGTAGGGGCATTGAGACCAAATTTGGGGGGTCATAACATTAGGAAAAGTGGAATGACATAACCAAAAAGTTTCTAGGGGGGGGGGGGAGGGTATCTTATGGTGTATTGAACGGGCCAAGGGGACACAAGGGTAGCATGTATGTGTAGAAGTCAGAGGTGCAAGCATGGTTTACTAAGATCTATAATCCTAGCATTAGAGAATGAGAAAGGGGCTTAGGACCTAATTTCATAGGGCCTAGGGGACCTAGAGGGAAGGCAATGAGAGAAATTGATAGGGGAACCCAAAATAGTGGTGATAAGGGGATTAGGAGTCCAATTATCACAAAAACATAAGCCCTTAACCCATAACCACTAAATTTCCTATTCCCTTAACCCCCAATCCATATTCCCTTAACCCCTGCACTCATAAATCATAACCCATAAACCCCTTCATTCATTAAATCTTATGACATTAACCCCAACCTATATTAATCCATGAACCTCCTAAGCCATAAATCCTTATCCTCTTAACCTGTGACCCTTAACCCCTAAACACCTTAACCACTAAAACCTAAATCTCCTAAATATTGAGTCCTTAACCGCTGAATCCTCTGACCCTAAAGCCATTTGGCCCTTAACGCTTGACCCTTGAAGCCCTTAACCACTAAGTATCCAAGGCCGAAAACAACACCCCAAACCAGCAAATTAACCTCCTAGGAGAATCCTTCATCTCTAATTGAGAATATTAGAAACATTAATTGATTCTTAGAGAACTAGGTGTTGGTTACAAGGATATGTGTTTGTGGGTAATGTCATTATTATCATGTGTACCAAATGTAGACAATTGGATAATTTTCAAAGCCTCGATTTGAATTACTCACAATATTTACACTTCATCACGTTGAGATGGAGCTTGTAGTGTTCTCTCACGTAAGGAGTTGTAAATGAAAAGGAGCAAGCTCCCATTACAAGGAGGGTTTAAAGAGTTTAAAGAAGTAGTAGGGTTAAGGAGATAAGAGCGGGAGCGCATTCCTAATTTCTTAAAGCCTTTTTTCCAAAATTTCCTACTGTGTTTCTGGCATACTTTTTCCCTGTCCTATTGACCACAACTTTTGTATTCATTATTTCTTTCATCACAACACCTACAATAGATATTGATTGTGTTCATAAGCCTATTTCTAGTTGTGATAAGTGGATTAGGGGCTCCCTTATCACAACCCATAACCCCTAATACGTTTACTCCCTTAGCCAAGGGGGGCCAAGGGTGTACTTGTAGGGGCATTGAGACCAAATTTGGGGGGTCATAACATTAGGAAAAGTGGAATGACATAATAAAAAAGTTTATGGGGGGGAGGGGGTATCTTATGGTGTCTTGAACAGGCCAAGGGGACACAAGAGTAGCATGTATGTGTAGAAGTCAGAGGTGAAAGCATGGTTTACTAAGATCTATAATCCTAGCATTAGAGAATGAGAAGGGGGCTTAGGACCTAATTTCATAGGGCCTAGGGGACCTAGAGGGAAGGAAGCGAGAGCAATTGATAGGGGAACCCCAAATAGTGGTGATAAGGGGATTAGGAGTTCAATTATCACAAAACATAAACCCTTAACCCATAACCACTAAATTCCCTATCTCCTTAAACCCCAATCCATATTCCCTTAACCCCTGCACTCATAAATCATAACCCATAAACCCCTTCATCATTACCTTAACTACTAACCCATTAACCACTAACACCTAAATCTCCTAAATATTGAGTCCTTAACCGCTAAATCCTCTTACCCTAAATCCCTTTGGCCCTTAACGCTTGACCCTTGAAGCCCTTAACCACTAAGTATCCAAGGCCGAAAACAACACCCCAAACTAGCAAATTGACCTCCTAGGAGAATCCTTCATCTCTAATTGAGCATATTAGAAACATTACTTGATTCTTAGAGAACTAGGTACTGGTTACGAGGATATGTGTTTGTGGGTAATGCCATTATTATCATGTATACCAAATGTAGACAATTGGATAATTTGCAAAGCCTTGATTTGAATTACTCACAATATCTACACTTCATCATGTTGAGATGGAGCTTGTAGTGTTCTCTCACATAAGGAGTTGTAAATGAAAAGGAGCAAGCTCCCATTACAGGGAGGGTTTAAAGAGTTTAAAGAAGAGCAAGGTTAAGGAGATAAGAGCGGAAGCGCAGTCCCGGTTACTTAAACCTTTTTTCCAAAGTTTCCTACTATGTTTCTGGCATACTTTTTCCCTATCCTATTGACCACAAATTTTGTATTCATTATTGCTTTCATCACAACACTTACAATAGATATTGATGGTGTTCATAAGCCTATTTCTAGTTGTGATAAGTGGATTAGGGGTTCCCTTATCACAACCCATAACCTAAAGGGGTTTTTATCCAAGTTCAGTAACCTAAAGGAGTTGATTTCATTGATAGAGGCAAATTGAGGAGTCGCATAACGAGAGGCAAGAGGACCTGTCAGATGTGTTCAGGACATGTGGACTAAAAGGGATATGTGTGGCCACCATAAAAAAGTGGGTCAGGTGTTGTCTTGCTCAAGGTAGATTGGTTGTCAAAGGACTAACACCAAGCCCTAGTTATATCAGTGTGATTGTAAAGGGCCATGATCCCAGGTATGCGAGCTCTAGCCTATTCTATTATAGTTTGTAATTTAACGAAGAACGTTTTGAAAAATTTAAAATTTTTCATGTGTACTAGTTCATGATTCCTTTATGTGTGTAGATTTTGTTGTGAAAAGTAGATGTGTTGTGGCACTTTTGTGTGTTTGCATCAAATATTCTAAGACCAAACCTAGATTCTCATGTGTTGTGGAAATTCAACATATGCCTTGTTCACCTAAGAACTACTTGTAACTCATCTTAGGTTACTCGTGTCCAATCTCAACGCATCCCACTTAAAAAGTTACCAATACAAAGCTCATCACATCCAACTGTGGTCATAAAACAACTAAGCAACATAATTTACATCTTGACATTCCATTACACCTGACATGTCTCAAATGCCTTAGCACTATGTGGCATGTGTTAACATCCCCTACAATCCTGGGCATGCTTTTACACTCCCTAACACACCCTAGCACTTCCTAACACACCCTGGTTGCAAAGGCGAGAAGGATCTTGTTAGAGGGAGTTCGAGGCCATAGTGTCTCAAGCCTCCATGAGAAGGTGAAACCATTGCAATGTGGAAGGCCTTAATAGATCTATACCTGAATAGCAGCAACCACAAGAAGTTGGTGCTGAAAGACAAGCTCAGGAAGATCAAAATGGAGAAGGGTGACACGATCCAAAAATACTTGACCAAGTTCACTCAATGTCAAGATGAGCTTGGAAGTGTTGGGATCTATGTTGCCTCAGATGATTTGGTGAGCCTAGCTCTTATAGGACTTCCCAAGAGGTGGCATATATCCCAGGACTCTGTTAATGGGAGGGAGAAGCTTCTAGATTGGGAGCGATTATGGTTTGATTTGGCACAAGAAGAAATTCGACAGAGCACTAGAGATGGAAAATACACAAATGTTGAAGGTATATCATATGTGCTTCTTTGTAT